>VXAX01004316.1:10264-23370 GCA_013399835.1 Leptocoma aspasia | reverse complement strand
GCCTCCCCAGCCCGCGGCGGTGCCGCGGCGGGTGGGCCCCGCGGCGCCAGGGCGGTGGCAGTGATGTGTCTGCGGCCGAGCGGGGCCGGCACTCTCCGCCATGGCGGGGGCGGTCGCGGAGGGCGCGGCACGGCTGGGACCGAGCCCGAGCAGCCACCGCCCTTCGCCCGCTCTTGCCCGGAGGGGCTTTCCTGGAGCCGCTCCCGGGGTTCCCATGGAGACGCCCCGGGTCTGACGAGTGTCCTCTTATCGGCGACAGTTGCCATCGCGATTGGTGCCGCCCTCCTCGCAGCGCTCCCGAGCTCGGTCGCTTCGCAGGCGACTGTCCCCTCCTGCACACCCCGCACGCACCGCTGGCTGGCAGGGGTTGCAGATTGTTGGGAGAGGATCCAAGCAGTGAGTGAGGTATCTCTAATCTCGACCTGTCATCTGCTGTCATGGACCGAAGGTGCCGTCTCGTGCTTCACCCCATTGTAATGTACCTCTTAAAACCTTTCTTACATCTAACTGAGCTGTTTGCCTGGTTTCCTGTGCTGTAGGGGACGGTATTTCAGTGCTAATGTATTCTCTGTTCTTTCCTCCGTGCCTGGAATTGCTATCTGAAGGGGTTTGTTCAGATAAGGGTTTTTGGAATGGGAAGTTTGCAGGCAAAGTGGCTCTTCTCCCAAAATCTCTTAATGCAAGCGTTGCTGCTGCAGAGGTAGGAGCTACAACAGGCGACAGGCATGAATGGAGAAATTAGAAAATAGTATTTTTTCATGGAAACAGCTGCAAATGGAGCCCATATTCAGCAAGAGAACAGAGAAACCAAGGGGAATTAAAGGTATATCCCTTCAAATGAGCTTGCTTCAGTGAGCTAGCACAAATAGAGGTCGTTTTTTGGGTGGCAAAATATTATCAGGAATGTACTGACAACTCATGGGACTTTAGTGTAGGGTTTGTGTTTGTATTCAGTGAAGGTTGTACCGGCTCTTCCTTCAGGCAGTGCTGCTGGATGTGACTCAATTAATTTGAAGACATGGGATACTGGTTTGTTGGTTTGTGTATAATATTTGCTCTTGTGCTTAAGTGCTGAAACTCATTTCATGTAGTTGCTTCTTCATTTTCTTAAATACCTTTTGCTATTCATTACATTTTAATAAAGACTTGAGTTTCTTGGAATGTATTTTAAATCAAATTGATTTATGTCAATCTGGCTAAAAAGATAAAGGAAGTCGTACACCACCTGAGTGTAGATCCCTTGGCATGTGCACTTTCCTGAAGTATGAAACGCCTAAGACTCTCCAGGTGGTTTAATGGTGCTGAAACAGGATTTTAGGAGATTTTCCTGCACCTGATAAGGAATCAAAAGAAAACCCCTTATGCTGAGAAGTCGGTGCACACGTGTGCTTCGTGAAGCTGGCACGAGTTCAGTCAGTTCCGTGGGTTTCCAGAGGTGGGTGGGTCTTTCCTTTGTGTGGTGTTCAGGGAGAATTGTCAGGCTGTAGTTATCCTGTACAGACTGCTCACAGCCCTCTGGTAATTTCAGCCTGATCTGGTCAGGATTGGGGGATTTTCCACAGAAGAGGCAAAGGAGCACTCCTATGGAGCCTGTCTTTCAGAGCACAGGGGTAGCTGACTTATTCCCAACTCTGTATCTGTGGCTGGAATTGCCACCTCTGTGAGCCTTTCATAATAACACTTCAGTAGCCTGACTGATTTTAACCAATCTGGCAGAAGATGAAAGTATTTTTCGTGAGTTTTTTCAAGATTGGTGGTTAGAATCACCAGACCTCAAAGCCTTCATTCCTTCAGGCACAGAAGGAAGGAGAGTTCAGGATTCCACCCTCAGCAGTCAGGGGGCAGATAATCACCTATTTCTACCTGGCTAATCAGCACTTGCAATGGTTGAGGGAAGGAAAGAGGGGAATATTCAGGTTTTTTTATTTTAAAAGAAATCATGGTTTGTATTCTATCAATGATCTGTGTCATTTATTTGATCTACAGTGATTATTTATTCCCTCAAGGGAAAACAGGGTTCACACTTTGCAGTCGGTAATTTCAATGAATTGGTAATTTAAATGGGTGTCCCAGGCTGAATTGGGAATGTTTTTGTTATATAACTTGAGAATTTTGCATAGTGCTTCATCTTCAGCCTTGTATTAAACTTGATTCAAAATCAATTTTTGTTTTTAATAGAAAATGTAAATAAGCCATATTAAGTTTCCAGATATGAAGGAAAAATAAATAGTTCATGTCATTTCCACAAAAGGCATGGGCAGAAGGAGAAGTAGCAAGTTGTCCGCATAGTCTGTGCTGATTTCTGTCAATTTTAAATTTGTGTCAGGGACACGTATAATGGATCTGGGATATGCCCTAATCTCAGTCTCTATGGAAAATCTCACTGAGATTAAGAAAAGCAAGGTCACCAAAGACTACGAACAAATGTACTGTGGGAGGGCTGGCATCACATTTGTCATACCCTCACTATTTAGTTGGGAAAATGAAATTTTGGGTTAAGCATTCTTGTTATTTATTTTTTTGTTCTTTATTACTTCCCATCTTCTGCCTCTCACGCGTGTTTGCCCTTCCACTTTCCAGACTCCCAACTGTTCTGGCTCCCGGCTGAGCAGCTCTGTGCAGAACAGCCATTTTGAGCTACACGCTCACCGTCTATTGTTTTCCTCCAGAGAGGTCCCTGAATACATTGCACACGTCCGGTGCCACATCTGCAACTGTTGTGTTGAATTTGCAACTATTTGTTGAAAGAAAATGGAATCTAAGGCCAGGAACCAAGAAAGTTGTATGCTCATGGTAACAAATGAGCTATTTTGGTTTTGTTTTCAGGAGCAGTTGCAGCGTTAACTCAGCTGTTTCTTAAGGAAATGAATGAGTTTACCCAGTGGTCTACTGTCAGTCTAATAATAATTCCTGTTGTCCACTTTTGTCTTCTTTTCCTCCCACTTATTTTATTCACCATCCTGTATGTTGTGCCTTAAAGCAAGTAAGTCTTAATTTTTTTAAGGCTGCAAGCTAAAACTGTGGATTGTAACTCAATGAAAATGCTAGGTAGGGAAAGCTGTGCAGGTGAGAATCACTGCCTTCCTGGGCTCACTCGGTGCGGTTTGCATTTGCATGTTAAGAGTGGGAAATGAACAATTTAACTGCAGGAAAAGTGAACGTAGCAGGTGAGCCTGGGGCAGATTTCTAGTGGGTGTTGGTAAATGTTGATGTTTTGTTTGAAGTGCCCGATAGCACAGCTGATACCCAGCTCTGTTTACTCTCCCTGGCGTTCATCTGCTCGTTCCCAAGTTCCTTGCCCAGTGAGCTGCCCGTGGACACCCTGGAATGCTTTTCACCGTGCAGGGGGGGCTGGCTGTGCTCTGGCCCTGGGTCTGCAGTAGAAAAATGTGAACAGCAGTGCTGGGAAAGGCCTCCTGAGACAGGGGGACTCGAGAGGGTCCTCAGCCCCTGGTATTTGTGCAGGTCCAAACTGGTGCTGCTGCTTCCTCCAGAGCTGGGACTGGTGCCCGCCCGTGTCCCCGCTCCCGTTCATCCCTAGGAGGGGAGCAGGGAGTCGGCTACAGCTCAGTTGGAGTGTAACAAGGGGTTAACGAACACTCAGCCTGTGAGGAAAAAGACAGACTGTCCCATTCTCATGTAAATTAATTTGCCAGAGACGCAGGCAGTGCTTGGCTGTCACAGATCACAGGCACAGAAAATGCCAAGGCTGAACCTGGCCGTGGTATTTTTAGTGTTTCTGTGAGGAACTGTTGCCATTGCCTTTAGACCTGTGTTCTCCCTGACAATCTGCTGTCCTGCCGTCCAGCCCACTGTCCAGCAGCTGCGGTCTTGCACCACCAGGACCCCCAGGAACGCTGCGGTCCTCCCTGGGGACAAGGACGGTCTGTACCCATCCTGCGGTGCCACCGCAGAGGCCAAGCTGCCGCTGCTGCTGTCAGAGCTCGGCTCGGGGGGGAACTCCGAGCAGGGAGGATGGGTCCTCCTGGGCTCCCTCTCCTCTGCAGCCCGTGGGGCAGCACAGCAGGCATGGGAGGGTGCATTGGCTTGTTGTCGAGCTGTAGGAACCTTATGCTCACAAGCCACCACTTGTTCTTTGGATCAGTTCCCTCAGTAATTCTGGGAGATGGCTGAGGAGTGGTTTTGACAAGATGCCACTGATTGCTTTCTCTCCATCTAAAGTGGTTTGGGGTTTGAGCCTCCCTTGGGTTTTACGTTCTGTGCTGAGATGGTTGTAACCTTCACTGCTGGTACCTGAGAGCAACTGTTGTTTCTGTCTAGATAGCCTATGGAAGATGTAGATGATGAGGAGGTGCTTTCCCCCTCTGCCTTGGGATCAAATGTCTCTGTCACAGGTAAGGTCTGCACAGGTTTTATTTGCTGGGGTGAAGAGAAGGCAGGGAAGGTTTCGTTGCTCCTGCTGCCTCTTCACTTGGAAGGCTCTGCACAAATAGTGTGAAAACAGTCATTTCAATGACATACCCCTACCTTAATTAATGTACCCCTGCCTTAATTAAACAACTGCCCCACCCCGCATGAACCACAGCACTGTTTGTGTAGTGGGAAATGGCCTTCACGAGGAGACAGAAGGGTTTAACACTGTCACAGTTGTGTTCAAAGATGTGTTGTTATCCATATGCAAACTGCTGACTTGCCTAGGGGTGCTCCCTATTTCCCTGTTACTCTGTCATCTCCTCCAGCCAAATTTCTCCTGTAATCTTGTAACACTGGCAAGCCATTAACAATAATGCATAATTACAGGGTAGAAAGCTTAGCAAGAGAACTTTCTTATTAGAATATACTAGAATTCATTATGTATACCATACATGATGACAAAATATGTTACTTTCAAAAATTAGTGACTAAAGTGAAGTGCCAAGGTTGACTTTTAAGGAGATCCAAATGGCCCAGCCATCAAAGGTATTTAGCAGTAACTCAGTGGAAAATTAAAGCAAAACCAAGAACAGGTTACTACTACTTGGATTCGGTTGATAAACATAGCTTGTAAACACTAAAAGCACTTACATCCTAATGAATCTCTCACTATTCATTAAATAACAGTGTATCCCCTTTCTTTTTCTTAAGACCAGGGCATTTCTCTAAGGAAATGGATACGTCTTCCCAAAAATACCCAGTCAAAAAGCGAGTGAAAATTCATCCCAACACAGTAACAGTGAAATACACCTCTCATTATCCCCAGCCAGGAGAAGAGGGATGTGAGGATGTTAATGAAGATCCTGGAGTATTTATGGAGGATAATCCTAAGAGAAGACTACTGAATGATGGGAAAAAGAGAGAAAATACTTTTTTTGGTACAATAGACACCAAGCCAGCACAACTGCCAAAACCTGATGAGGTTGGACAATCCCAGCACTCTCCTGAAGGAAATGTACTGCAGTCCAGGAGAACATGGGCAGTCCTTTTTGGGTCTGCTGTGGCTCACGGATGTGTGGCTCTGATCACGAGATTAGTTTCTGACCGTTCCAAAGTGCCATCTCTGGAGCTGATTTTCATCCGCTCGGTCCTGCAGGTGCTGTCCCTCATTGCTGTGTGCTACCACCACGAGCCTCCCTTCGGCCCCAAAGGCTACAGGGGCCGGCTGTTCCTCTATGGGGTCTGCAATGTCATCTCCATCACCTGTGCCTACACCTCCTTCTCCATAGTGCCCCCCAGCAATGGGACCATCATGTGGAGGGCCACCACCACGGTGTTCAGTGCCATTCTGGCTTTTTTACTCATAGATGAAGGAATGGCTTATATAGACATAGTCGCTGTCATTGGCAGTGTGTTTGGCGTTTGTCTGGTCATGATCCCCAACATTGTTAAGGAGGAAAACTCTTTGCTGAGCACCTGGAAGGAAGCTTTTGGCTATACCATGACTGTCATGGCTGGTCTGACCACTGCCCTCTCCATGATAGTCTACAGGTCCATCAAAGACAACATCAGCATGTGGACAGCGCTGTTCACTTTCAGCTGGACGGGAACAGTGTGGGGAGTGTCCACCATGTTCCTCCTCCAAGAGCCAATCGTTCCACTGGACGGGGAAACCTGGAGCTATCTCCTTGCCATCTGCCTGTGCTCCACTGCAGCCTTCCTGGGGGTCTACCATGCCCTGGGCAAGTTCCACCCCGCTCTGGTGAGCACTGTGCAGCACCTGGAGATCGTCATTGCCATGGTCCTGCAGCTCCTTGTGCTGCACAGCTTCCCAGGCACTTGTGATCTGGTCGGGGCAGTGCTTATTTTGGTGAGTGTTTTTTTCCTTGCGTGTTATAAGCTTTCCTGGAAGGAATTAAGAGGGCAAGATTATCAGGAGATTGTGGATTTGTCCGTTAAATGAATGTCTGTTTTCAATGTCTGATTCTGGCTGTGACCACGTGGAAGTGACTCCTTTCAACTCCTGTGTCCGAGCGTAGTGGCCAGGCCCTCTCTCTACCATTTCACTTCCCAGCTGATGTAGCAATGTTTGCATTTCCAGGCTCCCGTGCCAGGTGGATTTGTTCTGCTGCACACAACCATTCTGTCATACCCAAAAGAGTAGCACACAGTGTGCACAGTCAGCACAGGCTGGCCTGCTGAAATGGGGGCCAAGCCCTTCTTGACCTTCTCTGGATAAAGCGATACAGAGGGACTCAAAAGTGACTCTCATTCATGTGTGCTGTGGTAGTAGGAAGATGAGCAGCAAAACCATTAAAATGGTCAAACCAAATTGTTATTTCCTCTGTAATGCTTCTTAAGCTTTGTCTGTCATATTCTAAATGGAGCAATGCTAAATTTCTGTGGCTAAAACTTGCATTTCCTGTGCGTATGAAGAAGTCAGTAAAGCTTTTTGTGCTTTGTGGCTAAATTTCTGGCTGAAACGATGCAGGAAGCCCACGTGTCCTGTCAGGGAAAGTGAGCCCCAAAAGCTCGATGTCCAGTTGTGCCACAGCTGTGACAGGTCCCCAGGAACTGTAAGGTCCACAAGAGATCTAGCCCTGAAGCAGACCACATTAAAGATTAAAGATCTAGCCCTGAAGCAGACCACAATCCCTTCTATGGAACCATTTTTTTCTAAAGGAGGTTTTGACTATTATCCAAGGGAGGGGAAAAAATGGAGAAATAAAAGAATGCATTGGAGATGGAGGTGTGAGCAGCATGGTAATACTGACCAGCCTGGCAGGATCAGTGACTGACACTCAGGGTGCTTGGGTCCTAAAACTCCAGGAAGACATCAGATTCACCAAGACCCCCAGGGTTTTATGAGTCCAAATAGTATTCCTGGCCATTCTAATGTGTGGCTGTAAAGAGAAAGGCCAGCACCTGTGTCCATGGGCTCTGTGCCAGCCAGGCCCTGCAGGCACCTCCCACTCCAGCTGCTTGTGTCTCTGATCTGTGACATGAGTGTTTTCTGAGGGAAAAGGCATCACTCAGATGGCTCCAACCAGTCCAGCTTCCCCCACAGAAAATACATTTCACTTGTGAAAAGAAGCAGCAATTACTTTTATTCCTATGAATACCCAGGGAAACCAAGTTCCCTGACATCAGCCAGCCCAGCTGGCAACGCTCCTGATCTGTGTGACACTTGTGTCCTCCAGTGCTGGTGATGCCAGAGACCCCCTGGGGCACGCAGGGCTTCCTCAGGTGCTTCCTCAATCACAGCTGCCCCAACTGTATCCTTGAGGAGCACGTGGAGCTGGCAACAGGAGCTCTGCCCCCTGTAGGAAGGACAAAAGAAAAGGGGAACAGGTAGCAAAGCAGTGCTGGGAAAGCTCTGCCCAGCCAGAAATCCCTTTGACAGCTTAGGGCAGAACAGTTCCCAGCCCAGAATCCTGTGTGTTATCAACTCCTCATTTCACTCTAGGGCAGATGGTCTTTCGTCCTCTGGCTGCTCAGGCAGCGGGAAAGCTTCCTTTATGAAAAGCAACCAGGTCACAAGGCTCCTCCTTCCATGGTTTCCGCATCTGTCCCTCTGAAGGGACTCGAGCTCTGAGTCTCAGCTGTGCCAACACATACATGTGCAGGCACCCAGCTAGGTACATCTGGCAAGCCAGGGGCACTGGACAACAGGACCCCACAAAAGCCTCCACTGTGCAGCGTGACTGAGTCCTGGGCAAGCCCTGGAGCTGCCCCAGCCCCAAAGCAGCCAAGCCCCCTCCTCAGAACCACCCCCGCCACCCCTGAGCCCAGGCTGGCACAGGCAGCTCACACCCAGGGGCCCACCCCGAGAACCTGAGTGGTGTCCGTGGAGCAGTTCAGGGGTCTATGGGCCCTGGTCCCGCTCCAGCTGCTCCACAGCCTGCATGAGGTCCTGCACAGCCCTGTCCACATCTGCCCGTGTGGTGCCACGCCCCACGCTCAGCCGCAGCGCATTCTGCGCCACCTCTGGGGGAATCCCGCAGCTCAGCAGCACTGGGGAGGGCCTGGAACACAGCCAGGAGGAGGAGGTTGGACTCCAAGGCCAAAGAAGCCCCACACATCAGCAGGGAGCTTCACCAAGCCACAGGAGCAATCACATCTGCAGATACACTCCAGGGCACCTGTCCCCTGCACCGCCCCCTGTTTGCTTTCCAGGGGCACCCAATCCCACTAGGCCTGTTGCCCTGTGGGGAATCTGGCTCTTCTAAGAAGAACCTGTTCCGTGTCCCTGTGGGTTGGCAGCTCTGCCACATCCACAGGGCGTTGCTCTAGACCAGGCCAAAAGCACCCACGGTCCCCATATCCCCTAAAGGAGCCATCTGGAGATGCAAGCAGGGCTGGAGCAGGTGAGCCAGACACACACACAGACACAAGGCAGGCTCTCTTCTGGTAGTGCCAGGAGTTCAAAAGTACTTCCAAGCTCAGCTGGATAACCAAAGCTGGGAGGGACAAACTCCTTCCAAGCAGCAATCGAGCGTTCCAGCTGTGTCTCTTGCCAAAATCCCCTTCTCAGTCCTTCAGCCCCTCTGGAAAGCTCTGTACCCTCTTTGTTCCAGGGGATGATGCCAAACAACCCACTGTCCCTTTCCCTGTCCTGTTTCCATCCCTCCCATACCACTGTCCTCTGGGAGGACACCCAAGGGCTGGAAAAGCTGTCTGCTCACCGATCCCCCTTCTCAGAGTGGCAGGCAGCCCCGACGCTGGCGAGGAGCACCTTGCAGTGAGCCAGCACCCTTCGTCCTGTAGCACAAGCAACACAGGAACAGCTCTCCCAGTGCCAAGGCTCTCTCCAGGGGCTACTCCTGCCCCACCTCCCTGCCTGAGCCATGCCAAGTGCCCACCAGTCTCAGCCACAGGTGCTGTGAGGGGCAGGTGCTCAGCTCTGTGTAGTGATCATGGGACAGCAGTAGGACAAGAGCTACCTTGAAAGCCTGGGCCCAGGATGGAGAAGTTACAGGTGTTGCAGAGTCGCTTGGAGCCCTTAAAGTGACTGTTGAAGTGAATCCTCTGCTTCCCAAAGGAGGCCTGGAGAAATCAAGAGGGCTCTGGGTTTCCAAGCAGCTCTGTCCTTATGAAGGGGTGGGCAGGGCCAGGGAGACAAACCCACCCTGCTCCAGGCCCCACACCCTGCAGCCTGAGACTGTGGGAAGGGACCAGATGTGCTCACCTCCAGTGTGGCCTCCAGATAATCCCGGACATCCCGCATATGAGTCTCATAGGCCTCCCAGTTCTTGTTCACTAACTCTGCAGCCTGAGAACACAGAGAGGCTCCACCAGTGACCCTTGGACACCTCCCTCTGTGCATGGTCCCTGGGATGTGAGCCCAGCCTGGAACAGCCTCTGCAGTGCCAGGTTCCCTGTGTCCCCTCTCAGTGCCCTGTGCCATGTGAGCTGGGTGACTGTCAGGGCTGCAAACCCACTGCAAGCATGCCAAAGCACCTCCTTTGACTGGCATCAGAAAGCCCCACCACCTTTCCCAGCTCACCCTCCCTCCCATATCCTGAGTTTGTCCCTTCTGATGACCAGGGAGCACAAGTGGCTGTCTCTGTGCTGGGTCTGCATCACTCACCCCGACCATCCCAACTGACCTGGCCAAGGCCGGCAATCATCGGGGTGTTCTCAGTGCTGGAAGGGAACAGGGACCAGTGAGTTATTTCTCCAGACCAGAAACCCAACCTTGAGACACAGACATTCCTTCAGGGGACCCCTCATGGCTGGTAGGGGCTCCTGGACACCTCTCTGAGGTGGCTGAGAAGGAGGAAGTTCCACCCTGAGGTTACACCCTTGGCAAAGCCTGAGCTCCAGGGAGTTTCCATGCACGGATCCATTTCCCTGCCGCGCTGGGCTGCTCGCCCCAGGGTTGGCAGGTGACATAGCTGCCAGCTCAGCTTAGACAAGGCAGCCCCATGTGGCTTGGCCACCAGCCAGGGGCCCAGCTCTCCCTGCCCCCTTACCCTGGCCGGAAACTCCTTTCCTGTCCCCCTCCGAAGAGCATGGGGTGCAGTGGGGTGGCGGTGCCGGGGCTGCGGGTGTACAGTGCTCCGATCCGCGGGCCGTGGAACTGTGGGGACAGCCACAGTGACCCTGGGGACACTGACAGTACTGACACTACTTCCTACCCTCCTGCCCAAATCTGAGTGCCCTCCAGTGCTGGCCCCTGCCCATCGCACAGGCACAAGCTCTTGCAGAGCTGCTCCTCATCCTCAGACTCCTGCCCCCAGCCCAGACAGGTTCCACAGAGTGAAGTCTGTTTGCAGAGCACCACCCAGCAAGAGAACTTTGGCTACTGTGAGGTACCAAGCTGTGGGAGGCACCCAAAGTCCCCCTGGCACCCCAGCAGAGATGTCACACAGGGTAATCAGCAGCTGGGCCACATAAGCAGGGCCACACCTTGTGTCCCACGATGGTCAGGTAGTCCACGCCCAGCTCCTGCACGTCCACACGCCCCTTGCCAATCATCTGTGCTGCATCTGTGTGCACCAGGATCCTGGGCAGACCCTCTGCTGCCCTGCGCCGGTTGAGGGCACAGATGTGCTGGCTCAGCTCTGCAACAGGCTGGTGATGGGATGGCAGGGATGAGGGTCTGCATCCCAGGGACCTTCCGCTCCTCTCTGTCTCCACCTCTCTGCAAGGGTATCTCCCATCCCCCTCACTGCCCACACTCACCATGATGACCCCGGTCTCGTTATTGGCCAACATGAGGGAGACCAGGCAGGTGTTTGGCTGGATGGCGGCCAGGACATCGTCCACCTCTGCCTGCCCGCTCCGTGGGGACACGGGCACAAAGGTGGCTTCTGCAGGCCAGGAGACAAGCCCTGAGGCTGGCTGGGTAGGCTGTGAGCACTCAGGGCTGCATGTGCCCCACTGAGCAGGGCAGACATGTGTGGGCATTGGGAGCACAGGCACAGAGCAGGGAGGTGGCACATCCAGCCTGGGGGAACATTGGCAACCACGGGGGGAAATGGTGCCCTTCTCCAGGGGGAGAAAGTAGAACATCACAGAGCATGCAGGATCTTGCCCTCCTCCAAAAACACCAGCAGAGACAAATCCCCCATTCGAACCTCATCTGTGCCTGTGCCACTCACCTGCCAGGCCCTCCCTCCCCAGCTGCTCCAGCGGCAGGCGGATGGAGTCGTGCTCTACGCTCGATGTCACGATGTGTGGTGTGCCCCGGCTGTCCCTCGTCCCACGCTGGCTCTCGTGGAAGTGCCTGCAGGCAGTGTGGATCACCATGTTGTTCGCCTGAAGGAGGGAAGGAGAGCGAAAATGGAGGCTCAGAAGGAGAACAGTGCCCTTCATCCCTATCCTCCCCATTGCTGCTTTCTGGAGAGGGGGTGGTGGGCAGGGATTCCCAGGAAGGGGGTCCCCCCTGCTCCAACCTCTGTACCCCCCGAGGTGAAGACAATGTCCTCAGGGCGGCCTCCTAGCATCCTCGCCAGGCTCTCCCGTGCGCTGCCGATGAGCTCCTTCGCCTTCGTGCCTGCAGGACCAGATCCAGCAGCTCCCGCAGGCTCCCACCACCACAAGGCCCAGCCCGAGGAGGCAACATGGCCCATCCTGGTCCCTACCTGCAGGGTGGGAGCTGCTGGGGTTGCCCCAGGCCTGGCACATGGCATCCCACACGGCCTGGGCCACCTCGGGTGCCAGGGGGGTGGTGGCGTTGTAGTCCAGGTAGATCCTCCTATAGGGGCAGGGGCACATAAGGGGTGCTGGGGGGCACAGGGGGGAGCACGGACCGGGCAGGGCCTCACCCCTCCAATGAGTCACACTGCGCCTCTGCCGGCTCTGTCCCCGCGCCCATCACTGCTGTCACCGTCACTGTCACCGTCTCGCTGCTGTCACCAACCTGGCATCGTGGGTTACAGACCTGTGGCTGCCCATGGGGGACCAGGCACCTGCCGCGCCTGGGGCACCAAAACCACCCATCACCCTCCCGCCTGCCCTACGGTCACAGCACCCACCAATCAGCTCCCTTCCGCCTGCCCCACAGTCACAGCACCCACCAATCAGCTCCCTTCCGCCTGCCCAGCAGTCACAGCACCCACCAATCAGCTCCCTCTCGCCTGCCCCACAGTCACAGCACCCACCAATCAGCTCCCTCCCGCCTGCCCCACAGTCACAGCACCTACCAATCAGCTCCCTCTCGCCTGCCCTACGGTCACGCACCCACCAATCAGCTCCCTCCCGCCTGCCCCACAGTAACAGCACCCACCAATCAGCTCACTGGTCGCTGCCCCCTCACGGCACTGACCAATCAGCTGCCCCGCAGTAACGGCTCCGTCACCCCTCTCCCCCGGCCGCACCGCCCAATCCGGTGCCGCCATCCCCCTTGGCCGGGGCCCTGCGCGCGCATGGGGCTCGCCCTGCCCCCGGCGGGAGGTGCGCGAGCCCCCTGTCCCCCTTTCCCCCCGCCCATGTCGCGGCGGGTGTCACTCACTCGCTGCTCACGCGCGGCCCGAGGCGGAATGGGCGTGGCTCGCGAGGCGGTGCGCTTCCGGCGCGCGGGGGTGGGCGGTACTTCCGGGACGGACGCAAGGCCAGGGAGCGGCGGCGCTTCCCCTCGTCAAGATGGCGGCGGCACCGTCGGTGCGGTTCCCGTGCCGCGCCCCGCGCAGGCTCCGCGCCGCGCTCCGCGCGATGGCGGTGAGCGCCGGGCAGGGGGCGCCGGGGCGAGCGGCGACGACCTCCGCGCGGGGCTCGGGCGGGCGGCG
>VXAX01004316.1:0-10202 GCA_013399835.1 Leptocoma aspasia | reverse complement strand
CGGAGCCGCGGGAGGGCACGGCCGAGCCGGCGCTGCGCCCGCACTGCGGCCCCGGCGTGCCCGCCTCGCTGTAAATGATAAGGCAAAGTGCAAAACTCAATTAAAGCCGAATTCCCGCACGCAGACGCGCCGTATTAGGCTCTGGGAGCCGCTCCGTGGAGCGATAGGCTCGCAGAGCAGGGGCTGGGATGGGCTGGGCTAACGCAGCCGTCCAACAGCGGCGGAGCGCCGCAAAGCGCCGCATCCCATTGGCCTCAGCGCGGCTTACATTGGCTTGTTTCTGCTGCGTGGAAAAAACTGCCTCGTTTGACACATTCCTCTCCTTTCCTCCTGTCTTTCAGGTTATGTCGTAACCACAGAGCTACCGAGCAGTGATGGAATCACTGGACACTGAGGTGAGGGCACGGAAGACCCTGGGGACTGTGGAATACGTGGAGTCTTCAGGCTTCGCGCAGGGGGTGCTGCCCACCAAGAAGGATGTGGTGCAGAACATGCTGTACCTGCTGCAGCCCAAGAGGGCCGGCCAGGCCCAGCGCTCCAAGGAGGATGCGGCCCAGCTGCTCGCAGAGCACCTGCAGGAACACTGGCTGGTCTGCAACCTGCACACCATTGCCACGCAGAACATAAAGAAACTCATCCTCAAAATGTACGAAGAGTTCACCCGATTGTACCAGACCAGGAAGCAGAGACAGAACCAGGCTTTTTCCGAGCGAGCCGACAGATTCAACGAGAGTTCAGAGAAGCTCTTTGACGTGTTTTGTACAGACACACAGATGAGGGATAAACTGGAGGAGTACAGTGGGATAAAAATGACCAGCATCGAGTGGAAGTTTCTGGAAGATCAGAGGAATGAGAGAAAAATGTACTACGAAGATTTCACAGAGAAGCAGGAGCTGAAGATGATGGAGAGAAGGCAGAAGATACAGTGTCTGGAGCACTTCAGGAAGCTGGCCAGGGAAGAGAAGGAGAGCAGCAAGGCAAAGGAGATGAAGTGTAAGGGCGAGGAGCAGTCAGATGAGGGCACAAGTGTGGACGAGCTGTACCCTGTGGAGGAGGAGAACGGTGGCGCCCCGGCCTTCTCGCTGCGGGGCCGGCGGAAGCGCCGCTGCACCGCAGCCGCCGCCGGCACTGACCTGCCCCTGGAGGGCGAGCACATACGGATGAGCATCCGCAGGGTCAGGCCTGGCTTCTACGAGACTGTGGAAAAGGTGAAAAACTGCTAGCACCCGCCGCAGGGAGCGGGCAGAGCTGCTGGAGTACAAGGTGGCAATGCACACATTAGGCAAGTTTGAAATCCCACCATCCATTGGAAGTGATTGTTGTAGATCCTCAAGCCAGAGCTCAGGAAAATGCTGCCTCCAGGGAAGAGGGCTGGGATGGTGACAGTGGCAGCAAGGACTAAACCATATGGATTTGGAAGGATGAGCTGTCAGCAGCCAGCAATGCCAAGGCTCAAATGCAGCGGATGATCCAAGGTTACGTAGCACATAAGCCTCTTCTTCCAAGGTCCTGTCTGCATCCGTGGGGTTTGGAAGTCTCTCAACATTTCTGAGCCGGTGGTGGCCTAACAGCGTGAATCAGGACACGGATTTACTGCAGGGTGATAACTTGGACTTGTTGCTAACAGAAAATCCCTGTGCTGAAGAGCCCTGGCTGCAGTGGGGGTGAAAGATGCTTGGCCTCTTCCTGCGGGAGCTGGCGTTTCTGCCAGGAAGGAAGTGGGTTTGCAGTGTGTGTCACCAGCCCCAGAGAGGCACGCTGTGCTTTTGGAAAGGGACTGCTCTCCTGCTTGAGGAGCAGGCAGAGAGCAGGAGACAGTGGAGTGCTTTGGCTGTTAAAGCATTGGTGATTGTGAATGTTTTATTCTAGATTCTATTTTACCAACGTTTCCTTGATCAGGATGAACCTTCCCATAACTGGATGAGTTTTATCATGAAGTCCCTAATCTAGGATCTGGGGTGTGAATCCTAAATGAAGTGGTAATGTTTTATCTTTGGGGGGAGGGGTTTAACATAGGAGAAAATGCAAATTGCATTATTTAGTTTTAAGATGAGAGTAATTTTATAAACTGTTGTATTGCCTTTTTAGGACATAGGGAAGAAGAAGCCTTCCCAGGTGTAGCTGTGGTGTTCACAGCAGTAGGCACCCAGATCTGGGCTTGCTCTTCCACCCCCGAGGTGGTGTAGACCAGTGGTGGGGAGATGGTAGTTTTCCACCCAGAGGTTGTTTGAACAAAGCGTGACCCTCTTGCCCACGTGCATCCTGAGCAGTGACATATCTGTGACTTTTTTAGTTGAGAGTTGCTTTACTGGTTTTTAAAGGTGAGAGACTTGAACTTGTAGTGAAACCCAGTGCTGGAGATTTCTCTGGTGAGATGTCCAGACCTTGCCAGACCACACTGAAAATGGAAAACCCCCAAGTCTCTATTTGTCCACAAAAGATCTGTGGTAGAAAGAGCGCAAACTTGCCTGGTTTTAAAATTTACCTTCCAGTGTGAATGTTGGTTTCCCCACTCCAGTATCTCAGCTTTTCCCCATTTCTTTCCTCTCCGTCCTGCATATCATTTACTGACGTTAACTCGTGCTCTTTCATTCTTTGGCTTTTGCTCCCTTTAACAATAAATGCATGTACGAATAATTTTGACAGTTCATTTACTTTTGATGAATCAGTCCTTGGACTGCTTTGAAGTCCTGTGCCAAAGGAGGAATGAAACACAGAGCAGCTGCTGGTCCCCTGGGACACGGCAGCCCGGCCAGGCTGCCCGGGCAGGCTTCAGCCTTGGCCACCTGGCACAGATCTGTCTGGCTGTGAGCTGCATATCCCTTCTCAGGGACTGTGCTCCTTAGTGCCGGGGTCCTTGCTCTGTGTCTCTGACAAGCTCTTCATGGTAAGTCGCTCCAAAGTATTTAGTACCCGCTGCGTGCTCTGCAACACTCGTAGTTTTACAGGTTTGGTAGCAGCACCCTTGAGCCTCTGCTGCCTGAGGCTTTGCTGCCTCCCTCCATCTCCTCTCTCTGACATGCTTCACTGACCTCCCCATGCAAATTATGTCACGTTTAAACTATTTGCCTTCCAGCCCGGAGGTGCTGGATTGAGCCTCTCACTGGGTCTCTACACCAGCAGCTCTGTTTCAGCAGGGAATATAGCCAAGCTCGGACCTCGCCAAAGTAGAAGTTTTTTAATAACTGCTGTAAGCCCCCTTTTTATTACAGATATAGCTGACAGTATAAATGCTTGTGTGTAAAGCAAATCCATTTGGGTTGGCTCGGATATGGAACACAGCTGTATAGTGCTTTATGATTTTCAGGGAATTTAAGGTTGTCAAATTTGACTTCCTGTCTACCACAGGGAATTACATTTCGTTCAGAAGCCCCATACTCAGCCTGCTGGTCTCAGTTGAACTGATGCGTCTGACAGAAAGTCAACCGCAGGTGTCAGCATTCTGCTGCCTTCCTTTTTACCTATTTAGTGATTAGTCACCTTCACTGTTTCAAAATAAGACCAAAAAAAAAAAATCAGACCAACTTCTAGGCTGTGATTCTTTTCACAACATCCTGTACAGGCTGAGCAGAGTTTATCATGTTAAAATCATATTTGGGTTTTTTTAGCTGGGTTTGACTGTGGATAGAGCCAAAGCCTGGCTCTGTTTCTGCTGCAACAGGGGGAAAATTTCTAAATCATGTATTCTGGTATTCTGATTACTCTTCTTTGGGACCATGGTGCCTTTTTAATCAGGACAGTAAATCTTGTCCCAGGATTCTGTACTTTTGTACGTTAACAGTTGTTGACTTTCCTTTTTGGTGTGTCCCAAATAAATTAATATAACATACCTCTGGGCTTTTGTTTCTTCTTTCTAAAGGGGGAGGAAAGAGGAAACTGAAGCTAAAGTAAATCTTCTCTGCTTCAGCTCTCCTTCTCAGGCCCTTGCAGGAGCAGCTGGGATGCATGCAGGTGGAGCTGCACCTGTCCAGAGTGTGTGGAGTGGTGGTAGGGAAGCTAGAAGAAATGGGAATCTGGCACAGGGCCCCACATGGAGGCCTTTTTTTCAAAGATGCTGGAGCCTGGAGCAGCTGAAGGTAAGGGGACAGGAATAAAATTGCTGCACATTGTGGCAGTGTTTCATGAGGACTCTGTGTGCCTCAGTTGTGGTGGAATTGGCATCAGAGACAAAGATAGGGACTCCCTGCCTTGCTGGTGTGATCCCATGCATGAGAGTTCCACTGCTGCCTGTTCTCTCCTGACTGTGGTTCAGGGATCTTGTTTGAGATGTCTGGGGGCAGTTGTGTACAAGAGAGAGACAGTAATGATTTGCACCCCAGGACTTCAGCAAGGAAGGGAAATTGGAAAGGAGGAAATGCTGGAAAGGGTGTGTTTGCATCAACTGCTTTTGCAGGAGGGAATCGAGGTGCATCCCGGGGGCTACAAATACTTGTACTGGATGCTGAGTCACTGACTTTAATGGATATTTGGGGAGGAACATTGTCAACCCCTTGTCCTGGTTTCTGCAGGGGGAGCAATAGAAAGGAGAGGGCATCCTGAAAGCCCTGCACCGCAGCCTGGGAGCCAGACAGGGCACATGCCAGCCCCAGGCAAAAGCTGCCTTTTTGCAGCCTTTACAAGTTCCTTAGAGCTGCCCAGGCCGACCAGAGTGAGGTTGAGGTTGTACAGAAACACCTGCTTGATTTCCCAGCATGGATGTGCCTCTTCACATGGCCACTGCTGTGCCTCCCACCCCCCTTGGAAAGGGGAAGGAATGCAAAAAAAACCAACCCAAAATGCAAATCATGGCACTACTGAGTGGGCTGGATGTAGAAAACAATGTCTGTGACTCAGCACAGAAAGAGTCACAAAGTTGGAATTTATAACAAGTCCAAGCCCAACTCTGGGCATATGGCTCATGGAGTGTTGGGCAGTGCCTCCCCACGAGGGAGGTGGGTGAGCAGGAAGAAGTGCCAGAGCCTCATCCTAGACCAGTTGTGCCAGACAGCTTAACACAGGGTGACAGTGACAAATTGTGGCACTGCAGGTGGGATACTGGGAAAATAGTGTTCCTGGGAAGAGTGGAGCAGACCTGTGTGGCTGTGTCACAACTGTGCTTGTGCTCAGTGCCTGTGGCTGGGCTTGGGCAGAGCTCCAGGTGGGGAGATGAATCTCCTGTGTCACCTGACTCCATATTTTTTCCCCTGGGGGGATGCATGGCACAGGTGGTGGTGAAGCCATCCCCACTGTGGCAAAGCTGGGCACAGAAATCCCGGTGTGGGGCACAGGAACCTGGCATGACACTTGCCCTACCCCCATCCTATGGCTCTCACTGCCTCCACAGGAAAAATCCCTGATTGCTGAAAGGAGCTGCAGGCGAGCCTTTCCATGGGCAACCATGTTAATTTATTAGCCAGACACGTGCAAGGGTATTTCCTGCTCTCACCAAGGGTGTTGTCTTGTTATTCTTCCCGAGTTTCTTGACAGCAGATGCTTCCTCCTAGCACAGCTTTGGAGCCAGCAGATACTGCTCCAGTCTTTTAAAACATAGCAATGAAAGCTCCTCCCTGTATCCCCTTGCGCTGCCCAGCAGCGTCCCCTCTTGCACCGTGCTCTGGTCCTGCTCAGTCAGGGTTTGCCCTGGGGACAGCTGTGCACAGCCACAGCACCCCTGGCAGAGCCTGCTGGGCAGCCCAGACACACCTCCAGAGGGAGGGAGGCTAGAAATTGATCCTGGGGAAATCCAAACGTCTGGGAGTTGGAGTTGAGCTTTCTCTTTCCCAGCTACCTGGTACAGAGCAGCCAGGCCCCTAGACTTTTCGATGCCAGATGCTTTCAAGGAGCCAGCTTCCCCCAGCTCCAAGCTTTCTGCAGCTCCATATGCTCAGTTTTGGGAGGTGGGTATTGACAGAGCTGTGGGCTGCACCTGCCCAGGTATTCCCTGGGCGCACTCATGGCACTGCCATGGCTCTGGCAAGATGTTTGCTTGTTCAGCATCTTCAATTGTACCCCCAACACGCTTTTTGTGGAGTTTCTTTGTGTGTCAGTGCTTCCTACTGCTCCACAGAAGCTGCCTGCAACCTCAGGAGACCAGTTTGTTAATTGGCCCAGTCTCCAGGAGCATTTTATATCCTTTTGCAGGCCAATGTACCCCAAAATCACTCACATCTGGCTCCTCTGTCTCTGGAGTGCATTCATTATGTGAGTACCCAGACAGTTCCTCCTGCAGTATGCTGTGTTTCTATCTTGAGACATACCACATTGTCCATGAGAGATGCTGGGAAGGGAAGTGGGGAGTGTGGGGGGAGGACACACTCAAAGGCACCTGCACTCTGACTCTCTTTTGCTGTCGTCACACCCCCAGCTGTTGGGCCCTTACTTCCCACATGCTCCTGCAGCCGAGTTTCTGAATGAGAGAAGCACGTCCTGTGGAAAGTCCAGAAATTTTGAGAGACGCCTGGGTGACCACAGATATGAGAGAGGTGCGAGTCCCTCGCCAGGACCTCACCGACCCCCTCTCCCTGGTCACCCCGGGGTGGTCCCCGCGGGTTGGGTGTCCTTCACCAGCGGCACAGCCGGCCCCACGCTGGCTGCTGCCGCCCGGAGCTGGGGAGGTGCTTGACCTCAAGCCCGGGGCTGGGGCGTGGGGACAAGGCCAGCGCCACCCGCGCAGGAGGGACGGGTTCAGGTTACGGCCTCATACAGAAATGAGTGGGGCTGCGGGGGTCCAATGAGGTTTCTGGTGCCGCGGCCAAGGTGTATTAAAGGGGAGTGTACGGGCGGCTGCGGGCTCCGGCAGTGTCCCCGGGCATGGCGGGGCCGGGCAGCGACGGGGACCTGCGGCGTCTGCTGAAGCTGCACCGCACCGAGATCGCCATGGCAGTGGACGATGTCTTCCCACTGCTGCACGGCCTGGCTGACCACGATGTCGTCCCTGACCACATCTTCAAGGTGAGGCTGCGTAGCAGGACAGGACGGTCATGCTGTGGGGGATGGGGCCGGAGGGCTGGAGGGCAGCCCGTGGGCCGTGGTGTGCCCGGCAGGAGACGCTGAGCCGGACGGAGCGGGAGGGCTCCCACCGCGCTTTCCACGCGCTGCTCACCTGGCTGCTGGGCCGCGACACCGCCGCCGTCCGAGACTTCTGGGCCGTCCTCTTCAAGGACTACAACCTGGAGCGGTACTCACGGCTCCGGCCTCTCCGCGGCGCCTTCCCCAGAGGTACTAGAGGAATAGGTGGGACTGGCACCCCCGGGGGCTGACAGTGGGCAGGGGTGACAGCCAGGGTGCTGGTGCCTGTCCCGGTCCTTACTCTTCTTGCAGAGGTGGAGCTGGGGCGGCAGCGCCGTGGAAGGCGTCTCTCCCCGAGCCCCACAGCACTGGCCTCACACAGACCCCAAGGCAAGAGGAAAGCCCCTGAGGAGCGGGACAAGGCCCGGGCGGCACAGCCCGCTCCACGACACGGTGCCAGTCCTGGTATGGAGACCCAGAGCAGGATGGAGATGGGGCAGGGTCCTGCCCCTGAGGTGTGGTGGTGGTGCCCTGTGGGGTGCTCCTTGATGCCCATCCTCACAATGCTGCAGGGCCCCTGGTGAAGGCAAAGACTGTGAAGAAGCCGGAGGGCACAGACTCTCCCCGCACCTCTCGTGCCAGCGGTGAGTGCCAAAACCCCCAGGGCAGCTTCTGCCTGTGTGCCCTGTTTGCCCACAGCCATGGGCAGGGGTCTACCCACCCCACTGAGCCGCTCTCCTGCCCGCAGCTCTCCAGGCAGTGGCTGCCTCGGTGCAGAGAGCGGTGGCTGTGGCAGGTGGTGAGGTGCCCGTCAGCCGTGGGGCCATTGAGGGCATCCTCATTAAACATGTGCTGGATCCAAGTAAGTACAGCCCAGCGCAGCCACCTCCTGCCCAGTTTAGCCCCCAAAGTCAGGAGCCACCCTCAGGCAGGGCGAGGTGGGGAAGGGGAGCTGGAGCTGTCTCTGGCCTCTCTTGCAGGCGGCTCCAAGACAGGCAGCAGAGCTGGTGACAAGCCATATACCCCAGCTGCCTACGAGGAGGCAGAGGCCAGGAGCAGAAGCCACAGCCTGAAGCCTCCTGCCCAGCCCAAGGCACGCCAAAGTGTACAGACACCCCCCCTCATATGTTTTCACCCCCACCTTGTGCAGCTGCCAAGGCTGCAGGCAGCGGGTTGTTTTTGCATGGAATCATAGCCATGGCCTGAGGGCATCCCCCAGTGCAAGCAGCATTTCTCCAAACCCCTTCTTGTCTCGCCAACAGAACAGGGAACCCCAATTGCAACCCCAGGGCCAGCTGCAAGCAGCCACTGTGTACAGCCAGGACCCTGTGCCCCACCAGGTGAGCACTGGATGTGACACGTGGTGCACCCCCAGGAGGAGCTGTTGGGGTTTCCCTGGCATGTCCACTTGCCCTGGCCTTGAAAAGGAAACTCAGGGTTCAGCTACTGGGGGTTCACCACGTTATGATCCCCAAGAGACAGGCAATTTTACCACCCTGAAAGGATTGGTATGTTTGGGGCAGGGTGGGTGATGCAGGGAGAGAGGCCAAGGGGGGTGAAAGACCTTGCCACAGCCATGGATTCAGCCTGTGAGGGTGGCAGTGACCCTCTGCCCACTCCTCTGGGGACAGGAGAATGAGGATGAGTGTGCAGCATGCGGTGATGGTGGTGAGCTCATCTGCTGTGACGGCTGCCCTAGGGCCTTTCACCTTGCCTGCCTGGTGCCCCCGCTACCCCATGTCCCCAGGTGAGTCTCAGAGCACAAAGGGATGCCAGTGTCCCCTGCCGTCCCTCAATGCTCTGCTCCCACTATGCAGCGGGACATGGCGATGTGGCTCCTGTGTGGAGAATGTGACTGAACCAGGCCAGCTGCTGGAGGCAGACTTGCCTGTGGAGAGACCCCCCGAGATCCTAGGGGAGGTGGTGCAGGACACCCAGCAAGGTGGAGTTGAGGGGAGCATCTGCAGCCGCTGCTGCACCCGGATCCCCGCTCCCCACCACTGTCCTGCTCCCAGTGCGGACCACAGGTGAGTCCCCCATCATCTCATGGGGTGAGTACCCCATATCCCAGCCTTAGTTCCTTCCTGGAGGGTTCTGCCCTGATGGTCTGTGTCACCCATGATGGTATAGGGGGCAACTGCTCTGCATGTCCTGCACGGGCACCCTGGACACAGGCGGCCTGGGCACCACTGCAGCAGCTGGAGACCAACTGCTTCCAGCAGCCAAGGTCAGCACAAGTAGTGCCAGAAACAGGGTGGGAGAGGAAGAGTGGGGCCTGTGGGGAGCAGGAAGGTGGAGGTGGGTCAGGCATGATGAGGGACGGGCTGATGCCACATGGAGGCAAGTTAGTGAAGCTGTACTGAGGGACCATGAGCTGGGCCCACAGCAGGTGAGGGATTGAACCTGGGTAGCAACCCTGACCAAAAGGTGAGCAGGCTGAGGGCAGCAAGGCAGCTGGCACGACATCTCTCCACGCACAGGCAGAGGATGGAGCCCTTGGCAGTGACCCTGTGCTGAGTCGGGAGGAGCTCGATGCGCTCCTAGGTGAGGTAAGGCTCTGTGTGACACCAACAGGCAGACTCCATGCAAAGGGGACCATGCCTCTAATGTGGGCCACAGAGTGACATGGGGCTCTGGATCAGGCAGCATGTGCCTGGACAGAGGGGAAGGATGTGGGAGAGGAATAGAAAGTGAATACCTGGGGCCGTCCCACAGAGCACGTGGGATGGGATCCTGCAGTGGGCGTTCCAGAGCATGGCACGGCCGCTGACGGAAACACAAGGGCTCCTCGCCTAGTGCACAGACCAAGAAGCAGACTGCACATCCCAAGCCAAGAATAAGCAGCACCTCAGATGGATGTGAAACAAGACACACACATGCAACGTGACAGCCCAAAAACGTCAGAGAATAAAACACTGACACAAAACAGATCATCCCAAATTAAAAGAGACAGAGGAAAATCGAAAGCCGCAACCAGTGAATCTAAACAGAAAACACAACCAGTTAAAATGTACAGAAATAATATAACAGAGAAAATACAAAGAAGTATTTTTAAAAAAAGCAATAATACAAAGATGAGAAAGAACAGAATTTATTAAAAATATGAAAAAAAGATAAAGAAAAAAGTGTAAAAAATTTAAAAAAATAGGGAAGTGGACCTAGAAATCATTAAAATGTCATCAGAGACATACAAAAAAGAAGCCTACAGCACCCGG
>VXAX01004314.1:119072-143239 GCA_013399835.1 Leptocoma aspasia | reverse complement strand
GGTGACGCCGTCCCCGGAGTCCAGGACGATGCCTGGGACGGGGAGGAAGGTTAGGGGGGACACTCCAGGCTGGCTCGGTCCCTGTCACCCATGTCCCCTACTCACCGGTGGTGCGGCCGGAGGCGTAGAGGGAGAGCACGGCTTGGATGGCAACGTACATGGCGGGGACATTGAAGGTTTCAAACATGATCTGGGAGGGGAAAGGAGAAGGGCAGGGGGTTAGGGGCAGGCATGGGGGTCACCAGCACACCCCACCCCAAGCCCTGGGGGCTGTGCCTTCCTGGGGTCAGGGCATTGCATGGAAAAATGTGCGGATGGTTGTGGCACATGGAGAAACTGGTGGATGGTGGCATTGCTGGGACACGTTGGGCAGTGCCTGGCACAGGGGAGGACAGGGACCGCTCTGGGAAACACGTGGGTCATGGGAAAACATGGGTCAAGAGGTGGAAATGTGAGTCACCACAGTGCACAGAGCCACGTGGGGTGGAGAGTGGCGTGGGGAGCACGTGGGTCAAGGGATGGCAGGGAAATGTGAGCCACCACATTGCACAGAGCCACGTGGGGCCATGCACAGAGTGGGGAACATGTGGTGGGGCAAATCCTGCAGGTCCACGTGCTGCCAAGAGACTCCCAGGACCATCAGGCATGGGAACTTCCCACTGGGATCTCTGCCCTTATCCCACCCCTCACTCATCCACCCCACAAAACCCCCAAATCCCCCAGCCCTTCCTGCAGTTTTGGAGGGTCCAGCCCCAACCATGGGGGTCCTGCAGGGCCGTACCTGGGTCATCTTCTCCCGGTTGGCCTTGGGGTTGAGGGGTGCCTCGGTGAGCAGGGTGGGGTGCTCCTCGGGGGCCACACGCAGCTCGTTGTAGAAGGAGTGGTGCCAGATCTAAGGCGGGCAGAGAGCTGGAGTCTCACCCCGCAATGACAGCAGGGCTGATGCCCGCTCCCTCCCCGCGAGGGCCTCACCTTCTCCATGTCATCCCAGTTGGTGATGATGCCGTGCTCGATGGGGTACTTGAGCGTGAGGATGCCCCTCTTGCTCTGCGCCTCGTCGCCCACGTAGCTGTCCTTCTGCCCCATGCCCACCATGACGCCCTAACACCGGCGAGAGAGGCCCCGTTAGCCACGTCCTGGCAACCAGAGCAGGCCCCCGGCCCCCCTGGTACCCACCTGGTGCCGGGGCCGCCCCACGATGGAGGGGAAGACGGCCCGGGGGGCATCGTCACCGGCAAAGCCGGCCTTGCAGAGGCCGGAGCCGTTGTCACACACCAGGGCCGTGGTCTCCTCGTCACACATGATGGGGCTGGCAGCACTCGGGGGACCTGGGGGAGAAGCTGCCCAGGGGGAAAGTGGTGTTAAAGTGGCAGGGGAATGGGGTTTGTCCGGTTTTGGGGCTGAGGTGTTGGAGTCCTTGGGGATGGGAGCCCCGCAAAATCCTTGTTTTTTGCCCAGGGATGGTGTGACCCCCACGTGGCGATGCTGGGAGGGGGGTGATGCTCGTTCCTTGTGGGTGCTGCTTGATCCTTCTTGATCCTTCTCCGGCCAGTGGCCAAAATCGGTGCCAAAGCCTCCTGCCTGTGCTCCCCAGGGAGCTCCGGTGCTGCCGTGCCCAGCTGGTGCCCCCCAAAAGTGGGCAGAGGGGTGCCAGGTGATGCCCTCTCATCCGCTTCTGTCTCAGCAGCCTTTTGCTGCTCTGACCTCACATCCACTCCCAAAAACGGGGGGAAAAAAATTGCCCTTCCCAGGGGGTGCCCCCTGTGCCAGAGGATGAGCTTCCTAATCCAGAGGGAAACAGGCAAAACCTTGCAGAAGCCCAAAAAGCAAAAAAAACACCCCAAATCCCAGAGGTTTCTGCAAGAGCACGACCTGCTTTGGCCCCAGCCCAGCTCTCGTCACCTCCAGCGAGGCCCCCAGCTGTGGGGTCATGCCGAGGTTGGCACCCCCTCTGTGCCACGCATGGGGCCACCCCATAAATGCTGGGGCACCCCCAAACCCCCCGCCCCCACCAAGGTGTTTTTCCTGCCCGGGGAGGAAGGGAAGCAGGGCTGGGCAGGGCAGTACTCACCACAGAGGCGAGAGCTCCTTTCCTCTGGGACCGAGCCCCGATGTGCCGTGGGTATAAATACCAGCGAGCCTGAGGAACCTCAGAGGCGGATCCGCTCTAAACAAAGACCCTAAATAGGCTCAGTGATGGTGTGTTGGCCATATGGCCATATAAGGTGTTTTATTTCATTAAATTGACCTTGGGCCGGTGGTAGGACCCAGCACGGTTAATTATTGTAGGAAAATGTATGGTAGGGATGCTTGGGAGGCAACAGCCCCGTTGTGAGTCCGTTCCTTTTATGCTCCGCTCCGATAAACAAGTGAGACACAAGTCCTTATAAGCGACGGGCTGGGAAAGAGGAGCTGGAAGCGCCTCCAGTTCCTGGGGAGCGCGTGGAGAAAGCCCAGCCGGGTGTCGGGGCTCTGCCGTGGGGACACCCCGGGGCCGGGACGGGAATTTGGCGTGGCTGAGCTGCCGGAGGCGCGCGGGGTTGGAGCATCGCCTCCTCCCGGCCTCGCTTCCCTCCCGCATCCCTGGCATCCGGCACTCCTGCCATGCCTCTCCCTGTGGTTTTCTCTCTCCGCCCCCATTTTTGGGCTTTTGGAGCCCCTCGTGCCCCAAATCCTTGGCCTGAGCCAGGCCGGGGGTTGTGGGTCCAAATCCCGACCCCGTACTGAGGGTGAGCCCAGCTCTGGTTCCTCCCGGGAGGATTCTGGAGGCGGGATGAGCTCAGACCCCCCCAAGGGACACGGTGGGTGCTGTCCCCGAGCCGCCCTGCCCGGACACGGCCCGGGGGGGCCGGGGCCACCCCCAGCCCTGCAGCCGAGCCTTGGCAGTGGCCCCTGGCCCTGGCAGAGGCCAACCAGCAGCTCCCAAAGTCCCGGCTGCCTTTTTAAGGACAACGGGCCCTCACCAAGGAGTCTCCCGGAGCACCCGGGGGAGGCAGCAGAGATGCCCCGGAGTCACCCCCCGGAGCTAGGGGGGCTCGAGGGAAACTGAGGCACGGGCAGGCCCAGGCTGATCCCGAGCTGTGCCCGGGGCAGGGACATCCCGGCACTGGAGCAGTGACAAGGAGCTGCAGGGTGCCACCACAAGCAAGGGACCCAAAGGTCCTGGTGTCCCCCATGGTTCTAGAGGGAGGGAACGGGCTCTGGGCTGTCACCCCATGGGGCAGGACAGGGACACGGTGTGTCCCCAGCACTGCCAGTCCATTCACAGCTCCAGTGTCCCCGAGGGATGGCTCTGTCCCATCTGGGCTGTCACCCCATGGGGCAGGACAGGGACACGGTGTGTCCCCAGCACTGCCAGTCCATTCACAGCTCCAGTGTCCCCGAGGGATGGCTCTGTCCCATCTGGGCTGTCACCCCATGGGGCAGGACAGGGACACGGTGTGTCCCCAGCACTGCCAGTCCATTCACAGCTCCAGTGTCCCCCAGGGATGGCTCTGCCAGGTTGTTCCCTTTCCCTGTGAAACAGCCCACAGGGGCTGGATTTGTCCCCTGGCCCTGTCCTTGGTGTCCCCCCACACCCCCAGCCCCGGGGTCCTGCTGCCACCTCGCACCCCAGCCCGGCTGGGTCCCCGCCAAACACGAGGTCACCGAGGGGAAAGGCTGCCATATATGACACGTTGGAAAAATCCCCTTTAAAATGAATTATTCCCCAAACCCAGCAGGGTGCGGAGGGAGCAGGGGGCTGATGGAGATGCGGAGGGAGCACGGCTGTGCCTGCGCTGAGCCGGTGGCACGATCCCACCCCAGCCCAGGCAGGGGCACATTCCCAAACCCCACCGACACCCCTGAGCCCTGGGCTGCCCCCAGCAGCCCCAGATCCCCTCCAGCAGCTCCAGAGCTCATCCCTCTGGCTGGGGCCGGGTCAGCCGCGGGCTGCCCCATCCCCGGGGGATCCCCGAGCATCCCGGCCCGCGGCGGGCCCGGAGCGGGGCAGCGCAGCCCCGAGCGGGAGCCGGGAGCCAGGCGCAGCCTAAAAAGGAAAGGTTTGGCCAATCCCGCAGCCAATCCAGCCCGGGATGCTCGCAGGAACGCCAGGCATCCCACGGCACGGGCGAGGCCGGCAGCGGCGTGGGACGAGGAGGGGGCGATCCTCGATTTCAAAACTCCCGGCGCCGGCCCGGCCCTCGGCACCTCCCTCGGGGGGAATGTTCACGCCTGGAACCTCTGGGGATGCTGCTGAGGATGGGCAAACGCCTGAAAAGAGGGATTTGGATGCGTTCTCTCTGCTGAGGTGGAGATAAGCATCGCTCCCTGCCTGCGGGAAGCCCCCAAAACACACGACCCGGGTTGTTACAGCCAATAAATCATTCCTGCCGAGCGGGGTTGGTGTTTGGGTTCAGCTCCTCCCAAGTCCAGCCCAATTCTGGGTGGTTTTAAGGTGTGACAGTCACATCTGGCACAGCTGGAGAGCCAGGGTGGGTTGGTGGGACACGGCAGCAGTGCCTGGATATTGACATTCACTGACACACCAAGTGAGGACTCGGGGACTTGGGGTAAAAAAATGGGATGAAAAACCTGGGAGCTCAGGGAGCTGTGCTGGGAGCTCAGGGAGCAGTGCTGGGAGGGAGGCAGGCAGGCCCTGACCCGAGGAATTTTCCCTGAGAGAAATTCCCTGGGAAGGTTTATCAGTCACTAGGACAACACAAAAGTGGTGATGTGCCACCAGCTCCTCTCCTGCAGCCAGCTCACACCTGAGAGCTGCAGGGATGTGGAGCTGGGATAAATCCCCACAGATCTGAAGGAACTGCTGCTTTGCAAGATGTGTTTTCCACTCTGTGTCCCCACACTGCTCCGGGGGAGCCCTCGGGGTGAGGAGCTGCAGGATGAACACGGAGACTGCTCCCCCTCCTGAGCATGGTTTAAATTAATTAGGGCTGAAAACGAGTTCCCAGAGATGCCCCAAAGGCCCCTTGCTCCCCTCCCACCGCCGGGGCCAGCCTGTTCCCAAAAGCGACTCGGGAAAAGCTGGGAGCAGCACTTGTCACGCAAACGCGGCAACCCCCAAAGAAATCAATCCCCACCCCCGAGCCAGACCCCACCCCGCGGAGAGAGCGCCAAGAAAACGAGTGGCACAGGAGGCCCAGCCCGGATAATCCCAGCCATGTGTGTCACACGGAGAGCCGCGGGGCGTGCTGGCTGTACAAGCACACGACATCAGCCCGGGGATGTTTGCATGCCAGGTGGGAAGGCAGCTCCAGCCCCTTCCCCTCCCCGCAGCATGTGCCGGCCATCCCACCCTGCTGGGGACGTGGGGAACGCCACAACAGCTGGCTTCCACCTTGGAATGCTGCTGCTTCCCTCCCCCCGAGGCTGGGGGCTCGGCCTGGAGCACGGGAAAGGAAAATCTGGGCTTGGCAGCAGACTAAAGCACCTCGAGGAGGGTCCTGCACAACAGCGACGTCACGGAGAGCTCGGGTTTGGCAGGGACAGGCTTCCTGCTGCTCTGGGAGGTGCAGAGGCAACCAGGGGAGCTGGGAGCATGGAAGTGGTCAAAGCTGCTGGAAATCCCACCTTGGAGTGGGATGGAAATGGTCAAAGCTGCTGGAAATCCCACCTTGGAGTGGGATGGAAATGGTCAAAGCTGCTGGAAATCCCACCTTGGAGGGGGATGGAAGTGGTCAAAGCTGCTGGAAATCCCACCTTGGAGGGCGATGGAAGTGGTCAAAGCTGCTGGAAATCCCACCTTGGAGTGGTTTTGGCAGCCAGGAGCTCCTCCACGCTGACACCAGGGCATGGCCCAGCCAGGAGAAGGGATGAAGTGCCCAGACATCCCTTGAACACTGCTGGGGTGCAAAGCAGGGCCACATCCAGGGATCTCCAGCCCTGAAATGCTCAAAGAGGGATCCCAAAGGAGGTTGGGCCCTCTCCCCTCCCCAGGCAGACACAGGAGGACCAACAAGCAGCACTGAGCTCGTGTGGGGGTCAGAGGAGTCAACAAGGTTTGGTTTAAACTGTAGGAAAGATTTATCTGCTCCTGGAAGCTGTGCTGAGACTGAGCAGGCCGGAACAAGGGACAAAACAGGGCATGGGTTAAACTGGGCAAGTCCCAAAAGCACTTGAAGAGGTTTCCACACCTCAGGGTTGCAGCAGCTCATGAAGAACCTCCCCAGGAGGCCATGGATTAAACAACTGCTTTAGTGTTGGCTTCTGTCTGTGAGCTCCCAGCTGGCTTCTCCCCACACCTGGAGCCCCACGCCAGGCACTGAGGTTCCAGGGGCTCCCACTGAGGGCAGGGATCCAATTCCACTGCAGGGGAGGGAGGGGAGGGATCACTACACGGTAGAAATCGTCTGCTACAGGAGAAGGAAACATTCCCTAAGCCTAAAGGAAGGTGGGTGGGTCCTGTGAAGGGACAAGGCAAGAGGCTTATCGGAGATCCATCAGCACCACGTCTCTCTCCACTATTGACACGTGATTGCACGTCTGCAAGAGAGAAGAAGAGGGGACAGGGGGTTATTCAGAGGTTCCCACAGCTCAGGTGAGTCTCCTCTGCCTCCTGACACCAACTGCAGCCAGTGCTTTCCCAGAGCAGCCCTTGGATCCAGTTCCTTGGATCACCCCAAGTGCTGGCCCTGCCCGGTGCCACACAGTGACCACAGCAGGCCCCAAACACAAATCCCCCCCTCACACAGCCCTGGGCTGCTCCTGCAGGCAGGAGCTCTGCAGCACACTTCCCACACCTGCAAAACCTTGGGAAGCAATCAGAGAGCAGCCCCTGCCAGGCTGAGCCTCCCTGTCCCAGCCCAGCACCCCGAGGTGGATTGAATCCGAGCGCGGTGTCCAGCACACCAAGCCCCCTCCCCACAGCCCCCAGGGGACTCACTGTGAAGAGAGGGGGGTCTTTGGGGTGTGGGTGGAACCCCTTCTGCCGGCAGGATGAGATCTCCTCCAGGCCATGCTCTGTCAGCTTGAAGAACCCTGTCCTGGAGCAGAGGAACAGCAGCTCTGTAGCTCGAGCCCCTGCAGGCCCAGCCACATCCCCGGGGGCACTCAGGGGCTGCTCATCTCCAGCAGCAGCAGAGACTGAGCCTGAGGGACACCCCAGTTGCTGGGAAACTCCTCTCCCCAGCTCTGAACCTCCTGCCAGGGGTGGGCAAGCCCTGCCCAGACACAGCCCCTGCAAACAGCTCACAGGAGCTGTGCAGTCACACGGGTGACATTCCATGCCCACCAGGAATCTCAGAGGGGAAAGGTGTGGCTGACAGCCCAGGCAGAGGGAAAAGCCTTCCCAGCCCACACTCCTGGAACCCACACTCACTCCTGGAACCCACACTCACTCCTGGAACCCACACTCACTCCTGGAACCCACACTCACTCCTGGAACACACACTCACTCCTGGAACACACACTCACTCCTGGAACACACACTCACTCCTGGAACACACACTCACTCCTGGAATCCATACTCACTCCTGGTATTTGGGAGAGCACACGATGGCAATGGACTCTGGCAGCATCATCTGGTAGGAGCAGTGGGTGTGCAGGTCCACGCTGGACAGGAAGGCTGTCTGGGTGGGGTGGGTCTGGAACAGGGACATGGGGACAGCAGTTACAGCAGGCTGGGAAAATCCTCCCAAGGGATCTTGTCTGCCAAGGGAATCTTGTGGCAGAGGAGACACAGCTCCTTGCAGGGCACAAGGGGGACACAGCTGGGGTGTAATTCATGGAATTGTGGAATGGTTTGGGTTGGAGGGACCTTAAAGCTCCCCCAGTGCCACCCCTGCCATGGCAGGTTGCTCCAAGTCCTGTCCAACCTCGTCTTGGACACTTCCAGGGATCCAGGGGCAGCCACAGCTTCTCTGGGAATTCCATCCCAGTCCCTCCCCACCCTCACATGGGAGAATTCCTTCCCAATACCCCATGTAACCCTGCCTCTGGCAGTGGGAAGCCATTCCTCCTTGTCCTACCACACTCCTTGCTCTTGTCCTAAGTCCCTTCCAGCTCTCTTGTAGCCCCTTTTTTTCCAGATTGCCCTAAAACGTGTGCTCCTCTTTTCCATTTGGAGTTACCTACAAAAGGAGCTCTACATTCCTGCCACATCCCATGAAAAACCACACCTTGAACCCACAACAGTGTCCTGGCAGGCCACTTGTGCCTTGCAGGGCACTTCACACCTTCCTCAAGTGCAGCTCCCGGAGCTCAGCACATCCCATGGTGCCACAGCACTCCAGGACACCACATTCCATGGAGGATATCACATTCCATGGAGGGCTGTACAACCCCTGACAGGCAGCACCTCACCCAGCTGCTGCTGACAGCCACTTTTCACACCTCAGCTCCTGCTCACAGCTCTCCCTCCTTCTGCTGCTTGGGGCTTTTGCTGCCAGGACCAACAGGAATTCTGGAGGGTCCCCGAGTGTGGCAGGGCTGTCACTGCCCTGGAGGTGGCCCTGGAGCAGCCACCCTGCATGGACCAGGCACTCTGGAGCAGCAGCATTTCCTTGCCCAAGCCCTCAGGCAGCTGCTGCTTTCCAGAGATTACTCAGCTTTGCTTGGCACGGCTCCGACTGCCACAGGCTCCGTGGGGACACCGGGAGGAGCCTGCAGCTGGCACAGCTCACAGGGCTGCACAGGGACACAGCGTGGCACATGTGGCCCTCTAGGAGAGGAGCTTGGGGTGTCCCCACAGAGCCACCAGAGTTGGCTTTTAGCTGGAGGAAACACGAGCTTCATGTATGAGATCCCACTTCCAGAGAATCCCAGAATGGGTTGGGTTGGGAGGGACCTTAAAGCTCATCCAGTGTCACCCCTGCCATGGACAGGGACATCTCCCACTGTCCCAGGCTGCTCCAGCCTGGCACTGGACACTGCCAGGGATTCAGGGGCAGCCACAGCTGCTCTGGGCACCCTCTGCACCCCTGCAGGAAGAGTTTCTTCCCAGTATCTCATCTAAACCTTTCCTCCTTCCCTTTCAAAGGGCTTGATGCTTTAGGGAGGGACCCAAACATTAACCAGGCCTGGATTTCTTCACCAGAGTAGTGAAAGAGACTGTACCAGAGAACCAGAGGCTGCTGCCCATTGCCTGCCATCTCCTCCAGTAACTTCTCCTCCACCAGCCCTTCCCCTTGGGGCTGGAGGCCAGGGAAGTGCCAGGGGAAGGGGACTCACGTGGATCCAGCCCAGGGTGACGAGGCCATGCTGGTCCTGGATGACAAAGAGCTCCTCCTCGTTCTCGGTGGTGCAGGAATCGGGGCCTCCCAGCTGCTTGGGGACGATGACGTGGGTGATGGTGAACTCATTCCTCATCTGCAAGGCAGTGGCAGCACAGCAAGCTGTAACCCCCCAGATATGAGGGAACTCCCTAGGCCTTGGAACAAGCCCATGGATGCATCCACCACCCATCTGCAGGTGCAGCTCCAAGTTACTGATAAAGGAGTTGCAGGATTTTCTTCTTGTTTCATTCCCCCTGCTGTGCTGAGCACCCACAGGAGCTCAGAGAAGCCCTGGACACCCCCCAAAGCCAGCTCTCCACTCCAAAGGGGATGATGCCTCATCCCTAAACCATCCCCAGTGTCTGGAAGCAGCTGGACTGCAGGAAGTTGCTACATCAAACAACTTCATTTCAAAGCAAACTTCTGGGAGTGACTCAGGGCAGATGGGCTGGAGCTGCCAACAAAACCTGGGCACGCAAAGTCTGGGGGGGAACAGTGTCCTGTCAGCCTTGTCTGCATGACAGCCACCAGCTGGGACACCCAAAGCACAAGGAAATGTCACCAATGGGAGAGAAGAAGCTGAATGGGGACTCAGGCTGGCACCTCACTCAGGGTGGGGAAACCCTAACCCGAAAATGAGCAAAGGCAGAGGCACATCATCCCTAACACGTGGAAGCCTGACACCACACTGAAGAATTCCAGGACAAAAATCAGGGTTCTTGAGCCACCTCCAAAGCCAAATGGCACTGTGCCAAACAACCCCTGTGCCACTTTTGGGGTCTCCATTGGGGTTGTTTCCTCACCAGCTTCCCGCAGAGGATCCCGCAGGTCTCCACACCCCGCACCGTGTTGGCATCAGCCAGCTGCAGGAACTTGTGGCACAGCTCCCTGGGGACAATCACCTGGCGAAGGACATCCACACCTGCATCTGTGGGGAGCACAGTGAGCAGAAAGTCAGGAATGCTGGAGAAATGGTCCCTCAGGGCAGGATCTGAAGGGATGAAACAGAGAAAATCCACCTGGGAAGATAAAGTCCCCTTCCAGTGGTGGGCTCAGGGAAATGTGTCACTGTGACACTTGATAAAGGACAGGCACCACCTCTCTCAGAACAGGGAAAAGGAGATGGAGAGGGGAAGGATCCTCTAGCAGGGGGTCAAAAGGAGTGTTTTGTCAGCAAAAATGAAACCACACACCCTCAGAAAATGTTATTTAAAGCAGGACATGTCACTGGGCAAGACTCAGCCACTGGACGTGTCTGAATCAGTATTTTGGAACCATATTTAGTGGGATTTGGTCAGGAGGAGGATCCAATCAGCTCAGCCAGGAGCTAAACCCCAATCTCCAGCAAGTATTTGGATCAAGGAAAGGCAAACAGGCTGCAGACCCTGGAACAGCAGAGAGACTGGGCTGGAAGAGCAGGGAGGACAACACCCAGTGAGTCGGGAGAGCAAACCCCCAGGAGGGATGGAGCCATGATCAGGTAGTTCCAAGAGCCTCCCAGAGAAACTGGCCATGTTTGGCTGAGCCCCAGCAGGGGAGAAGGGATGCTCCAAGAGGTACTAACTGTTCTCTGTGTTCCCCAAAGCACTGGGCTTCAGAGATCTGTCCACAACAGGAGGTTTGGACGGGACAGTCCCCGCTGATGGACTTGCTGGGTGGACTGGAGAGACTGGAACCTTTGGGATTAAATCTGTTGGGGGCTTTTCCACGCCAGGGATGAGGGGTCCATCCATAGACTCTGGCTCTGGCTTTCCAAATTCCTGCACTATCCTCAGGCGCTCCTTCTCCAGCTCCTGCTGCCGGATCATCTCCTCGAAGGCGTGGAACTGCTCCTGCTCTGCCTGCTGCTGCTTCATCAGGGCTACCCGAGTCTTCTCCTCCTCCAGCTGCTGCTGCAGAGCCAAAGTGTGTGCAAATTACTCTTCTTCCTCCTGCTGCAAGGAGGAACACGCCCAGGGACAGGAGCACAGAGGGGGACACCAGGCCAGGGCAGAACACGAAGCCTCTGCAGACCCCCAGCCATTCCCAGGTCATTCCTAAAGGTCACCAGCAAACAGCATTTTCTGCAAGGAAACTTCAGCTTGCAGGGCACAGATCCAGAGCCAGCTGCACCAAGGGCAGGAAAACCACTGCTTTACCCTCCCTCTTCCATGGAATTATGATCCCAGGCTGATTTCCCTCTGTCCTGTCTCTAAAGTCACACTCATCCAGAGCAAAACTGACTGCAAAGGTGACTGGTTTAACCCCCAGATCCTGGGGTTGTGGTGGAATTACGACTCATACACCCTTCCCCTTTTAAAATTTAATTTCTGATTCTAATTTTTCATCATGTGGTGGCTTCCCTTTGTGGGACAGAGAGAACAAACCAAGCAAAGAGCCCCAGCTCAGGCTGGCACGGGGAGAAGAGCCAGGGACGCCTGTGACAGAGTGACCCGCAGTGACAGCAGGGGAGAGAGCCTGGAGAAAGCTGGGGCCACCCAGACTGGACATTCCCGAGCACCCAGGGAGCCCTGAAGCTTCTAAACCCTGAGAGGCTGAGGGGCTCCTGGGGAGCACAGGCCTCCAGTCTCCTGTCACTCACCTCCTGCTCCTTGTACTTAGCATAGTCCTTGGCGTACCTCTTTAGCAGCTCCTCCTTGAGCTCTTCGGCTCGGGGAAAGGCTACTTCCTTCAGTTTCTGGGGGAGGAAACACAGTATCAGCCTGGGGCAGCCCCAAGGGAAGGAAAACAAAACCTGAGCAGCTGAAGAGTCCAAAAACCACCACCAAAATCACCCAGCAACAGCTCAGGCAGTGCTGTCCTTTCCTCTTCTGGTCAGCACTGAGCAGAGGAGCTGCAGCTTCTTGTGGCTGTAAGGAATCTCCAAGGATTCCCTGGAAAATCACCAGCCACCACATGTGGTCTTTAAAAAGCAGGGAGTTGAACAGGGAAGAAAGGACATCCCAGTGCTCAACAGGAGGTAAACTGGACACCACAGCCAGTCCAGTGCAAGTGCAACGGGGTAAGAACCCCCCAAACCATAACTCAGAGAATCCTGGAATTGTTTAGGTTGGAAAATACCTCCAAGATCATTGAGTTCAACCACTCTCCTGGCTGTCCACCACTAAATCATGTCCCCAAGTGTTTTGGAACACTTCCAGGGGTAGTGGAAGCTGGTGCCAGGACTGGACAATGCTTTTGGGGAAGAAATTTTCCCAATATCCAACTTAAGCCTTCTCTGGTGCAACATGAGGCTGTTTCCCCTTATCCTGTTCCTGTTCCCTGGGAGCAGAGCCTGACCTCCCCCTCCTGTCAAGGACTGGTGCAGAGCCAGAAAGTCCCTCCTATCCCCCTTTTCTCCTTCTGAGCCCCTTTCCCAGTTCCCTCAGCCCTCCTGGGGCTCCAGACCCTTCCCATCTCTGGACACATTCCAGCCCTGCAATGGATTTCCTGGAGTGAGGGGCCCAGAACTGAGCTCCCAAGGGGTCAGAACTGCCTGGCCAAGCCAAGGCTTCTCAGCATTTGTGTGGATCCCTCATCCCAGAGGCAGGGAAGCCCAAGGCTGATGATCCTGACCACATTCCCACTCCAGAGCTGGTGCTGTCCCCACTCACTTTGACTGTCTCCCTCTTCTCAGGAATGACGGCGCTTTTGTAATCGCGGTGCTGCGGCAGCTTCTCGATGAAGAGCCTGGAAAAACAGGACAGGAGCTGAGCTCAGGACAGCTTTGGGGGATCCCTGTGCTCCCTCCTGGGGCAGTCTGTCTGTCTGCAGGACCCCCCCATCCCATAACAGCCCCTGGAGCTCTGCACGGCACTCAGGAGACCTCACTCAATCCCAAGGGAGCCTCACACAGGTTTTCCTTCCACCTGACCTCTGGAGGTGATCCTCAGGGATAAACACATTTGTTCTGAAGAGAACCATTAATAACCTGGTCTAAAGCACCAAGGGCACGCAGGAGGGTGCCTGGGCACCTGCCCACACCTGGGAGCATCGCAGGATTCCACCCCAGCTGAAGGACTCTGCTGACTCAGAGCTCCCTGTCCTTCTGCACAGAGGGTCAGAGAGTTTGTGCAGGAGGGGAAATTAACTCAGACCTTGGCCAGGGAGAACTTGCAGGTGAGCTAAAAGCAAGTTCCCAACAGCCCCAGCTGCTGCAGCAGGAGCCTTTGGGCTCTGCAGCCTGAGCACCCCAGGTATTCCAGGCAGGAGGGAGAATTCCATGCTGGCTTTGGGGAGGGAAATCAGGACTGAGCTCAGCATCATCCCACTCAGCTTCCACTGTCCCAGGCTGCTCCCAGCCCCTCCAGGGACACTGCCAGGGATCCAGGGGCAGCCACAGCTGCTCTGGGCACCCTGTGCCAGGGCCTCCCCACCCTCACAAGGACGAATTCCTTCCCAATATTCCATCCATCCCTGCCCTCTTTCAGTTTAAAACCATCCCCCCCTGGCCTGACACTCTCTGCCTGTGTAAAAAGTCCCTCTCCTTCCTTTTTATAACCTCTCTTCAGGCAGCAGAAGGGACTCTCAGGTCTCCCCAGAGCCTATTCTTCTCCAGGCTGAACACCCCCAGCTCCCCCATTCCTAGGAAAGGGAGAGCAGAGCAAATCCACAAGAGGCTCCAGTGAACTGCCAGTGCCTCCTCCTGCTCTCTGGATCAGGACATCTAGAAAACATCAAACCAACTGCTCCAGCTCCAGCTTTCCACCTCCACTGGAAGAAATTATGGTGGCACTAAGCTCCTATCTTTGGGCCATGCAGGGCAGGAGCTGACATTCCTCAGCACTGGAGAAATCCCAGCAGGGGAAGGTTTTCCAACCTCCAGGCAGCCAGGCTGGAAATGCCAGGAGAATGGTTTGAAAGCTGCTGGGAACACAAGCCAGCACCTCTGGCTGCTACAATGAAACAGCCTGCAGTTCATTTGTTTAGTTAAAAAGTTTCTCCTTTGGCCCCAGCTGCGTACAGGGCTTGGAACCCTTCCCAAAGGTTTTACACTCCCCAGCTCTCCTGCAGCCTCCCAGGCCCTGCCACCATGCCCATAAAAGCTCAGGGAAGTGTGAGGCAAAGCTAATCAGAGAAAAATGTGTCGGGCTTAAGGGGCAACCCCGCACACCGGGGCAGGCAGGGAAATGCCCACGGAGATGCCAACGCTATTTTGGGTGAGTGGGGGGCACAGCACAGACCACACCAGGGGCACTGGGTGGAAGCAGCAGGGACAGATTTAGGGGAAAAAACCCTACAGGAGTAGGGCACTGCACTGTTGGGATCAAGTTTTCATCCCTTTAAACACCCACAGGCACACAGCTGTGCTTGAGGGGGCTGGGTTTGTTGCTGAGGTGTAGAAATAAATCCTTGAGTGGTCCTTGGTCCCAAAACTGCCTGCTGTGGAAGGTGTAGTAACCTCAGAGTAAAACAGGCTCAGAGGAAAACAGGCTTCTCCTCTGAAGGTGGATTGGTAGAGACACCACAACTCAGCCTTGATCCTTCCAGGCAGGTATCACATACAAAAATCCCTGCCCAGCCCTAGGATGTCACAGCCAACCTAGAGAAAAACTGAGGTCAGCTGAGGTGACAAAACACCTGCAAGTTTTGACCTAGAGGTGGATAAAATCTCTCTGCTGCTGACAGGAGTCTCCAGAGGGACACGGTGAGGGCCACAAACTAAACCACAACTAGTTCAACCTCAGCAGGAAGATGGAATTCTTTCCATGGAGGGTGGCAGAGCCCTCAGCAGCTGGAGTCTCCCTCTCTGGAGACATTCCAAACTCAGCTGGATGTGCCACCTTCTCCAGGTGACCCTGCCTGGGCAGGGGCTTGGACTGGATGATCTCCAAGCCAAACTTTTCTGGGATTATGGATTCTGGAAACTTTCACAAGGGAGTTGCATCTGTGCCTTTGTGCCTCACCCTTCCCCACATCTCCTGGCCAGCCCCACCAGCTGTGGCTTTGTGCCTCACCCTTCCCACATCTGGCCAGCCCCACCAGCTCTTGCTTTGTACCTCACCTTTTCTACATCTTCTGGTCAGTCTGAGCTGCATCTGTGGCTTTGTGCCTCACCTTTCCCATATCTCCTGGCCAGCCCCACCAGCTGTGGCTTTGTGCCTCACCCTTCCCACATCTCCTGGCCAGCCCCACCAGCTGTGGCACCCCAAATCCCTCCTCAGGAGCAGAGTCCTGGCCAGACCCCAGATCTGTGGGGCTCTCCCAGCTCCCCAGGCCCTGGCCGCGGCCGGAGCCGCCCGGGCCCGCCCTCGCCGCTCGGGCCCGCCCCGCAGCCCAGCCTTACGTGATGTACTTGTTGTAGAGGATGAAGGCGTGCTCCAGGTTGCCCTCCTCGCAGTAGACGGTGGCCATGCGCAGCATCTCCACGCCCGAGCGGAAGTAGCGCCGCGGGGGCACGTCCTCGCTCACCTCCACGCTGCTGCCCGCCCGGATCAGCCGCCGCAGGCGCTCCTCCGGGGCCAGGCTGGCGCTGCCCGGGCCCGGCATGGTCACACACATGGGCCGGGCTCTGCGGGGACGGAGGGAGGTCAGAGCCCGCTGGAGTGGGGTCAGGGAATCGCTGAAATCACTGAATCAGGGAATGATTGACTCAGGGAATGACAGAAATCACTGAATCAGGGAATCAGGGAACCATGGAATCAGGGAATGACAGAAATCACTGAATCAGGGAATCACTGAAATCAGGGAATCACTGAAATCAGGGAATCACTGAATCAGGGAATCAGGGAATGACAGAAATCACTGANTGAAATCAGGGAATCACTGAAATCAGGGAATCACTGAAATCAGGGAATCAGGGAATGACAGAAATCACTGAATCAGGGAATCACTGAATCAGGGAACCACTGAAATCAGGGAATCACTGAAATAACTGAATCAGGGAATCACTGAAATCAGGGAATCAGGGAACCACTGAGTCGCTGAATCAGGGAATCACAGAACCACGGAATTACTGAATCACAGAATCACGGAATCAGGGAATGACAGAAATCACTGAATCAGAAATTCATGGGATGAGGGAATCAATGAATCAGGGAATCACAGAAATAATGGAATCACGGAATCACAGAATCCCTGAATCAACTACAGAATCAGTCATGAAATCACTGGGTTGGAAGGGACCTTCAAGATCATTGAGTCCAACCCAGCCCCAACACCTCAGCTAAACCCTGGCACCCAGTGCCACATCCAGGCTTTGTTAAACACACCCAGGGATGGTGACTCCATTCCAGAACTTGATCACTCTTTCTATGAAAAACTTCTTCCTAATATCCAACCTAAATTTCCCTTGGTGCAGCTTGAGGCTGTGTGCTCTGGTTGTGTCAGCTCCTGGAGACAGAGCCCAGCCCCAGCTGAGCACAGGCAGCTTTCACGGGTTGCAGAGAGTGCTGAGGTCACCCCTGAGTCTCCTTTTCTCCAAGATAAACAACCCCACAGGAACTGGCACTGGACAATCCTGAAGTGCCTCAGTTTCCTCAGGATTGTTTTTCCTTGACAGAAATCACCCCCTCTCAGCAGAAAAACATTTAACCCACATCCTGAGGGAGGAATGTGGGAGAAGCCCTGCTCTTTTTAGGCACAGCACTTGGATATTCCCCTGAAAACCAGACACGGTTCAAAGTCAGTCCCTGGACACAGATTTCAAGCTCTGACCCCTCCAAACCCCAGCTCAGCAGGAGGGAGGGTGACCCCTCCCCAAAATCAGCGCCCCACAGCCCTAAAAGGGAGAGCAGAGACTGTCCCCCCCAAATTTCCCCTCTAAAACGAGAAGAGAACCCCCTAAGCAAAGCCCCACCGCCCACAGCGGGGCAAGTGGAGCCCCAAAACGAATCCCTGTCCTAAGGGGAAAGATGGCAGAGTCAGAGCCGCCCGCCCGGCCCCTGCCCTGAGGGGAAACACCTCCCAGCCCTGAGCAGGTCTCAAATCCCCCCTAAAGCCAAGGCCCCCACAGCCACGGGATTCTCCTTCCCGAGGTGAACATCCCCCAGCCGGAACACTCCAGGCCGGGTCCCCCTGCTCCAAGGGAACATCCCGCCCCCCTGCCCGCGCCTCCATTGCACACCCCCCCAGCCGGAGCCCTCCTGCCGCGGTCTCCCGGGGGAGCTCCAGCACCGCGGCCCTGGCGCCCCAAGCCGCCCGCGATGCTCAGGGGCAGCCCCGAGCAGAGGCCGGGACCCCCCGTCCCGCAGGGCCCTCCCCGGCCCCGGCCCAGCCCTGACCTGGCGCGGGCCGCCGCCGTTTCCCCTCAGCACTTCCGGGTTCTTCTCCACACACCGCGGCCTCGCTCCCGGCAGCCAATCAGAAGCCGCCACAACATCCGGGTACGCGGCGCGCACCGCCCACTTCCGCCCGGTTGCGAAGCCGCTTCCGCTCCCTTAGAGGAACGTCGCGCGTCATGACGTCATAGCGGCAGGTCTTAAAGGGGCAGCGCCCGTGGAGAGGCCGCGCTCCGCCCCAGCCCGAACCCGGCCGTTCTCACCCCAAAACCGGGCCCGACCCCCCCGCAGCGCGGAGCCCGCACGGGCCCCTCAGGGGAAATGACTGCTCCACACCCAGGCTGCAGTTTGCACAGCGTGGAAATTTACTTTAGCAAAAGTGAGTAAAAAGGAGAAAAACATCCTGTGTTTTCAGGCCCGACCCTCGCTGAGTTCAGGAAATCAACAAAAACCCGTTTTGTTGAAGGTTCTGGGGATGCCTGAGGATGTTTCTCTAGGATTATTCCAGCATCCCTCATGGATCAGATTAAAAAATTCCTTGTAAAAGCACCAGAGCTGGGGGGGAGCGAGAGAGAAGAGACTAAAAACCAGTCCTATTAAAAAAGAGATTAAAAACCAGTCCTGTTAAAAAAGAGGTTAAAAACCAGCCGTGTTCAGCTGCCTGGCAGGTCCTGGTGCTGCTTCCCTGGTGGAACACTGCCAGGCCTGTCAGGACATCTCCTGCTGCCCCAGGTGGTGTTTCCTGGCAGGTGAGGGCTGGGGGGGGAACAAATCCTTGTGCTGCTTCTTCCTGGGGGGTGGGGACAGCCAGCAGGTCCTGGGGGGCAAACTGCAGGGCTCCAGGTGACCCTGCTCCAGGTGACCCTGCTCCAGGTCCTTCTTCTTCTGCTTCCTCTGCTCCAGGTGCTGCTTCTTCTGCTTCCTCTGCTCCAGGTGATCCTGCTCCAGGTGCTTCTTCTGCTTCCTCTGCTCCAGGTGATCCTGTTCCAGGTGATTCTGCTCCAGGTGATCCTGCTCCAGGTGCTTCTTCTTCTTCTGCTTCCTCTGTTCCAGGTGATCCTGCTCCAGGTGCTTCTTCTTCTTCTGCTTCCTCTGCTCCAGGTGATCCTGTTCCAGGTGATCCTGCTCCAGGTGCTTCTTCTTCTGCTTCCTCTGCTCCAGGTGATCCTGTTCCAGGTGATCCTGCTCCAGGTGCTTCTTCTTCTTCTGCTTCCTCTGCTCCAGGTGATCCTGTTCCAGGTGATCCTGCTCCAGGTGCTTCTTCTTCTGCTTCCTCTGCTCCAGGTGATCCTGTTCCAGGTGATCCTGCTCCAGGTGCTTCTTCTTCTGCTTCCTCTGCTGCAGGTGATCCTGTTCCAGGTGATCCTGCTCCAGGTAATCCTGCTGCTTCTGCTCCCTAAAAGGCAAAGGTAATTCTGCCTCTTCTGAGATGTAATTCTGCTTCTTCTGCTTCCTCTTCTCTAGATGATTCTGCTCCAGATGCTCCAGCTTTTTCTGCTTCCTCTGCTCCAGGTAATTCTGCTCCAAATGATTCTGCTGCTTCTGCTCCAGGTGATTCTGCTTCTTCTGCTGCCTCTTGTCCAGACAATTCTGCTGCCTCTGCTCCACGTGACTCTGCTCCAGATGCTCCAGCTTTTTCTGCTTCTTCTGCTCCAGCTTTTTCTGCTGCCTCTGCTCCAGACAATTCTGCTTCTTCTGCTGCCTCTGCTCCACAAGATTCTGCTCCAGATGCTCCAGCTTTTTCTGCTTCCTCTGCTCCAGCTTTTCTTGCTGCCTCTGCTCCAGATGATTCTGCTGCCCCTGCTGCAGCTGCCTGTGCCCCAGCTCCTGGGGCTGTCCCTGAGCCCTGGGGCCAGGCTGCTGCTTCCTCTTGGCACTGCTGGGGTTCCTGCAGGGAAATTGGGGAGTCAGCACCCAAAAAAGGCTGGCTGGGAACACCCTCAGCTCCTCTGGGTGCACCCAGAGCCTCTTCCTGCAGCCTGAACACCCAGAGGGGTTCACTCCTGACTTCTGACAGGAGATTTTCATCAGGGAGTGGAGAGGAGAGGGGGGAAAGGAGCAATGGCTGTGCCCAAGCTGGCCCTGGCTGTGCCCAAGCTGGCCCTGGCTGTGCCCAAAGGTGCCACTGGCTTCCAAACATGTCCTGGAGGTGGTTTGGGAGCTCCCCCAGAGCCAGGAGGTGCCAGAGGTCACATCCCAGCTGGGAAAAACTCTTCCCTGCTCCAGGAGAAGGCCAGGAACAGCAGCACAGTGCCCACCTGGCATTCTGCTCCCTGGAAATTCCCAGCTGGAGAACATTCCAGCCCCACTGGGAGCCAGCTCCCACCCTGCCAGGATGCCACCCCATCCCTGCAGGCACAGCAGTGCCATTCCCAGGCACAGCTTGGCACAAGCTGGCATTTTGGCTCAGAACACCTTTCAGAGAGGTTTTGTTTTCCACCCTCCCAGAGCTGGCAAAGCCCTGGGTGAGCTGCAGCTTGGAAAAATCCAGCTGGAATTGTTTCCAAAGGGAGGGAGCAGCTCCTGGAGCCAGGGGAAGGGACAAACACCTACCTGGGCACTGCCAGGGGGGGCTGGGGGTGCTTCACCAGCTGCTTTTGGGGCTTGGCTGGGGCACTGCCTTTTTTCCTGAGGAGATCCGAGCCCAAACTCTTCAGTTCACAGCTGCTTTGGAAGGGAATTTTAAAGAGAATTCCAGATGTTGTCACTGGAAAAACTGAGTTTTTCACTCCCTGAGTGATCACACCAGGTCTTTCACACCCTGCCCTTCCAGAAAAGGGAACCTGGGGTGTTTTTTTCCATCCAGTTCCAATCCCACAATGGTTTGGGTTGGAAAGGACCTCAAATCCCACCCAGTGCCATGGGCAGGGACACCTTCCCCTACCCCAGGCTGCTCCTGGGACACTTCCAGGGATGGAGCAGCCCCAGATTCCCTGGGAATTCCATCCCCACCCTCACAGGGAGGGATCTCTCCCCAGCATCCCAGCTAACCCTGCCCTCTGTGAGTTTTAAACCATTTCCCCCTTGCCCTGGGTGTTCTCCCAGGTGCCAGCTCCCCTCCTGGAGCCCACCCTGGGCTTCCTGGAGCCCACCCTGGGCTTCCTGAGCCCTGGAACCCCCAGACTCACCTTTTCAGGGCTCTCTTCTGCAGATCCTGGATGTAGTTGGCTCTCTCTATGGGATGCCCTCGGGATTTGTTGAACACTGGGGACAGACAGAGTCACCCCAACAAAAGTCACCCCCGGGGCTGCTGAGCAACTGAAACCCTCCAAAAAACTCTCCTTTACTTTTTATTTAGTTTTTAGCTAATTGAAATAAAAAAGCTCCCTAAACTATATTTTTTCTTAAAACTGTTCAAACCTACTCTAAACTAGAAATTCAAAAAAGCACCAGGAGCTGACACCTATATCCCACCAGAGACTGACACTGCATTCCAATGCCAAAAAAAATTAATAAAAAACTAAGCAAACCAAACTACAGTCCACAAAAAAACTTTCTAAATTTACCATCTTTTCAAAACAACAAAAAGTTTTATTGTTTAACATTATCCCTTTTTCATACTTATAAATACTTTGTTAAATAAACAATTTTTCCCACTTTTCTAAAAAAAAAAAAAATCTTTTCCCAAACCAATAAAAAGAAAAGCCACTTAAAGCTCCTTTCTAAAAAACCTCTTTTAAAAATTTGCTCCCAGAATTTACCCTTCACCCAAGCAGAGTTTCCTCCCTGGAAATCCCAAAGCTCCCTGAACATTCCCCATCCCAGCAGGACACTCACACTCTATGGCAGCATTTGGCTCCATGCCTTCAACATCAATCAGGTACCTGCACAGAGCAGCACAAAATCTCTAATTACACAATTAATTATGAAAAATTGATGGGTTGGTGATGATCTAAACAGGNATTACACGTATATACACATATACCATGTATAATATACAATATATATATTTAGAGCCTAGATATTATAGTTATTTATAATTTATTTATTTTCTGCTGGATTTTAGGATGAAGAACGCCCCTGACAGAAGCTGCCAGGAATGCCTGCAGGTCTGGGATCACACCAGCCACTCCAGTCCTGTTTCCCCCTGGAGCTGCCAGCCCCTGTGGCCCCTGAGGGCAAGCTCACCTGCAGACCACGTAGCCAGTCCTGTTGAGGCCATGTGTGCAGTGCACCCCGATGAGTTTATCTGGAACACACACACACAGAGCATTTCCAGCTGCTTTTCCTCCCAAATCTCCCCAAAAGCAGCCCACCCTCCAGCAGTGACCCCACACAAACAGCCACCCACATCACCACAGCTGTGGTTAATTAGCACTCAGCTCATCAGACTCAATTAGGGCTGAAAGCATCCCAGAATGCTGCAGTGCTCTGGCTGGGCAGGGACAACTCTCACTGCCCCAAGCCCCAGCCAGGATTATCAGAGCCAACAATTCCTTCCCCAGGAAAAACTCCATTTATTGCCAAGAGAAGGGGGAAAAAGGAATTCCTGCTGGCCAGAGCCAGGGAAATGCACACTCACCGTTGTCTCTGTTGGCTGCCAGGAACTTTTTCACCAGGTATCTGAACCTCAGGATGGTTTTTCTGTTTGGGATCTCGTGTCCCATGGTCAGGATCTTCGAGTAGCGCAGCGTGGGGGGCAGCTCCTACAGCAAAAAATCAGTAATTTCCAGAAAAAGCACAAAGATTCTTATTAATTAAAGAAGCACAGGTAATAAACCAGAAGAAAATGAGTTTTCTCACCAAACCCTAAAGAGCAGCTACACAGTTTTAGGTAAGAAAAGTTCTACTCATAAGAATAAGGATCAGTTTACATAGCAATCTGTTTGTGTCTTACACAAACACAGTCTACACCTGCAAAAATAAAAAAATCTATCCAGGAAGAGTCCATAAATCAAAAATATAAACATACCTAAAATGAAAAATATTTAATAGACATATACACCAACCAATCAACTAGATTTCAATAATTAAACCTATTAAACCTAATTTCAATGATTTTAAGCTATGAAATTCAAACTAGTCTATAAAGAAAAAATAAAAATATACCTAAATATAATAAANCATCTTTTCAAAACAACAAAAAGTTTTATTGTTTAACATTATCCCTTTTTCATACTTATAAATACTTTGTTAAATAAACAATTTTTCCCACTTTTCTAAAAAAAAAAAAAATCTTTTCCCAAACCAATAAAAAGAAAAGCCACTTAAAGCTCCTTTCTAAAAAACCTCTTTTAAAAATTTGCTCCCAGAATTTACCCTTCACCCAAGCAGAGTTTCCTCCCTGGAAATCCCAAAGCTCCCTGAACATTCCCCATCCCAGCAGGACACTCACACTCTATGGCAGCATTTGGCTCCATGCCTTCAACATCAATCAGGTACCTGCACAGAGCAGCACAAAATCTCTAATTACACAATTAATTATGAAAAATTGATGGGTTGGTGATGATCTAAACAGGAAAGGAAAAAAAAAATAAAAAGAGAAGCGGGGAGTTTTAAACCTTTTACTTATTTAAACCTTTATTGTTTATTTATTTTTTACCTTTTATTTAAACCTTTTGTTATTACCTTTATATGTAAACCTTTTACTATTTTTAAACCTTTTATTTNNGCATTTCCAGCTGCTTTTCCTCCCAAATCTCCCCAAAAGCAGCCCACCCTCCAGCAGTGACCCCACACAAACAGCCACCCACATCACCACAGCTGTGGTTAATTAGCACTCAGCTCATCAGACTCAATTAGGGCTGAAAGCATCCCAGAATGCTGCAGTGCTCTGGCTGGGCAGGGACAACTCTCACTGCCCCAAGCCCCAGCCAGGATTATCAGAGCCAACAATTCCTTCCCCAGGAAAAACTCCATTTATTGCCAAGAGAAGGGGGAAAAAGGAATTCCTGCTGGCCAGAGCCAGGGAAATGCACACTCACCGTTGTCTCTGTTGGCTGCCAGGAACTTTTTCACCAGGTATCTGAACCTCAGGATGGTTTTTCTGTTTGGGATCTCGTGTCCCATGGTCAGGATCTTCGAGTAGCGCAGCGTGGGGGGCAGCTCCTACAGCAAAAAATCAGTAATTTCCAGAAAAAGCACAAAGATTCTTATTAATTAAAGAAGCACAGGTAATAAACCAGAAGAAAATGAGTTTTCTCACCAAACCCTAAAGAGCAGCTACACAGTTTTAGGTAAGAAAAGTTCTACTCATAAGAATAAGGATCAGTTTACATAGCAATCTGTTTGTGTCTTACACAAACACAGTCTACACCTGCAAAAATAAAAAAATCTATCCAGGAAGAGTCCATAAATCAAAAATATAAACATACCTAAAATGAAAAATATTTAATAGACATATACACCAACCAATCAACTAGATTTCAATAATTAAACCTATTAAACCTAATTTCAATGATTTTAAGCTATGAAATTCAAACTAGTCTATAAAGAAAAAATAAAAATATACCTAAATATAATAAAAAATAGATATATATATATACCAGTCATTTTAATCAATCAACTAAATTTCAATTGATTTACCAACCTATTAAATCCCAACACAGCACCTTCTGATAACATATAAAAATAAACTGTGTACAGTAAAGATTCAGCTATTCTGCTCCAAAAAACCAGTCTGTCTCATTTCTACCTCTAACCCAAAATCACAGCAACACCCAGGCTGGTGTTTTTGGGGAGAATTCCCCAATTCTGAGCACTGACCTCTTCCCTCACAAACCCCTCCCCAAATTTGGGCTGGTTCCAAGATCTGGGA
>VXAX01004314.1:92450-106829 GCA_013399835.1 Leptocoma aspasia | reverse complement strand
GTGGGGCACCCGGAGGTTTGGGGTCCCTCAGGGGCTGGGGATGCTCCCGGCTGATCCCGGCTGGAAGGGGAGGCTCCCCCGGCTCTCCCCACACCTCTCACACCCCACAACAATTCCCCACCCCCGGGACCCCCGGGGCACATTAAAACCCTCCCCTAAAAAGCTGCTCCCGGCTCTTTTGTTCCCGCCTTCTGTGTNGGTGACAGGGCCATGAGGGCTCCAGGGTCACATCTGAGGTGGCTCTGGGGCTGAGGGGATGACAGGGCCATGAGGGCTCAGGGCCAGGCCTGAGGTGGCTCTGGGGCTGAAGGGGTGACAGGGCCATGGAGGCTCCAGGATCACATCTGAGGGGGTGACAGGGCCATGGAGGCTCCAGGGTCACATCTGAGGGGGTGACAGGGCCATGGAGGCTCCAGGGCCAGGCCTGAGGTGGCTCTGGGGCTGAAGGGGTGACAGGGCCATGGAGGCTCCAGGATCACATCTGAGGGGGTGACAGGGCCATGGAGGCTGCAGGGTCACATCTGAGGGGGTGACAGGGCCATGGAGGCTCCAGGGCCAGGCCTGAGGTGGCTCTGGGGCCAAGGGAGCTCTGGGGCTGAGGACACCGATGGCCCAAACCCCATGGGACCCCCATCTCCACCCCCCCAATAACCCCACTGCAGGGGTGGGGGCCCTCCTGGCCTCGAGGTGCCATTAATTAGAGTTTAATTAGAACTTAATTAGAGCTGGGGGCTCTGGGCCGAAACTGCAGGTGAAGGGGGGGGTTTGCTGGGGGGATAACCGTGGAATGCTTTNGTGACAGGGCCATGAGGGCTCCAAGGCCAGGCCTGAGATGGCTTCAGGGCTGAGGGAACTCTGGGGCTGAGGGNTGGGTTGGAAGGGACATTAAAAAATCATCTTGATTTTCATTTACCCACACCACCCCCCCCAAGGAAGCCCAGCCCTTTATCTCCCAGTTTGTGAAATTTTTTTTGGTGTGAAATTCCTGCTTTTCATTCAGATCCTTCACCCCCTGGTTTGGCAGGGCTTTGTCCAACCAGCAAATTATTCACAAAATACAGGAGTTTGCAGATGCACCGAATGAGGATTTCTGTCCCCGAAACGCTCTCTGTTTGCCAGCCGAGAGAGAAATGCCCCATTTTTATGCATTATTTATAGGCTTTTTAAAAATTTTATTGTAGGCTTTTCCTACCCACAGCCAGCAATAGTAAAAACACCTGGTTTATGCATTATTTAGGTTATTGCTGCCCGGGGTTTGAAGCAGTTCCTCAGCCTGCAGAGGTCAGCATTGGAAAGGTTTTTTCCAAAGGGATTTAGGGAGTGGAAATCCCGAAGGATTTCTGCAGGAACTCCCATCCCCAGGGGTGTCCTCAGCCCACATGGAAACCATCTGGCATAAAAAATCAGCGTTAAAATGGGGGATTTTGGGGTCATAAGGGGTTGTGGTGGGGAGAGGTGTGTGGAAAAGTGATGTTCTTACCTGGGGCTCAGCCAGGAAATAAAAAGCTCCCAGCTGGATGTGGTTTCAGGGCCTAAAGTCACAAAATTCTGAGATAATTAAAAAGGAGAGGTTTGCCTTATTTTTATAAATTATTTTTTATAAGCCACTCTCCACGGCAGTGCCGGGTTTTAAATACTGTAATACCCACTTGGTGGTGCAGGAGAGCAAAGGGATTATCGACTTTAAATGTTAAATAACATAAAAGCAATAATATTTATTGAGTCCACTGATTAAAGTAATCACAGAAACAAACCCAGAGTTGTTTAGGCTGGAAAAGACCTCTGAGGTCATCAAATTCAGTGGGTTTGCAAACAAATGAGATTAATTCAGCTGGATCTTCTTCCTGAGGTTATTTCTTGTAGCTGGGCCACTCTAAATAACAGATAAATAATGAATGACAGAGGAATTCACCCCAAAATAAATGTTTGTTGTAGATCCATGAATATCCCCGTTCCTTGCCTGGGATGAGGATGGCTGAAAAATGGGAAGATCTTTGAGTTAATGGTAAATCACCCATGAATAATCCAGAAAATAGTCCTAATCCAATTGGAGGGCACTTCATTTACTAGGGGAAAAAATAAAAAGTGAGGATGAGCTGGATAATGATTCCTCACCTCAAGCAAAGCCAGGATTTATGATTAACCTCCAGTCCCAGCCTCACAAAGGCACCTTGTCTCTTCTTCATTACTTGTATTGATAAATTAAAGACTGAAATCAGCTCATTTCCAGCTCCTAAATTTATTTTTAAAAATAATTTGGCGTCTCCTCTGTCAGAGGGGTTTGGTTTTTTCCTATCTCAGTTTGGATCTGTGTTCTTTGAGGGTTTTTCCCTCTATCTCACTTTATCTGGATGTGTTCTTCAAGTTTTTTTCCCTCTGTCTCACTTTATCCGAGTCTGTGTTCTTTGAGGGTTTTTTTCTCTATCTCAGTTTGGATCTGTGTTCTTTGAGGGTTTTTTCTCTCTATCTCACTTTATCTGGATCTGTGTTCTTTGAGGGTTTTTTTTCTCTATATCACTTTATCTGGATCTGTGTTCTTTGCCTTCTAAGGACTTAATCACCTGCTGTTGATTAAACTGCTTCCTGTCTCAAATCCCCCTTGGAATTCACCCCCAGGGACACCTCACCTCCCTCCTGCTGTCCCTGCTGCCCCCGGGAAGTGTCTATAACCCATAAATAATCAATAATTCAGAGGGCTGCAGCTCTGGCAGCTCTCCCTGCCGGGCTGGGAGCTCTGCTCAGCCCAGCTGCTGCTGCCCAACTCCTGTTTCAGGGCGCAAATTGTTCTCCTCTATTCCCGGAACTGAGGAGAAATGCAGGAAAACCCCAGCCGGTTTTGCCAGGATCAGCTTATTCCTGCCATTCTAACAGCATTCAATTTCCCCATTCTTAGTTCATTTCCCCTGATTTTTCTCCCCATTTTTCATTGAACACCATCCTCCTTTTCTTCTCCACAAAAAGGTTCTGTGACCTCTTCCATCTGTTTTCCTCATCATCCCCTAAAAACGGCTCAGGAAGCTGAGACACAAAGCAGCTGCCGTGGGGAGTTGTTCAGAATTTCGTCCCCAAAATGTTGCTTTCAAAGCTGTTTCTGCAGCACAGCTCCAGCAAGGGAGGGAGGAACGAGATCCCAATTCCCAGCTAGATTTCGTTCAATCTCAGCTGAGGAGCTGATGGAATTGTACCAAACTTCCCATTTTTTTGAGGCATGGATTGATTCCCTACTGACTCCTCAAGCCAGGCTCCCAAACTCAGCTTTGTGAGAAACCAAATCCCAGAGGTTTTTCCTCCCATTTTTCCTTTGTTTTTAACATGAAAACTCCTGGGATTATTGATGCCACAAAAATATTCTGGAGCCGCGGAGGTTTCAGGCCTTGAACATGGACAAGAAAACACCCTGGGAAAAACAAACTGTGCTTTATTAACGCTGATTATTAGTTGCTATTTATTAATTGTGGATGGGGCTTTGCTTCCAGGGTGATTCCAGAATATTCTGGGATGAACACCCAGCCCTGACCCCAGTTTCCTTCATTTTCTGTGCTTTGATCATTGTTCTCTGCCCAAAATCCCTCTGGGCTTGCTGGGGGCGGCGCTGGAAGCCAAACCAGGGGCCGAGGTGGCCAAAGCTGCTGGGAAAAGGGCACATTCCAGTGGTGGCATCACCCAAGGGCAGCTTTAGGGACAGGAAAAGTCCTTTTTGCTCATCTCTGGGGTAAAACAGCCTGTCCTGAGCTGGGCTTTGCCCTGTGCTGCTGCTCCCACCCTTGGACTCGCAGCCAGGTTTATTTTCATCGTTTACAAACCCTTCTCCTCCACCCTCTGGGAGCACCACGAGATAAAAACGCTCTTGTGCTTGATCCCTCTGGATTTTTCCTCTTGCTGGCTTGCTTTCCTCGTGGGTCACGGCAATCCCCAGCCCTGAGGAGCCCCTGCCTGGTAATTCCAGCTCTCTGCATGGATTTAACATGGATTTAATTGCCCCGGCGTTCTCTGTGCTGCTCTGGAGCCTCTCTGGAAAAGCTGAGGAGATAAAATCCAGGAGAAAAATCCTTGGGGAGAATTGTCAGCACTCCTGCCTCCACTCAGCCCCTAAAACTGGCATGTGCCAGCTCCACCCTCTGGTAACCAGCTCTGGTTTTATCCAAAATATTTCCAGCGGGGGGGAAAAAAACCCCCAACCCTCATCTTCTCCTCATCCCTGCCAAAGCTCAGCTTCCTCATCCTGCATCTCTCAGCCCTTCCCAGCTGGGCCAGAGGCAGGAATATTACCTGGAATTTTCAATGGTGTTGATGAGTAAAATCCCCTCGGAGGGAATCCTCGGGGAGACGCTGCAAATCGCAGGTTTTCCCTAAATAAATCCCAATTTTCCCGAACCAAACCCTTGGGAACCCCAGCTGCCTCCAAGCCCCGGGTGAAACCCAGCTGTTATCCCGGGATAAACCTCTGAGGGTGCTTTATCCACGGCGGCTGCTCCTGCATCCCTCGCATCCCTCCGTCGCCATGGAAACGGCCCCGCGGGAGCGCCGTGCCCATGGCAACCCCGCAGGAGCATCCTCGGAGCCTCCCCCGGGCTTCTCCTCCCGCCAGGCTCCGAATCTGGGCTCCTCCCTGGGCGATGGCAAAGCTTTTCCTCATGGGCAGCTCCCTCCAGGGTCAAAGGGCAGATTTGGCATTTAATGGTGGAATATTTGGTGTATAAAACTTCCCTGGTGTCTTAATAAAGACAAACTTTATGAGGAGCCTCATGGGCAGCTCCACTCTCAGGGTCAGAGGGCAGATTTGGCGTTTAATGATGGATTAATATTATTAAATTAGAAAATAACAATAAAATTATTATTGATTTAACGATTGATATTTGTGTATAAAGCTTCTCAGGTGTCTTAATAAAGACAAATTTTATGAGGAGCCTCATGGGCAGCTCCCCTCCCAGGGTCAAAGGGCAGATTTGGCATTTAATGGTGCAATATTTGGTGTATAAAACTTCCCTGGTGTCTTAATAAAGACAAACTTTATGAGGAGCCTCATGGGCAGCTCCACTCTCAGGGTCAGAGGGCAGATTTGGCGTTTAATGATGGATTAATATTATTAAATTAGAAAATAACAATAAAATTATTATTGATTTAACGATTGATATTTGTGTATAAAGCTTCTCAGGTGTCTTAATAAAGACAAATTTTATGAGGAGCCTCATGGGCAGCTCCCCTCCCAGGGTCAAAGGGCAGATTTGGCATTTAATGGTGCAATATTTGGTGTATAAAACTTCCCTGGTGTCTTAATAAAGACAAACTTCATAAAGAGCCTTTAAAGTGCTGGGAAATTTCCTCCCCAGCTCGGATAAGAGGATTTACTCGTTGGGTTTAATCACCTCATCCTCCCCGAGAAACCAGGTCAGGGAAAAACTTGTTCAGTTCTCAGGTGAATGAACAAGGCAAAAAAAGAGGCTGTATCAAAGGAAAATATTATTTTAAAAATACCTGAAATTTAATTTTAAATTTTAGTTTTAAAATTATTTCTCCATCTCCAACCTGGCCCTTGTTTCAGTCTTTTTAAAATCGCTTGATTTGTTTATTTTTTAAATAAAAATCAAGTCATTATTAGCATTTCCTGGCGTCCACCTTTCTCCAGCTCACCCTCACCCCCTTTTCCCAGAGGGAAAACCGATTTTTCCTGCCCTTTTCCTGCCCAACCCAGCCAGAAGCACGGAGAACTCCCCGCCCCAAAATTTAAATGCCCGAATTTTAATTTTAATTTTAATTTTAATTTTAACTTTAATTTTAATTTAAATTTCTTTTAAATTTAATTTAAAATTTGATTTTAATTTAACTTTAACTTTTTAAAATTATTATTAAATTTCAATTTTAAACCCCCGAATTTCCACAGGTCCCTACAAGCTCTGAGCTGCCCGTGACTCATCCCGGAGCGATTCCAGGAGCAGGATCCGGGATGATTGATGCCAAAACAACGGGAGCGGGAGCTCCTGAGCCCATCNTCCCTGCCAAAGCTCAGCTTCCTCATCCTGCATCTCTCAGCCCTTCCCAGCTGGGCCAGAGGCAGGAATATTACCTGGAATTTTCAATGGTGTTGGTGAGTAAAATCCCCTCGGAGGGAATCCTCGGGGAGACGCTGCAAATCGCAGGTTTTCCCTAAATAAATCCCAATTTTCCCGAACCAAACCCTTGGGAACCCCAGCTGCCTCCAAGCCCCGGGTGAAACCCAGCTGTTATCCCGGGATAAACCTCTGAGGGTGCTTTATCCACGGCGGCTGCTCCTGCATCCCTCGCATCCCTCCGTCGCCATGGAAACGGCCCCGCGGGAGCGCCGTGCCCATGGCAACCCCGCAGGAGCATCCTCGGAGCCTCCCCCGGGCTTCTCCTCCCGCCAGGCTCCGAATCTGGGCTCCTCCCTGGGCGATGGCAAAGCTTTTCCTCATGGGCAGCTCCCTCCAGGGTCAAAGGGCAGATTTGGCATTTAATGGTGGAATATTTGGTGTATAAAACTTCCCTGGTGTCTTAATAAAGACAAACTTTATGAGGAGCCTCATGGGCAGCTCCACTCTCAGGGTCAGAGGGCAGATTTGGCGTTTAATGATGGATTAATATTATTAAATTAGAAAATAACAATAAAATTATTATTGATTTAACGATTGATATTTGTGTATAAAGCTTCTCAGGTGTCTTAATAAAGACAAATTTTATGAGGAGCCTCATGGGCAGCTCCCCTCCCAGGGTCAAAGGGCAGATTTGGCATTTAATGGTGCAATATTTGGTGTATAAAACTTCCCTGGTGTCTTAATAAAGACAAACTTCATAAAGAGCCTTTAAAGTGCTGGGAAATTTCCTCCCCAGCTCGGATAAGAGGATTTACTCGTTGGGTTTAATCACCTCATCCTCCCCGAGAAACCAGGTCAGGGAAAAACTTGTTCAGTTCTCAGGTGAATGAACAAGGCAAAAAAAGAGGCTGTATCAAAGGAAAATATTATTTTAAAAATACCTGAAATTTAATTTTAAATTTTAGTTTTAAAATTATTTCTCCATCTCCAACCTGGCCCTTGTTTCAGTCTTTTTAAAATCGCTTGATTTGTTTATTTTTTAAATAAAAATCAAGTCATTATTAGCATTTCCTGGCGTCCACCTTTCTCCAGCTCACCCTCACCCCCTTTTCCCAGAGGGAAAACCGATTTTTCCTGCCCTTTTCCTGCCCAACCCAGCCAGAAGCACGGAGAACTCCCCGCCCCAAAATTTAAATGCCCGNTCCCGGGTTATTTTTGGGGCGGTGACCTCAGCGCTGCCACCTGATGTCACCGAGATCCCTTCCAGGGGGGACCGCGGGTTAAAAATAAACGGGGGAGAAGCGAAGGAAAAGAAAGGAAAAGCTCCCGGTGAGTCATGCGGGACCTGCCCTGCTCCGAGGGGAGGACAAAATTCCGCTTTTCCTGCCAAGGAGGCGGCGCTGGCTGACGGAATTTGGGGAGTTGATGGAATTCCAGCGTTTCTGGGAACTGCTCCCCGGGCTCCAGGGAGGAGCGGCGCGTTCCGGGAACGCCGGGCTCTTGTGGGAGCAGGGAAAAAGGAGATTTATCTGTTCCGAAGGGCACAAGGAGCCCTTTCTGGGCAGGCTTTTCCCAGGCACAGCGGGGAATTGTTGGTGTCCTGCAGCAGCTGCTCCCAAGGCGCTGGCAGGGTTATTTTTAACTCCAGTGCCGGGCTAGATCTGGAGCAGGCAGCAAACAAGGGCTGACTTCTCCCATCTCCCATAAATTAACCCAGATAGAGCCTCAAAAACTCCATTTTTCTTCCCCACTTCAAAGCACTTTTATTACCAGTTTTTGTTCCCAAATTCTTTTTTTTCCCCCAAACGAGCATTTTAATTTTTTTTTTTTTAAATAAAAGCTGGTATTTTACCTTCCAGCACCCAGGTTGTTGCTATGAACACATTATAAGTTTCTCTGTGTGTGAGCCTTCTGATCTATTTTCGCATGAGAGAACATCCTTTTACTGTTCTTTTACTCTGTATAAGCTTTCTGTAAACAAATATCTGTGTCTGTTCTTTCAAGGACATTGAAAATAGCTCTGCTCCTCCTGAGAGTGGAGGAAGGAGCTGAAAAGACTTTATCTTTCTGATTGTGTAAACTATTCGAACATTCCCTGGACGAAGCAGCAGCAGGAGCTTTGGAGAATGCTCTCTGCTGAGCAGATATAGAAAAATACTAGAATTATAGAGTCATTTTAATAAATCATATTTAGCCTGCTGATATTATCATCAAGAGTCCTTTCTTCAATGCATGGACCATGAGGATACCAGGTGATGCCTGGGAGGGGCCAAAGGGATTTTTTGGGAGCTGTGCCCCGTGCAGGTGATCTGCCTGGATATGTCACTGGGGAGGCCTCGGGGTAAGGAGCTTACCTGGGGCAGCAGGAGTGGGGTTAGCACAGCCCTAAGCAGATTGGAGCAGCTCCAGGGACATTTATAACCCCATGGATAAAGATTGCTGACCCTAAAATAATTATAACCCCGTGGATGGACATTTATAACCCCATGGATGGACATTTATAACCCCATGGATGAACATTTTAAATGCCACGGATAAAGATCTCTAACCCTATTGATGGGTAATTTTAACCCCAATAGATGAATATTTTAAACCCCACAACTGAGCATTTTTAACCCCATGGATAAAGATTTCTAACCCTATTGATGGACATTTTTAACCTCAGTTGATGAATATTTTAAACCCCAGTGGGTGAATATTTTTAATCCATGGATGGACATTTATAACCCCATGGATAAAGATCTCTAACCCTGTTGATGGGTAATTTTAACCCCAATAGATGAGCATTTTAAACCTCGTGGATAAAGATTTCTAACCCTATTGATGGATAATTTTAACCCCATGGATGAACATTTTAAACCCCAGCTGATGAACATTTTAAACTCCAATGGATTCATATTTTTAACCCCATAGATGGATATTTTAAACCCCAAAGAATGAACATCTTCACCCAAATGAATGAATATTCCCCCTGCCTTTGCAAAGCCAGAGCTGGGTGAATAAAAGCATTTTCAACGAATTCAGGCAATAAAAAACCAACACAAAATGGATGAGGGGCGATGAAGGAGATGAACTTTCCTCCCTCCCCAGCTCAGCATTGAACCAAAGTCAGTGTTTTCTGAGAAAAACTCATCCCATTAATGATTTCTGAGCTGGCACAGGGCCTGGGGTTTTATTTCCACCGTGGATGAGGAAGGGCCAAACCTCCAGAGGAGCTCGATGCAGCTCCTGGCTTGAGGCTGAGAGAAATTTTACCCTGGGATGCTAAAAACCATTAAAGAGCTGCCGTGGATGCACTGGTGGGGAAGTTTCAGCCCTGATGACTTCCACAATAAATTAAAAATTCATTAATAATCCATGCAGCTGATTGATGTGCAGCTGGGGCCTGACAAAATCTCTCTATTTCTGCAAACAGAACTTCTGTTTCCAGAGGGAAAAAATGATTTGTTTCTCAGTTTTGGCCAGAGCACAGTTTTCAGTAAATGTTCTTTTCAGATAAATAATTTGCCTTCGTCGTTATTCTCCTGGAATAAATTATTACACTAAAGCCCTGATTTTTAGATTTATGCAGGATTAATTCATCCCAACCTTCCCATTCCTCGTTTCTTTCTTTTCCTGGCATGGGATTTGGATTAATATTTAAATCCAAACCAGGCAATCAGGAGCCATCTGCACATCCACACACGGAACAAATTCCTCATGTAGGGCAGAGTTTCCCCAGGCCCACAGACCTCAATCCTGCTTATTTCATTTTCTCCTGCCTGGATTAATATCCGTGTTTGCCCATCTCCCTGCCAGAGAGAAACCACTTTTATTTATTTGAAATAACCCAGCCAGATGGATGACGAGGAGCACCAGGGCAAAATCCCTTTTCCATCCAGATGTGGTCCAGGATGGTCATTCCTGCTCCAGCTGTTTTGGGCAGCCTCAGGAGGGTTTTGGGTGTGTTAAAACAGTGAAATCCTGGAATTTTGGGTTGGAAGGGACCTTAAAACTCATCCAGTGGACGAGCCCAGGGACACCTCCCACTGTCCCAGGGTGCTCCAATCCCCATCCAATCTGGCCTTGGGCACTGCCAGGGAAACCCTAAAAGCTGGGAAAACCCTAAAAATTGGGAAACTCCCCCATCCTGCTCTTTAGGTCTCTGTATATTCCAGTCATGTATCCTTTGCCCTCCAAAAAAAACCCATTTTTGCCATCCTGTGGAATTTTTAATTGTTTTCTGTGGCATTTCTTCCTGTTGAATGTCAGGATTCCTCGAGATAAAACAAGATTGAAGGAGTGAGTCCTGCTCCTCTGGAAGGAGACACATTTGAGAGACAAATCCATCCTTTCTCCCAGAGGTCTGAGCTGGTTTTATTTCCTCTCCATCAGCCCTGGGAGCAGCTCCTGTTCCAGGGGATAATGGATTTGGAGCTGCAGTCAGCAGCTAAAAGCATCCTCTCCTCTCCCAGAGCCTCGACCAGGAGATTTCCAACCCACCCCAAACCCTTCAATTAAAAAATTTCAATTAAAAAAATTTCTTCAATTAAAAAAATCCAGGCATTGTGATCTTCCAAGATCACCAAAACAGTCCCAAGCCTTGATATCCCTTCAGTATAAAATCCAAATGCTGAAATATTCCAGGATTTTCAGGTCAGCCTCAAACCCTGATATTTCTTCAATAAAACCATCCAGGTGCTGCATTTTCCCAGGATTTTTAAATCAGCCCCAAGCCCTGATATTTCTTCAGTATACAATCCAAATGCTGCAATATTCCAGGACTTCCAAACCTGCCCCAAATCCTGCTGAATCCATTGTTATTTCTTCAATAAACCATCAAAACACTGCAAATTTCCAAGATTCCCAAATCTTGATGATTCCACCAACATTTGTTCAATAAGCCATCCAAACATTTCCATTTCCCAACATCCCCCACACCCCAATATTTCCTCAGCATGAAATCCAGCTGCTGCAGTATTCCAAGACTTTTGAGTCAGCCTCAAACCCTGATAATTCTTCAATAAAATCATCCAGGTGCTGCGGTTTTCCAACATTTTATCATCGGCCTCAAACCCTGGTAATTCTTCAGTCAAACCATCCGTGTTCTGCAGTTCTCCCAGATTTTTAGATCAGCCCCAAGCCCTGATATTTCTTCAGTGTAAAATCCAACTGCAATATCCCAAAATTTTTGAATCAGCCTCAAACCCTGAAAATTCTTCAGTCAAACCATCCGTGGGCTGCAGTATTCCCAGATTTTTAAATCAGCCTCAAACCCTGATAATTCTTCAATAAACCGATCCAGGTGCTGCGGTTTTCCAACATTTTATCATCAGCCCCAAACCCTGATAATTCTTCAATAAACCGATCCAGGTGCTGCGGTTTTCCAACATTTTATCATCAGCCCCAAACCCTGATAATTCTTCAATAAACCGATCCAGGTGCTGCGGTTTTCCAACATTTTATCATCAGCCCCAAACCCTGATAATTCTTCAATAAACCGATCCAGGTGCTGCGGTTTTCCAACATTTTATCATCAGCCCCAAACTCTGATAATTCTCCAATAAAACCATCCGTGGGCTGCAGTATTCCCAGATATTTAAATCAGCCTCAAGCCCTGGTAATTCTCCAATCCAACCATGGAAACGCGGTTTTCCAGCCTCTCCTTTGGCTGTCGCTCCCCGTGCCCGGGGGATGGTTTGGGGTGACGCCGGGGTTTTCGGGGAGCTGGCCGCGGTTTTCCCCGGGGAAGGGGATGGATGATGAAGGATGATGATGGATGATGGATGATGGATGCTGAGCGGGGCTGGGCTCTGCTGTCGGCTCCTCCCTCTCGCTATTTATTCCTGCGCGGAGCTCCGCGGCTGAATCACCTCGGAGCAGCGCAATTCCAGCCGGTGAGTGCCGGGGAAAACGCGACGCGGGGGCTCCGGGAGGGATAAATCCAGAGGCGAGGGGGGTTTGAAGCCTGGGCATCGCGGGGGATGCGGGGCTGCCTCTTTCCCTGTCAAAAAAATTGACATTTCCAGCGGCTCCTTAAAAGCCAGAGCCCTGCTCCTGCCCGGTCCTTGTTTACTCAGCGTTTACTCAGCACTGGGAATTTCTTCTCCGAGGGTTCTGCCTTTTCCCTCGGCCGCCAGCTGCTCCCCCATTGTTCGGGGAGGTGAAAGAGAAAGGGGCGAGGGGGAGATTTCTAAACCCAGGGGTAACAATTTCAGGGGAAATTCCGATTTAATTTCCAATTCCCCGAGCCCCAGCCCGGAATTTTCAGCCCAGGAGGGTCCGGCCGCCCCCACCCCCGAGCATCTTCCCACCTCCACCTTCCCCCCTCCCCGGGGGCCTTCCCAAGGTTTTTTTCCAGGGATATTTTGGCACCCGAGTGTTGGTTTTTCCCCTCCAAAGCGAAACCTCCTCCTTGCCAACGCCGAGCACGTAATTGCTGCTTGCGATCGCCTCCATTTCCCTCTGAGGGAGCGCAGAGTTCCTCCAGCACGGATAAAAAAAACCAGCTCCGGCTCAAAACCACCTGAATTAATTCCTCATTTCCAGCATCCGCCGGGAGGGCGAATTTGGGGGAGGAAGGTTAAAAAAAAAAAAAAATCCCTTTGAAGTCACTCGATCTATAATTTAATATTAATGTCATGGTGAGGCCATAATTAGCATTTCCGAGCAGAGAGATCCCAGCTCCGGATTTTTCTTCTCGGAGAGAAATCGGGGATTTTTCTGGGAGAAAATCCCGGGTTCCCAGGAAGCAGCTCCTGAGCCACGCCAGGGGTTTGTGCCAGGGAACTCATTTATTTGGGGCGAAGCTAATTAGCGCCCGTATCCTGTTTATCAGGGCTCTAAAGGCAATTAGAGGAGCAGGTCAGCGCTGCCAGGCGCTGCAATATTCCAAGATTCTTGAATCAGCCTCAAACCCTGCGATTTCATCAATAAAACCACGGCAGAATTTTGCCAGAACCCCTCTCCAACCAGAGCCTGGTTTTTAACCCCTCGGAGCCCACAGCGTGGAGTGATACCTCCAAAAATCTATTTTAAAACCGGCCAATTCGCTGCTTTTTCCTCCTCCATTCCTAATTTTCCCAAGGAGCCGGTTGTTTTTCCCTGCCTTTTGGCTATTTTTAACCCCCCTGATCTCATCCCTGCCCCCAGCGGGTGGGTGCTGCGGGGTGAGGGAGGCAGCGAACCCGCTCCTTGCGCCCAGATTTTTCCATGAACCAGCAATTCCCAAGCCTGGAATTCCTGCCCATCACCAGGGACGGGGCTTGTGCATCTTCCCCTCGTTTTTATTCAGGGTCTTGCTAACGATCCCGCCCAAAACACTCAGCTGGAAGGGCTTTAATTCAAACATTTCTGGACATAAAACCAGATTTTGGCAGGGGAAGGGGAGAAAAAGCATCATTAATGAACCCAAAGAGATTAATTTGCTTTTCGTGGCCCACAAAGCCGTGTCTAGGTGGCGACAGAAAAATTTCTGGCTTAAACTGGGGCTTGCTTGGCCTCTTTGGCTTTAGAAAATTCAGCATCTCCTGCCTGCGTTGAGGTTATTCCTGGGGTGACTCCATAGGAAGCTGCTCCATTAATCGTTGCAAAAAAAAAAAAAAAAAGGATAATAAATTTAGGACCCGAACGGAATTATTTCTTGCTGTACCACGAGCCAGAAGGCGCATCCAGGGATGCTGTGAAACGCCCACCCACACCGAGAGCGCTCCTCCCGCCCTCCCCAGCAGGCAAGGGGCGATTCTGGGGATGGAAAAACGCTTTTCCACCGCTGCCCTCGCACATCAGACCCAGGGGAGCAGCAGCTCGGTGCCCTGGGCGTTGTTCCGGAGGGGTTTTGCACCTTGGGAAGTGTTTTCCGAAGGTCTTTCCAAAGGATTTGCACCCAGGGGAGGAAATGGGGTTTGGGATTTCAGCCCCCCGGGCAGTGTGGGAGATGCCCGGAATGCCAGCACCAAACTGGCATTCCCTGACTCCATGGCTGGTGGCAAACGCCGAATTCCAAAAATGCCGGTTTTCAGCTAAGGCCTGGCGCCCGTTAATTAGCAGGAATTTGGGTAAAACGCGCTGAATTTGGGAAAAGGAACCCCCCGGGGCCTGGCTGGGCGTTGCCCTCCCTGCAGCACCGAGTGGCCAAAAGCGCTGGGATGGGGCTGGATCCATTCAGGGCACAGCAGGAATCGCAGCTCTACCCCCAGACTGGGCAGGGCAGGTCTGATAAGCGGGGTTTTACCTCAAAATCAGGCGAAGCATTTCGTCCCAAAAGCATTTCTTTCACCACTTAAAGCTGCCATTGCCAGCAGCTGTAATATATATATTGTAGTGTATATATATATAAAATATATAAATA
>VXAX01004314.1:27981-71511 GCA_013399835.1 Leptocoma aspasia | reverse complement strand
TGGGAAAGGCCCCGGAGGTGCGGGCGGGGCTCGGAGCGGCTCCTCCGGGGAAGGCGGTGGGGGAGGAGGGAGATCAGATAAGGGCAGAGGCGCCGCGAACTCACTGAAAATTTAATCCCCGCGCAGATATCCTTACGCTAAATTTGCATTTGGAGCACCCGCGGGTGTCCCAGCGCCGCCAGAGCCGCGGGTGGGAGGGGGGTAAATGGGAATTGTTCCTTTTCTCGGGTTTTTTGCTCTTTTTTTATCCTACAGAGCCTCAAAGGCGCGGGCCCCAGGGTGAATTCCCGGGCGGGCAGAGATGCTGGGCCGGTCCTTCAGCTGCTCCTCTGATCCCCGAGGGTTTTTGGGCCATGCAAACCCTCGGGAAGTCCCCAAAGTCCCCCCTTGGGACAGGCCCTGGCTTGGACCCCAGCTGCGATTTTTGGAAGTTTTGGGATGGAATCAAAGGGGGTTTGGGGTGAAGCCCTCACGACTCCAGAGCAGTTTGGAAATCGGGCGTTGAAGAGACGTCAGAATGTGGAACTGGGGTGGTTTTGAAAGATGAAAAAAGGGTTTTTGGGGTCGTGCTTTTCCCTGGATGGAATCCTGGACAGGATTTCACTTTTCAGGGTCTTTCCCCTCCCTTCCCTTCTCCCAGAAGAGAAACTGAGGTGAGCAAAAAGCGTTTGCTCCTCAAGCCTCTGTTCCCTTCCACCTCCCACATGGCCATGTGCTTCCTCCCAGCCCCCTGGGGCAAAAAAAAAATCATTTTCCTGAAATAAAAACCCCCAAATCCACACCCAAACCCAGGCCAAGGCAGCAAAACCTGCAGCAAACCCAAAATGAGCACGGTGGGGATCCCGGGGCTCCATCCCACACGTTGGGATAAACCCCAATGGGAAAAAAAGTTGATTTGGAACAGCAAAAATATTCTGTGGCAGAAGGGGAAGGGCAGGAAATGGCCCCAGCCCAGCCCTGGGGCTCAGAGAAAAAGCAGAAGAAAAAGTCTGCACTGAAAAATTGCCCAAGAGCTGACAAAGCTTTGGGTTTCCTGAGGCAAAACCGGGCAAAATTTGGCAAAATCTGGCAAAATCCAGCACCAAATCTCCTCTTGCAACCACCTCTCCTGCCTCCATCCACCCTCCCACAGGGAACAAACCCAGGAATAATCCAATTTATCCATCAAAAATGGTACCTGGAGGGGATTTCGCAGCTGGCTCAAGGGTTTGGGATAAATCCATGGGGTTTTGGGGGAGCAGCTGCGTGTGGGGCCCCAAATTTGGGGGTTCCCAGCTGTGAGGTGCAGGAATGAGCATCCCCCTCATGGGTGTCCCCTGGCAAGTGCTGAAAAGCTCTGGGGACCTTCAGGGAGGATTAAAGGACACGGCAGATGAGAAAATGGTGCCAAAACCACCAAAAGTGAGGGATAAAAACCCTCCTAGAGCAGCAAAAATACCAAAGTGAGGGATAAAAACACTCCTAGAACAGCAAAAATACCAAAGTGAGGGGAAAAAACCCTCCTAGAGCAGCAAAAATACCAAAATAAATGAAAAACCCCTCCTAGAGCAGCCCAGGCCAGGGCGGAGCCTTTGGTACCACTCGGAGCTTTGCTCCAGAGCATCCTGGTGATGCCAAGGGGGGAAGCCAAAGTCCCAGTTGGCTCGCAGGGGACACGGGGATGAACTGCAGCCATAAAAAAAGTCCAATTTTAGGGTGGAAGGGGAGCTCCAAACTGCAGGTTCATCCTCCCGTGCTGAGGAGTCGTTTCCTGTTTACGCCCCGGCTCTGCCACCTTCGCCTCCGTCATCACATCCCCTTCCTAGCGCCGAGGAAAGGGGCAAATTCTTCCTTTTTTGGGTCTGGAGAGAAAACCAGGCTGGGAGCGGAGGGGAGAGGCGGCTCCTGGAGACTCCGCAGCGCTGCCGGCCCCGATATCCCAATATCCCCCGATATCCCCCGATATCCCCCGATATCCCCTGATATTCCCAAAGCCGTGGCTTTGGGAAAAGGCTGGAAACCACCCGGGAAGGGCTGGAAATCACCCGGGAAGGGCTGGAAACCACCCGGGAAGGGCTGGAAATCACCCGGGAAGGGCTGGAAATCACCAAAATCAAAGCGCTGGGAAAGTGGAAGTCGCTGTATTGCTCAACCCTGGCAGTTTGGGGCCGTCTCCGCTCCCGTGCCTCAGTTTCCCCCTCGGAGCTGACGCCCGGCCCGAGCCCCTCCTGGTGCTTTGCAAAGCGCTTCCAGCACAGCTCCGGGTCAAACCAAGCAGGGTTCCGGCCCTCTCTGCCTCCTCTCGGCTGCTCCCAGGCCTGACGGACCCCACGGAGCCCAGACTCGTCCCCCTCCCCAAAAACAAGCTCCCTAAACCCCTTCCCAGGGAGCCCGGCCGCTTTCACAGCTTCTGCCGAGCTGCCGGGGAGATGCACAGCTCCAACCCAACAAAACAAGAAAAAAAGTAGCAAAACCCCCCAACCCCGTGTTTCCAGCAGGAGAGCGATGTTCTGCCCTGCTCCTGCAGAGAAATCCGCGGTTTTGGGGCGTTTTGCTCCCTCGGTCCCACCCCCCCCTCCCCGGGAGCATCCCCCGCTGGGGCGGGATGCGCGGATTTGGCGCAGCCGAGGCATTGTGGGAATATCCCTCTCCCCGGGGAGGCCGCGGTGCTCCCTCCCGCACCAGCGCCGCCCTTCCCCGCAGCCCGGACCGGCTTTTACCCGGCCCGAGGGCGCTCGGCAGCAAAGCATCACCGGAGCCGGAGCCGCCTCCAGCGGCCGCGGGGCCGGGCCGCGATCGCTCACCCCGGCCCGCGGATCCTGCGCTGCCGCCCGCGGTGCCTCCGCTAGTCCTGGGCTGGGCTGGCTGCCCCGCGCCCGGCCCGCATCCCTAGGCGCGGAGCTGCGGCCGCTCCATTGTTTTCCAGCGCCGCTTTGTTCTCCGGCCCGGCCGCTCCGTCCTGGAACGGGAGAGGGAAGGAGCGGGCGCTGAGCGGCGGCGGAGCGGCCGGAGATGCCGCGGGGGTGCCGGGTCAGGGAGGACGGGCGAGGGCACCGCGCTCAGGGTGAAGCCCTCCGGGAGGAGCCGGTGGCCACCAGGGGCTCCTCGTGGGCCCCGGGACAGCGGCGGGCGGGGCGGGGCGGCAAGGGGGCGTGCGCGGGGCGGGNNNTGCCGTGCGCGGGGAGGGAGCCGCGGGCGCGGCGGCGGCTCCAGCCCGGCGCCGAGGGCGATGCTGAGGCCGCTCGGGGGGTGCTGAGGTGACACCCGGGGATGGGGGCTCGGACCCCCCCCGGTTCCCGGGCTGAGCGCGGCTTTCGGGGAGCTCCCGGCTGCGGGGGGGGCCGCGGCTCAGCCCCGGGGCCGCTCCCCGCGCAGGGAACGGGGATGGGGATGGAGACCGGGATGGGGACGGTGATGAGGATGAGGATGCCCCATCCCGCCCGCACTCACCCCGTGCCGGTGCCGGTGCCGGTGCCGCTCCGCTCGCAGCCGGTGCCCCCGTAGGGCCGCCCCTGGGCGGGGCGGGGCGGGACGCGCCGGGGAGGGGCGCGGGCGGGGCCGGGGTGGCAGCGCGGGGGACACCCCCTCCCGCAGCCGGGGTCACCCCGGAACCCGCATCCCGAAGGACATCCCGGCTCCGGGATCCCTTGCCGGGTGCCCGGGCTGGGGACCCCAAAGGATGCCACCGCAGGGAGCCGCCTGTCCCCGCGCGGACATCCCGGAGGATGCTCCAGCGACATCCCTGGAGCAGGTCCTGCGTTCCCAAAGGACACCCCGGCTCCAGCCGGGCTGCACCTCAGGACCAGGAGCTGAAAGGATTCTCCATCCCTGGTGCCAAGACCAGAGTCCCAAAGGACGCCCCGACCCCGCTGTCACTACCAGGATCCCAAAACCCGCCCTATTTCCGATGTCAGGAACAGGATCCCAAAAGATTCCCCATTCCCGATGTCAGGAAAGGGACCCGGAGGGATTCTCCAAAGCCGTTGCCAAGACCAGAATCCCAAAGGATTCCCCATCCCAGGCAGCCAGGCTGGAAATGCTCTTCCAATCAGCTCCAGGGGGAGCTTTGTGGGCTGCATCACACAGGCTGGAGCGGTTGTTTCTGCCCTAAAAAGCCCCAAATCCTGGGGTGTCCCCGCCAGAGCCGTGCAGGCTGCACACTTGGCTGTTCTGTTGCTGGGGTGGGGCCGAGTGCTCGGCCTTGGGATCCCACCCGGACCCAAAACCGCCCCCGAGAAGGGGATGGAGGAGGAAATAAATGAAAATAAAATCTGCCTGGAAGCAGCAGCTGCAGCTGGGGGTCACAGTTACCTCTGAGCCAGCGCTCAGCATTCTCAGGATCGGGGTCCCATCCGGTCCCAGCACCCTGGGGAGAGTTTGGGGGAGTTTGGGGGAGTTTGGGGGTGTTCAGTATTCCAGAGGAGCAGCGGCCATAACCCTCCTCCTTTGTCTGCTCCTGACCTTTCCCAGTGCTTTGTGGCTTCTCTGGGCTTTTTTTCTTTTTAAGGAATTTGCCTAGAAACAGCCCACACGAAAGGAAAAAAAAAAAAACCCAAAACAAAGAAATAATCAAAGCAGCTGCTTGAGCCAAACAGGCTTCTCTGCAGGCACAGACTGGAGTGGGCCTTTTTTCCCCAGATTTACTTGGATTTCTATGTAAAATATGAGAAGTTCTGGAGGAGCCATCTGGCTCAGGGAAGCACTGACTCGGCGAAAGTGAGCGGGGCCGGGTCAGGATTGATATTCCAGCAGCATCTCGAGGGCTGGCAGGGATGAGAGGCCCTTTGTGGTGGGAAGAGAGGACAATAGAGCCAGCCCCAAACCCCAGGGATTCGGCCCCAAACACAGGGAGAGCTTCCCCTGACCCTCAGCTCATGGGGTGGATGCAAACAGAAAAATAAAAATAAATCTGGGGTTTGGGGTGGGCACCTGTGGAAGCACAGGGGGACCTTGGCTGTGGAATTGGGGTTAAATCCTGATTTTTGGCGTGTCCTTCTCGCTGCCATCAGTGCACAGGTGCTGGGGGGAGGCTGGAGCCTGGAGGGGGGGATTTATTTACCAAATAAAAGGAATCTGCCCCATTCCTGCCCTGTGAGGGCTCCCTGCAGCAGCAGATCCATGGGGAAGCAGAGCACAACTCCCAGCCCTCCAGGCTGCCGAAAATCGCGCAGGACAAGGTGGGAAGGATGTCACAGCACCTGTCCTGCAGGCTGAGTCAGCATTTCTGTGCTGAACACCACGCAGGGATCACAGCAGAGCCTTTCCAGCCACGAGCTTGGATGGATTTACTCCTGCCAGGACCTCAGCCAGACCCTGGAATAAAGCACCAGCTCCAAAATTCTCCAATATTCAGTTATTTCCCCCCAGACCAAGCAAGCAGCTCAAATCCTCTTTCCTACTTGGCAGCTTCTCATGGTTTCAGCTTTAAGCTCCTGCAGTGGGAGCATCTGAGAGCTCTCGGGGACTCCGGGGAGCAGATGTGGCTCTGGAAAAGCCTCTCCTTGTCCCTGACCTGCATCTCCTTCACACCCCTGCGTGGGGGTCTTTGGTTGTTCTGAAAATCCCCAGATTTTGGGGTCCTGCCCAGATCTGCCCACCTTGGGTTGCTGCTGATTCGGGTGAGATTTGAGGAGGAAACAGAAATATTGTCTGAGCTGTGAGCCCAGCACTGGGGATCAGCCAGGATTAGGATCAGGTTTTCACCAGACCCAAAGCTCAGAAATCCCTGGCCCTGATCCCACAGCTGCTCTCAGAGGGGCACTGGATGGGCTTTAAGGTCCCTTCCCACCCAAACCAGGATCCTCCAATTCCATGATTCTCCACCAAAGGAACTGCGACACCACACTGCATCTATGCCCGCGTTTATTTATACTGAACAGCTTTAAAAATACAGAATAAAATAGCTTTATCTACTATTATTCACAACATCTGGTCCAAATATTACATTTTTAAATATTTAGTTGTTTAATGAAGCAATGTTAGAAAAGGAAAAAAAAAAGGAATAACAATTAAAAAAAAAACTCCGTAAAAGAATTACACATCTTGGAACAAAAACAAAAACAAAACAAAACAAAAATCAAACAAAAAACCCCCCCAAAATAAACTTTTGCTGTTGAACAAAAAAGTTTTACAGCCAAAGTCAGTCACGAAAAGTCATGGAAAAAAACCAAAATTTATCCCCACCGCCTAAGAACAGTCAATAGTTTGTTACACCAGAGGTTGTTCTGAACAGACAAATACAGGAATTATTTGGACTGGCAGCACGAGGATTGCCCAGAAGGGCAGAGGCCACCCTGGATGTCTCTGCCCACGGGAATTCCAGCCAGGAACGCTCGGGGTGGCTCCAGGCTGGCCCCAGCTCCCAGCCAGCCCCGGGACCCCAAAACCACAAACTGCACCAAGTGGGGCTTGGCTGCAAAAAACAAGTGACCCCCCACCGCCCCTGCTCAGAGAAAGGAAAGAAAAGGGGGGAAAAGAAGCCAATTTGGGTTGAAAAGGGCACAAAGAAGCGAGGTGAAGGTCGTGCTGGTCTCACAGGCGTTGCACACACGGAGCACAGGCTGCTGAGGGGGTGGAGGCACCAAGGGCTCGGCCAAACCAGCAGACACCGGGCTCAGCCACCACGAGTGCCTGCAGTGCTGCTTGTACCCAAAATGACAGCATTTCCACACTTCTGGGGTGTCAACGACGGGTCACACTCACCGGTGTGCCCCACTGAGGGATTTTTTTTTTTCCCAATTCTGCCCCGGGAGCCCCGAGGGCTCAGCAGGGAGGAAACAACAAAAGGCTCCAGTTTTGGGTAGGAACACAAAGATGGGTAAATAAAGTATACACAACCACTATAGATTCGTCAATGAAGAAATTCTACCATCACATGACATTGTCATGACACTCATACCACTCCCTCCCAGGAAAAGCGCCGCCGTTATCCTGAGCGGAAATGTTATTTTCTTAATATATGGAAATAAAATACTGCAATATTCATGTACAAACCAAGTTGTCATATTTCAAGTCAGTATTTAAAAGGCAATAAAAGCAAATCTGGGGTTGAAAAGGTTGAGCTTTCTGAGCGAGGTACGTGGTGAAGTCCCTCCAATATGACAACGTGAATCAATCATAGCTGTCAGCTACGAAACCTACATTTCTATAGGCATAATTTGCAAGTATTTGCTTTAGAAAATGTGTTTCAACGTGTCAGCAAGAACCCTTAATTTAACCTAAAAAAAATACAAGAGAATATCAATTACAAAAATCCCAAGTTACTTTGCTTGTATGCACTGATACCATCTCTGATATGACAAAATGAGATTTCTACCATGAATATTTGCCCTTCCCTCTCCAAATCTGGTTGAAACTTCTCATCGCCTCTTCACTCACCTCTCAGCTGCTGCCTTGCCTGGGCAGTTGGAGTTTGGCTGTTGGAAAGGCAGGGAAGGACAGAGAGGAAAACCCAGCATTGCACTGGCAGTCAGGTTACACCTGGATGTCCCCAGCACACAAAATTCGTGTTTAATGCTCCCCAAACCTGCAGCTTCATCCTCTCCCACCCTGCCAGCAGCTCTGCACGGGCACCCAGCTCCCTGGAATCTGGAATTTCACAGCAGCCACTTGGGAAAGTGCTCAGGAGAAGGGACCAGGAAAAGGAAAGGATTTAAGGCCCAAAACCCCCCCTGCAGCTGCACAAACCCGGCGTGAACTCAGGGATTTCCCCCACGAAGAAAAGCACCTGGGAGGGCTCCAGGAGCCCCAGGAAGGGCATGGGGAGCTCCTCTTCCCAAGGGTCACCTGAGCCCAGCCCCTCCTGCACATCCAGGGCTCCCTCCTGAGCCCAAGGCTCACCTTTAACCTGGGGAAAGGTGGGGCTTTGTCCCACTGACCAGCTGGGATCCAAACTGACCCCAATTCCAGCTGCTTCCCAAGCCAGGGGCAAGGGGCACAAACCACAGAAAGAATTAAATCCAACAGATAACTGAATTGCACCTGCTCAGAGAGTGCTGCAGGGAAGGAGAGGAGTTCTGCTCCAGGGAGGAGAGAGAATTTTTCCAGGATTTGCTGCCTTGGGACTTGGAGTGTCTTGGGAATCTCCACTGAGAACTCACCCACATCTCCCTCAGCAGGGTGAGAGAGGCAAACTCTGCTCTCATCCCCTCCTCTCTCTGCAGTCAGTTGGAAATTAAAAGCTTTTTCCTCCCTTTCTCCACTTTTACAGGATAACCAACTTTGGCATTTGACATCACCACAACCCCTCAAGGTTGTACAGCCGCCAGAGGTGGCTTTTGTTTTCCTTTTGGATGGGTATTTTCAACCCCTCCACGTCTGCCACACATCTTTGGTTGCACAGAAAGCTGGGGGATTTGCAAGCTTCGTGCCACTGATCAGAGGTCCCTGCACCCAAACCGTGTGCAGGCAGGTGTGGGAATCCAACACCTCACTACCTGGAGAGGAAACACTGAAAAATGAGCAAAAATGACTTTTGTTTCACAGGCAAACCAACCTCGTCTACTACACAACGACTCCTCCGACCTGCCCTCGAGTCCAACTGACACCAAGACTGCAAACTACTGAAAGTTCCCCGAAGGAAGCAGGAACAAAGGCATGCTTGGACATGGGAAAAGCAGGATAAAACAGTTTCTGGAAACAGCCATGGCATGCTGAGAACGATACCCACGGAATCATTCCGACTCTACACTACTCAGTACTGACCTGTCAAGCTCTGTCCTTGCCCTCCCCACCCCAACCCATCCATGCTTCAATAACCCAGAACAAATTCCCCTGGGAGCAGACTCAGAGAAAGCAGAGCTCCTGTGCTCCTGTCCAGTAGTCAAACTTGGATAAATCTATCAGGGGGTTACAGGATCTACTGTTATGGTTTTCCAGGAATACAAAACGCAAGCACCGTAGAGCATTACTGGCCTCGAAATTACATTACACAACATTTCCCTGATGATCTCCACAGCTGAAAAATGCTTTTGGGGCCACACTGAAGTCTAAAACTAACTTGCAATAGTAAGAACATTAAACAGGAATAAAACTGTTAATCATGAATGCATGATGAGCGTGAACACCCACATAACAGCAGAGCTGAGACTATTCCAGGAAAAAACAAAGAGATCTGAGTGGTGCCCTGACTGGACCCAATACCCGTGAACCCATCCAGTGGGTGAGGCTGCAGGTGCAGTGTCTCTGCTGTCCTAAACCCCCTTCCCAGGAGGAATCAGCCTCTGGAGAAGCCCCACAAGAGGAGAAGAAAGAGCCATCAGCAAAAAAAACCCAACAAACCCTGCTCAGACCCAAAGCAGGAGTGCCAGCAGCGCCTGGAGCACGTGGCTTTCCCTGCAGGGAACAACTGTTAATTGCTTGGAGCTGCTCAGCTAATTAGCATTTCTGGCCAGGAAACATCCTGCTGGACACAGGCACTGAACCCAAACGCTGCCCCCAGGTCCTGTCTGGGTTCAGGGTTCCCCTCCCTGGACCAGCCCAGCCTCGTGTGTCCCCATAAGGAAATCCTGGTGGGAAAGCAAATGTTCAGAAATGAGAAATGCTGTGAATAAAATAAGTGGCTGCTGCAGCACTGAGCCAGCCAAGCCAGTCATAGTTTTCAAGGGCAAAGTTATTCCAGAAACTTCCTGTCTGAGCACTGGATGTGTCACTGAAATCACAGATAATTCAGAATTGAACTCTCAGGATTTGCCAGCATCAGCTGAGCCTGGTTTCCAGGGCACTGAGAATGCGGAATGTGCAAATCACTGAGTAGCAGAACAGCATCTATGGGATCTGACACGATCAGAAGGAAACTTTTTCCTTTTCTCTCCTTTTCCCACCCCCTCCTTCTCCAAGATTCAGCTTTCCTGGCATAACCAACACTGAGGACTTCAATAAAATCACCATAAAAACAAAATGTTTGCAGCAGCACCTCCACAGCTCCACCTCAACCCATTTAAAACCAACAGAATTAGGTGCACAGCTCTCTCCAGCTTCCCAAAATCAGCAGGATTTGCCCTAGAGACACTAGACCTGGCTCCCACCACCCACAGCAGGAAAAGCTTTTTTTTTTTTCTTTTTTTTTTTTTTAAATCCGTCTCAGCTCTGGTTCCAGAATTTAAATGCAGATATACAAAACATATATTTTAATGCTTCTTAATCAGCAAGAAACTGCAAATACATCTTTGACTACTACTAGATAATATAATTTCAGCTAAGGCTATACTGTAGCTTCTGAGTCTTCGTCTGAACTCCTGCAGTTACTGCTTTTCCTGAAGCCTTTCCACGTGTATCCCATGAAGGTGGGGCTGATGGGCAGGAAGCTGAAACACCTGTATTTTTTAATAAAGTTCATGCCAAAAGGCAGATCATACGTTTCCATGCCCTCCAGGGATTTGCTTCCTTTACCAACCCCTTTCTTCCATTTCCGTATTCCCCTTTCTTCAGGGCTTCCTAGAAACCAAAATAAAAGGAGAATATATATTTATTCATGGATTATCTTTATATGAACACACAGGCCTAAAGCAGAGCCTGAAAGAAGGAAGAAAACATCAAGGCTCAGCCACCAAGTTCAGCAAAGCTCTGGAAAGATCTTCCAGACTCTTCAAACAGGGAAAAGCACATTATCTGCTTTATTTTGTAACTGGAAGTCAAGGCAAATCTTTCCTCTTGAATGGAAGCAGGTCTGGATCTAAAACCCAGTTTTACTCTGTCTGCTGGAGACTGGTTTGGTTTTCACCAGCTCTTTCAGTGTTTAACATCTAAAAATGAGGAATTTTAACCTGGGGAGGTTCTCAGCGGGAGGGAGGGCAGGTGTAAGGACTCTGCTCCTGCTGTGAGAACAGCCAGCCCCAAAAGCAGGGATGTCCTGCTCCTGCCCTGCCCCAGGGGATGCTGCTCTTCCCCAGGGGATGCTGTTTCTCTGCAGGAAGGACAGTTAGGCTCACCTGGGATGGTGTTGTCCAGCACGAAGGCCACGCAGCCCCCCACGAACATGGCTGTGGTGAGCAGCACGTTCAGCACCTGGTCAATGCCTGCTATTCCTGCAGCAACAGGGAAAAAAAACCTGCTGGGCTTTCCATCAGCCACACCCTGCTGGTGTACACCCAGTGAGGGCTTTGCTCAAAAAGGGCTCTGGAAGCCACGTGGGGGTTGATGCAAAGAGCCTTCCCCCAGTGGCACCACCACGGGACAGTGTTCCCCAAAATGCAACTTCAGGAACTCCCAGCTGCTCACAAAAACACCATTTTAGTTCCTACTGCAGGCACAACTAAGCTGAACTAAGCAGGAAACCATGAAATGCAAATGAGAAACGTTCAGATTGTAAAATCCTGGGGACTGAAATAATTCTTTTTATAAATCTTTGCTTTTTAAAGGGTCAAGAATTCACAGCCCCAGTTATGGAAGAACACTGCATTAACCACATAAAGCTTGAGGGATCTGCTTTTCTAACCACTTACAGCAGGACAGATATGCCCTTAAATCCTGGTCTGAAGGCACAGTGGAAAGAAAAGTCAGTCAATATTTTGTTTAAAAACGCCCAAACAAACCCAAAACAGTGAAATATTTCCTTTGAGTCCATCTCTGGTGACATACAGTGCCATGACCACTGCTGAGGGTCACATTAAAACAGAAAACCTTCCCAGTGAACTCCTCAGAGCTACAACTCAATTAACAGTCTGCAAAGGAATTCACTGAAATTAAAATCCACACTCAGAACACATCTGAGTGACAGAAAGTTTCAAGCCCCAAACAATTCCCCACCTTCCAAACTCTGCCTTGGTGTTTCCCCCGAATCTTTTAACATCATTTATAGCTCAGTTTTTCTTTCAGCCCAATTGGTAACTGCCTCCTTTCATTGCTGTAATGCATCCAGAGAAAGCAGGAAAGCTTTAGCTGTGCACCACTGGAACATTCCCTGCAGGTCTCAGCCTCCCAATGAATTCTCCTCTCAACACACAGCTTGTCTGGACCTTTACTGTCTGCATAATTTGGGTTTTTTTCTCCATAATTTAGGTTCCCTCTTACTGACCCTCTGTACCTGGCTGGATTTCCCACGTGAGCACAGGGCACAATTGCTGATGTGAAGGAGCAGGAGCCCATACCTGTGACCAGGGGGTTCTGTTTGAGATAGCTGGGGAGCACGAGCCCAAAGAAGATGGAGAAGCCCAGCACGAAGAGATTGCGGGAGGAGTTCAGATCGATGAACTGCAGGTTGGACAGACCCACGGCCGTGATCATCCCTGAGCACAACACACACAAACACCAGCTGTCACATCAGCCTTCTCCTTCCAAAAAAACCCCAGCAAAACCCTTAGGAACAGCAAGAGGAGCAGAAGGCCTTACCAAAGAGGGTGCAGAAGAGAGCCCCCAGCACGGGGTCGGGCAGCGACGCGAACAGAGCGCTGAACTTGCCCACCATGCCCAGCAGCAGCATGAAGGCTGCTCCATACTGGATCACCCTGCGGCTCCCAACCTGCAGAAGACAGGACAGGACACTGGGTGAGGGCTGCACCCAGCCCAGCCCCACGCCTGCTGGTTTATTTTGCTGGTCAGTTTTCATTTGAGCTCGTTCCCGGCTCCCGCGTGCCTTTCGTTTTGGTGGCTGAGCCACAGCCAAGCTCAGCTTCCCCAGGCCAGCCCTAAAGCCACGTGGGACTGCCACAACCACCAGGAAACGTGGTGCAACCCAGGTACATGAGAGAGAAAGCAAAATGGAAATGGGAAATACAAAATAAATTCTGTGTGTTGCTGCCCTTGGACACCGGAATAGATTATACAGTTCTGAGGGTTTTCAGACTTAGATTAGCAGCTGGTTTTGTGACATCCTCAGAGAGCAGGGCTGAATGCAAATCAGGGCTGTGCTAACACTGAAACCAAGGGCCTGCACTTCCTTCCCAGTTTTATTTTAAGCATTCAGAATTCAAGCAGCCAGTGGTTCTCTGTGGTGCAGGGGCAGTGGCTAAACCTGAGCAGCTGGTATTTTAACACTCTTCTACTGCCATAAGAGGTGCCCCAGGGACAACAAAAACTCTTTTACAATAAGGTGGTTTCTAGAAAAGCCCTTTGCAGGTGCCCTGGTAGAGAGCATCAGGGTTCAAAAAGGAAATATTCATTTGTTCATCATGTGTGACTGAGCTGAATGAGTGAAATGGGGAACAACAGATCCAACAGGCCTGGGGAGGGGAAAGGTCCCTCCTTCCCCCACATTCCTCACTGCTGAGCTCCAGGTGAGCTCCTTCCCCTGCCAACAGAATTCTGCTACACCATGAACTGGAGTTAAAACAGAATTTAGCTGGCACCTTTCTCTCCTCTTTATAAAGATATTCATTTCTGCAGGGCCACTGAGATCTTGCCCTACAGTTCTCTTCCTGCCAGAAACAGGCAAATCCTTTGAAGACCTGCATGATAGTGACATTTATGTATGCAAACAAATTAAGCTCCTCTGGAAAGCTACTGAAAACATCCCAGGCAGCTCAGGCTCTGTATTTATTCCCAGCACACACACTTAGAGTGATTATTTTGGAGTGCATCAAATGGTACCTGGAGCCTCTATTTCAGCATCAGCACTATGGCAAGAGCTGCTTTAGCCCCAGCTAATCAGAGTTAATTGATCTTCCTTTCATCAAGTAAAACACACACTGGCTCGAAGACTTTGCAGCACCTCCATCCAGCTGAATTTAAATTCTAATTACAAACCAATTTCAAATGCCCTGGGATCAGCAGGGCGATGCAGCACTGAAGATTTCCCCTCTCAAAGCAACAGCAGAGCATCTCTGTGCCAAAATTCTCTCTGAAGCTGAGAAACTGCTGGGTTTGGGGGGATGAATGTGCAGGCAGGGGAACAAGAGCACAGCCTGTTGCAGAGCCACCCAGCTGTGCCACTCTGGGCAGCTCCACTCCCTGCCACAGCTGCCCCTTCAACTTTCCACTGTTCCAGCATGAAATGCACACTCATTTCTGTGGGCTGCTCATAAAAAAAGTGCTGTTAATTCATCTCAACCCCCACGAAGTAACAACAGAAAGGCAGCAGAACAGAATAAACCTTTCTTTAAGGATTTTTCCTGACCAAAACTTCTCCTAGGAGATTTGCACTGGCAGCTGGATGGCGACTGGTACAGACAGCAGATGGTGCTGTTAGTGTTGAATTGCACCCTGAACCCAGCAGAATCACCCTTTGTGCAGCAGCAGGAATGGCTGAGGACAAATATATTATTTATATGTGATCAGGCCAGGGGGATGAGTTACTGCAAGTGGAGGACAGACATTTTCTATCCCTGCACGAAGGATTTCTGGTTGTCACATTAAACACCCAACAAGACGGGCCTATTTACAGCATTAATCACTCTTAGCAATGCTGCTGCTGTTTCTCACCAAGGTTAAATTAACAGTATCAGGCAGATCTCTGCAGCCCAAGGCCTCCCAGCTCATCCAGGCACAGATCCAGCCCCACACGTGAGCAAAGCCAATTCCTCAAGCACTCACACATTTTGTTGAGCAACATCACCAGAAATACATAAATCCCTAAGCCTTAAACCCAAACATTTAGGGTACATTTAGCTCTGAAACGACCTTGGCTGCAGCCCCTGTGCCAGTGCCACGTCCCAGTACAGGTGTAGATAAAGCCCAAGCACCTCACGTTGCATTTTACTGTGTTTTAGTGAGGCATTAAAAAGTCACTTCCTACTGATGCTTTCAGAGCTAAGACATCCAAAAAGCAGCAATTTCTACACAGTTTACAGTGTTTATGCCTCAACTCAAACCACCCCAGAGCCTTGGAATGCTGCCTGGGTTTTCCAAGAGACAGTTTATGCAGCAGCATCTGCTTGATGGGGATTCTAACTGCCTTTTTACTCTGCATAGAAGGATTTCTGAGGTCCTGATGCACAATAATGCATTTCTCTCAGACAAGAAGTGGTACAGACAGTCAGGTACACTCAGGATGATCTGGGAAGTTTGTCTGCACAGGAATGGAGCAGAATGGTCTCCTGGAAGAGGATTATGAACATAAGGAACACTCGAGCCCCTGAGGGCTCACAGCAAAGCACTTCACCTTTGTGATGCCCAGGACCCCAATGTTGGGGCTGGAGGAGGTGGATCCATTCCCTGTCCCAAACACTCCATCCAGAACACAGGAGAGACCCTCGATGAAAATCCCCCTGTAAATCCCAAACAGAAGACAGGAGTCACTTTGGCACAGGCACAGATTCACTGGGAGGGTGTTCCATGGCTGAATGCCACAGGGGCACCTGTTCCATCATGGAATTATTGTGATTCATGTTTCAAGCTCCAAAACACCTGGAAAACACACAGGAGTTCTGTCTCCCGAGTCTTAGATCCCCACATTCTTAAACTGAGGAAATTATATTCAAAATTCAAATAAAACTTCAGGGCTGCTCTTTGTTTCTTAACTGCATTCCAGGTGATTCTGACAACCCCAATTCCAGAACAGTTTAGAGTTCTATCCCTGTGGAAATTGTGCTGTTAACTTCCAGAGAGTCCAGCAGGAACAGGACTGGGATTCAAATGGAACAAAATAATCCAAGATACCAGTTCCACCCTGGCAATTGTGCTGTTAACTTCCAGAGAGTCCAGCAGGAACAGGACTGGGATTCAAATGGAACAAAATAATCCAAGATACCAGTTCCACCCTGGCAATTGTGCTGTTAACTTCCAGAGAGTCCAGCAGGAACAGGACTGGGATTCAAATGGAACAAAATAATCCAAGGTACCAGTTCCACCCTGGCTTTCAGATCCTTGGCCCCTTGTGTTTGACCAAACTGAAACATTTCATCTCAGAGCACATTCCTGTCTCATCCCAAGGGGGGAAAAGAAGTACAAACCCCAACACCCGAGACTCTGGGAGTGTTTGTGGTCTAGACAAACCTGTTTATGGCGTGGATGGGTGGAGGAGGAGCACAGGACAGCCTGGCACAGGCGTAGTAGTCCCCGATGGACTCGATGATGCTGGCCACCACGGCGCTCAGCATGCCGATCACGCCCGCTGCTGAGATGGTGGGCAGCCCCCACTGGACTGTGGAGAGAAGGAAACTGAAACCTCTCCTGCCCCAGCAAACAGCCTGGCTAGCAAAACAAACAGAAACCTGGTGGAATTGTGCAAAGGTTTGGGTTGGGAAGGGCTTTTAGGGTCACAGAGTCCAGCTGTTCCCCCAGCACTGGCCAGGCCACTGCTGACCACGTCCCCAAGGGCCACATCCACATTCAATCCCCCCAGGGATGGGGACTCCAGCACTGCTCCAGGGCTGGGCAGCCCTTCTGGGCAAGAAATACTCCCCAACATCCACCCTGAGCCTCCCCTGCCCAGCCTGGGGCCGTTCCCTCTCCTCCTGTCCCTGTTCCCTGGGATGAGATCCCAAATCCTACCTGGCTGTCCCCCCTGTCAGGGAGTTGTGCAGAGCCACAAGGTCCCCCCTGATCCCCCTTTTCTCCCTCTGAGCCCCTTTCCCAGCTCCCTCAGCCCTCCTGGGGCTCCATTCCCTGCCCTGGACACACTCCAGCCCCTCCATGGCCTTGTCCTGAGGGGCCAGAAGTGGCCCTGGGATTGAGGGGGGCCTCCCCAGTGCCCAGCACTGCCCTGGGCACTGTTTGTTTATCTTTGATGCAAACAACAAACTCCCTTCACTCTAACACAGTCTGGCAAGTTCAAGGAGATGAAAGGAGCAAAGGAAAAACCGCCAAACCAACTGCTTTGATCACACTTGGAAAAATCCCAGAGAACCATAGAACCCCACTAAAAAAAAATTCCTCCTGTTCAGGAATCAGGAATTTGAGCTACAGCTTGTGAGAAAACAATTCTGGCCAGTGAGGCAAATGCCACTGAATTATTATTGCTCCAAAAACTCACTTTGGTCACAAGTTTAGTGTACCAAAGAGGATGGCAACAACCAGCTCTGATCACTGCACAAACACCTCCCAGCTCCAAATTTTTGTAGTAGAGAAAATAAGATTAATTTAAGCCTGCAGAAAAGCCTGGCAGGTTTTCCACAGCAATTGCTTTGATGCTTTTATCTCTTTGAAAGAGATGAGCCTCCTGCAACAAAGGGATCTTCAGTCACACAAGAGTGAATGAACTTCACAAATACAAATGGGCTGATCAGGGTGGAGAAGTTTTCCTCCTCTTCTTTCCCAAAAGTTTCTATTCTTCATCTGCTGCTTTAGAAGTGGTTTCTTTTAAGAACCAAAGCATATGGAAAACCACAACGAAGCTGCCTCATCACAATGTGGTGGCATAGCTGACAATTCCTGTAATTCTGCTCTAAAATAATATCATTCCCTAATTACCCCATTAACTTCTGAAGGGTGAACCAGTTGTGCAATCTCATGCCATAAACTCAGCCTTTAACAGCTTTAAACTTAGAGGTGGCCAACATAAAAATACATCCAAAACATTGTGTAAAGTGTTTGGTGCTCCCCTGTAAATAATTTCATTGCCTTCCGATAAGCAGGGCCTGGCATTCTCGGACTTGCCTGTTCCAGCACTGCCTTGGCAAGTCAGGGCATTTTTCTGCCAGGAACAGTTGTGCTCCTTCAGGAATGGGTGTGTTTGGGGCAGGGAAGTGCAGGGAGCTGGGAGAAAACTCCCCACAGAAGTGATTCTTTAGACAATGAGAGACAGTGACTTCAGCAGAGCTGTAAAAACCTGTCCCTGGCATTGTATAACATTAACAGGATTGCCAAGGACAAATAAATCAGGCAGTCCTTGGATTTCCACGTTATAGTACAGTCACTTGTTATCAGGAGAGTCACCCAGATAAATCCTGCAAACTGCAGCTTCAGAACCTCAGCTTTCCTTGGGTGAGACCTTAAGGTATGAACTGAAGAGGAAAACAAGGAAAAACCACCAGCAAGTAATGAGAGTGGTGTGTTAGAACTGGTTTGGACTGGAAAGGACCCTCCAGAGCCATGAGCAGGGACCCCTCCCACTGTCCCAGGCTGCTCCCAGCCCTGTCCACTCCTGGGACACTGCCAGGGATGGATCCTCCACCATCCAAGGGTTATGGAGTGCACCACTGAGAGAGAACTTGTGGAACAAGAGCAGTGACACTGGTGGGCTCCTGGGGAACTGGAGTTATGGAATGCATCACTGAGAGAGTCTGGAACAAGAGCAATGACACTGCTGGGCTCCTGGGGAACTGGAGTTATGGAATGTACCACTGAGAGAGTCTGGAACAAGAGCAATGACACTGCTGGGCTCCTGGGGAACTGGAGTTATGGAATGTACCACTGAGAGAGTCTGGAACAAGAGGAATGACACTGCTGGGCTCCTGGGGAACTGGAGTTATGGAATGCATCACTGAGAGAGTCTGGAACAAGAGGAATGACACTGCTGGGCTCCTGGGGAACTGGAGTTATGGAATGTACCACTGAGAGAGTCTGGAACAAGAGCAATGACACTGCTGGGCTCCTGGGGAGCCTGGCTTATGGCATGCACCACTGAGAGAGAGCCAGCAGAGCTTGTGAAGAGGAGGGATGACCCTGGTGGCTCCTGGGGAGCAGGCACACTTACAGGGGTAGGGCACCTTGAACCAGGGGGCCACCAGCAGCACGCCGCGGCGCGCGTCGGTGCGCGCGTAGAAGCCGTACTTGGAGCTGTCCGGGGGGAACACGTCTGTCACCGTGAAGATGAAGCACAGCAGCCACGACACCAGGATGGCCAGGATGATCTGGGGAGAGGAGCAGAGAAGCTGTAGGTGAGCTCTCAGCTCCCACTCGGGGTGTGCTGTGAGCTCTGGGCATGGGGGGTGGCACGTCCCCTGGCAGATCTTCCCCAGCCCAAGGAAGGGGCTCTGACAAATCCTGGCCATCAGAGCAAGTCCCTTCCCTCCTCAGCAAAGGGGAAAGTCCCCAGATGGGCACTGGAACACACTGGGGATTAGGCTCAGTTTTACCAGAGGCACAAAGAGCAGCCTTTCAGCAGGGCCAGGGGAATTGCTGAGGTAAAAGGAGAGGGTCAGGATCTGGTATCAGCAGCTCTGAGGCTCGGTTTAGGCTCCCCCTGGGTGCACAAACATCCCTTCCCTCTGCCCTTCCCTCCCCTCCTGCACCTCCATCACTCCCACAGCTCCTCAGCAGAGGCAGACACCAGAGTGGCCACAAAATCAGAGTATTTCCTGTGGCCAGCAAGCTGTTACATTTCCAATAAATCCATTTAATTGGTGATTGGCCAGCACTGAACCCACCACAGCTTTATCTCACCTTTGTGAGTATTCTATCTAAGAAAAATCAAAACCAAGAAAAAAAAAAAAACAAACCCTGAAACAGAAATGATTTTTTTTTGTCTAAGAAAGAACAAGTTAAATGACTTACAGGGAACATTTTGAAAAGCTGCAGCCTGTATGCTGTCCATCCTTTCTTGGATTTATAAATGGGCAAGGGAAATTTGACATTTCTGGCATACTGAGAAAACAACAATACTAGGAATATAGTCCTGAGAAAAAAAGGAGGAGAGGGAGGGTTGGACAAGAGAGAAATGTCATTAGCACCAATATGTGAGAAATTCTTCTCAGCACAAACCTCTTCAGACNAGGCTCAGTTTTACCAGAGGCACAAAGAGCAGCCTTTCAGCAGGGCCAGGGGAATTGCTGAGGTAAAAGGAGAGGGTCAGGATCTGGTATCAGCAGCTCTGAGGCTCGGTTTAGGCTCCCCCTGGGTGCACAAACATCCCTTCCCTCTGCCCTTCCCTCCCCTCCTGCACCTCCATCACTCCCACAGCTCCTCAGCAGAGGCAGACACCAGAGTGGCCACAAAATCAGAGTATTTCCTGTGGCCAGCAAGCTGTTACATTTCCAATAAATCCATTTAATTGGTGATTGGCCAGCACTGAACCCACCACAGCTTTATCTCACCTTTGTGAGTATTCTATCTAAGAAAAATCAAAACCAAGAAAAAAAAAAAACAAACCCTGAAACAGAAATGATTTTTTTTTGTCTAAGAAAGAACAAGTTAAATGACTTACAGGGAACATTTTGAAAAGCTGCAGCCTGTATGCTGTCCATCCTTTCTTGGATTTATAAATGGGCAAGGGAAATTTGACATTTCTGGCATACTGAGAAAACAACAATACTAGGAATATAGTCCTGAGAAAAAAAGGAGGAGAGGGAGGGTGGGACAAGAGAGAAATGTCATTAGCACCAATATGTGAGAAATTCTTCTCAGCACAAACCTCTTCAGACCCTTTAGATGCAGAACATAAATGCAGATTTTCAATTAAAGCAGAAGACAAGGCAGCAAAATGATTAAAATTATTATTCCTCAAATGCCAAAACAGAATTTGAATTCTGAAGTGCTGCAAAACTCAGCAGCTGCAAGCAGATAAAACGGATCAGGAACAGGCCCAGACTGAAGGGAGATTTTCAGTTAAAATTCCTGTGCTGCCCCTTCTTTCCTCCCAAACTCCACCTGTGATCCAGGGCTGCTCTCTAGAGCACAAAACTTTGCTGCCAGCACCTGGGAACAAACAGGAAAACTGGAGACCTGTATACAGTAATTTTTACATTTCCAAATTTGCACGGAACTCCAGAGCACTTGAGGAAATTTCTGTCATGAAAATTTTTCTGTTCTTCAGAATCCATTTTTTAAAAATAAGAATCTTTCACTAAATAGCTGCAAATGAAGCAGAATGCAGCCCAACCCCCAAGATTTGCTGCAAGTGCAGCTCATCAGAATTAGATGTCTCATAATTATTATTATGCATCCCCCCCCAATGAAACTGCCAAGTTCCTCTGGATATTAAAAATTAATTTTAACAGCTAAAATAAGCCCCCACTGCACTGAAAAACCAGAAGTCAGGGCACGTTGCTCAATTCTGAACGAGCAATTCTCAATTCTCAACCCAGCTCTGCTCTGAAAGGGCCTCCCAAAGACTGGAGATGTCTGAAGAAGCAAAGCTCTGCTGAAATCTGAGATTATGTTTTTGTCAGCTGACTTGAAAAATAAAAAGAGGATTTTCAGCCTCTCTCCCTCTTCTGATCAGACACAAACCAGTTTTCCTCTCCCTCAGTCTCCAGGAAAAGGAGGGGCATTTACAGCCCTCAGTGCTGCAGGAGAAAAGCAAAAGGCACACCTTTCCCATGCAGGAAACCCCAGAAATCCCCAAAATCCACCATGGGAGCGTGGGCTCCAGTCCCCCACACACCAGCCCTGGGGACAGGGAGCTTTGGATTTTATTTAGTGCAGAGTTGTAAAAAAATGTAATATTCAACTGCTGCAATGAATTTTCTATTGGCTGCATGCAGAGGGGCTGTGAAACAGCACCAAATCCTGGAATGCCCCAGGAAAATTTGGATAAAAAGGCAAAGCCCAGCTCAGGAATAATTCCCCTTTTTACAAATCCCAATGCAAAGTGCCTTATGGAATAAAGCACCCATGGAACAAGTCAGGTCAGGAAACTGTTTGGGAAATTGGGAATCCTGTCCAACATGGACAAGCACCTGCAGCTCCCAGAGGCCCCCAGCTCTGCCCCAGCTGCTTCTGCAGGGCCAGGGAGAAACCCAGGACCTTGATCTCGTCAGAACAGCCAAGACAATTCCAGGAGCCACATCTCACAGAGCTGGAGTCACTTCTGAGTGGCTCCCCACAGCTCTGCAGTTGTTTTCAACAATCCAGTGCACATTTTTGCATGGCAGAAGCCAGAAATACTTTATTGACTGGGTAATATTTAAATCCCGCTCCTGAATTGATTTTTTTTTCCATCTGCAAAAATGTCAACTTTAATTACACGTTTCCATGTCCAATTCAAAGATCTGCTTGATTCACTTAACGTTAGTCCCAACTTGCACAGAATTTGTTTTACAGGCAAATAAAACGTTCCTTTGGATCAGCTGCTTAATACAATAGAATCACAAAAATACTCATGATGCCAACATCCAAGATAAAAGAGAATTAAAGAGCCCTTTTAATCATAAGCTGCACTTACAGAATACTTTACATGTTCAAAGCACTGTGCAAACAGATTAGTGAGATCACAATCTGATCTCATCAAGGCATTCCTCCTGCTCCCAGAGCCAGCACAGTCGGGTGCTGCACATGGAGCTCAGCAACTGCTTCAGCCTCTTTTCTCCCTAAAATGGGGTTTCCAGCCTTAGCTGGCTGCTTACCCACACGGGGAGCTTTTGTCTCATTTCCCTCACTTTTTCCTTTTCATTCTTTCATTTCCTTGGCCCCCACCCACAGCAGAAGGCACACACACCCCAGGCCCTGAAATTCCCCCTAAAAGCCTTTCTGTCCCCTCGACAGGAATCTCTCTGCTCATGGCTCAGCCACTGTGGTGTTTATGGAAATACCTGTGCCCTCTGTCATCACACAGATGAATTTCTCTTGGGCACAGGTAAGCAAACCAGTACCAATGGCAGAGGGACCAGCACTACCAGTGAGATCTACCTGCTGCTGCAGGAGAGGAAAACAGGCAATGCCAGCCCAGAAATACAAATTATTCACTGCACTTCATGTCTCTTGTGTTCTGTTAAATCATCTTTTCTACAGCACTGAACTCCACTCAGACAATGGCTCCTAGATCAACTCCTGCTTTATAAAATTCTGCTCTCCACACCTCATTTTGGGCCACTGTCCTTTCCTCTCTCCTCGAGTTCCCATTACCATGGAATGGTTTGGGTTGGAAGGAACCTTAAAGCCCATCCAGTTCCATGGAGGAAGCATGAGCAGGGACACCTTCCACTGTCCCAGGCTGCTCCAAAGCCTGTCCAACCCGGCCTTGGGCACTTCCAGGGATCCAGGGACAGCCACAGCTGCTCTGGGGCCTCCCCACCCTCCCAGGGAAGGATTTCTTCCTAGAGAAAAACTTCAGGCAGCTCCCCTGAGCTGCTCTGTCCTTATTCCCACATTTCCAGCTGACCTTATCCAGACTCATGCTGCTCCTCCACACCGGCAGCACCGACGCAGCCGAGCTGCCCCCGGCTGTTCCCCAGCACCCCAAAATTCTGCCTGGCCAGCAGCAGGCTGGGTACTCACAGCATGGCGATGCCCCAGTGCTTGCCAGCTCTCTCCCCAGCAGCCTGGAAGCCCGAGAGGCCGATGAGGGCCACGGTGGGGGTGATGGTCAGGGGGCCGATGTAGCGCAGCAGAGCCCCGGGCAGCCCCAGCAGCCCGATCACCACCTCGATCAGCGAGGACATGATGATGGCACCTTGGATCTGAACACACAACAGGGCAGAGAGGCAGCTCAGTCCCATCTGACAGGCAAAGCCAAACCCTTTGTTTTTCTGCTCTGGATTACAAACTGCAGTTAAAAGAATTCAGTGACACAGAAGAACTCAGCAAATTTTTTTTTCGTCATAAAACAGCTCATTATGTTTAAGTGACTTATTGCTTTAAGCATAACACTTATGGTTTTCTCCACAAAACTATTACACAACAGACCAGTGGGCCAGTCTGGAAGCTGTGTGGAAAGCACATCACACTGTCAGACAGGAGACCTGGGGTCCAGGCTAACCTTTAAGCTCTCAGATCGAACGGCAAGGGTTGGTGCGCCACGAGGTGATGCTCCTAGCTCCTAGGGGCAGAGTGTGTGCTGCATTGGTCACAAGTGCTCCTTAGAAGCTGGATTAGAGCAGCGTTGTGGTCTCAGGAGACTGTCAGCCCTCTTGGCTGCAGGGCTCTTGGCAGGATGTAGCTATGGTTTGAACATGGGGAAGAGAGAGGGGTTGTTTTTAATTAAGAAAAAGTTGGCAGCCCAAAGCAACGGGATGGGAGATCAATTCCATGACACACGCCTTCATTTGGACTACTCTACCTGCCACCCTGGCGTGGCACAGCCCTCAGCCTGCCCTGCAGGGCACCACGACTTCACACTGCAGTGCTGCGAGTGGAGAAGGGGTTCCAGGTATTTCACAAGTCTCTCGGGAGAATCAACCTCTTATCACAAGAGTCTCCAACTTAAGACACTTGGGAACAAACCAGATTTCCTAACTGCAGATTCACCTTCCAGGGGCCAGCCCCACTGCACAGGGACAGCAGGCAAGAGGCCTGGCAGCAGCTGAACTGCTGCCAGCGAGCACAAATCAAGGTTACAAGAAGAGTTTTCATCTCACTTGAGCATTTCACTGCACGTCTTTTGGAATGTGGTAACTAACTCCTGGTATTTGCTGTCCAGCAATGAACAGGTGGAAAAGATGAAGACTTCCATGAAATGAGCAAAGGGATATATTCAAATGGAGATCGCAGTGAAACAAGAAATTACCAACTTAAAGACAAGAACACACAGATGATTAAGTGAGGAACTTAACTGGAACTGGAGAGAGTGACAGCTAAAGGCAAGCCCCACATTACCTCTCGTATCCGGGGGTACCAGATGTGCTCCGTGTGCAGCAGCTCTCCTGTTCCGTTTACAACTGTTGTATCTTGCAAAAAAGGGAGAAAAAACACAGGGATGTCTTTTATTCCCCAGCCACTCTGCCACCACTCCACAGAGAACAAATCCCTCCTCACGCTGTGCCTGACAAACGGGCCCCAATTCACACAGAGAGCAAGTTCTGCTGCAAATGAAGTGACACCAGGCTCGCCTTCCCCAGGAGCCAAGCCCTCACTTCTCCCCCTGCTCCAAAGTGGGAACATGCCCTGATTTCCAGACACAAAGGTCAGTCAGGAATTCTCTCCCCGCTCCAAAGGAATCACAAACTCCAGTGCTTGCTGCTCCCCAGCTGAGGTCACTCACTGAATGAGCTGGCTCATGGGGACAACCCCACCTGGCAGCTCTGGAGGGTGAAAGGGTCCAGGAGGAAGATGCAGCAAAGCTCTTTTTGAAAATCTGGAGTCGTGGGGAAAATGGCTTTGGCACCCAGGGCTATCAGACAGTTTCTTTCCACAAGCTGGGTATTAATCACATTTTGAATGTCAGTTAACAGGGGTGTATAAACACACAAATAACAGAAATTCAATTATTAGAGTGTCCAAAGGAGCCCTGGGAAGAGCTTCAGCCAGGAGTGAGCAGCCTGATTCCCTGTGCTGCTCCTCCCATGCCCCCAGCCTTGGTACTGAATAACCATCCCCCACTGAACTGCCAGTGTCATTCCCCACTTCCAATCCAACCTCAAGCAAATGCTCCCATCCCAACCAGAATCTTTTCCCTCTGAAGTTCAAACCTTCCAGGATGATGACATCAGCAGAGAAAGAGTGAAAAAGAACATCCAAATCTTGTTAAAACCTGTCAGGTATGACTTAAACAGGGGAAAATCCTGGTCTGGAGGTGATGCTGTACATTGCTCAAACTCCCTCCTACTCACAACTTCAAAGGATTCAGTTGGACTCGCTATTTCCAAATATTTGGAACATTATGGGAAGGAACATTTCCAGAATGTAAATGGAACATAAGAATTACTTAATGCCACGTTTATATTTCTTTTGTCAACGTTTTTATATTAAAAAAAATCCCCAGAAACAGAACTCCACAAGGACATTTTTAGGTATCTTCTTCTGTGGCACAGTATTTTAACACTGTAAAAAGAGAGGCTTTCCATATTCCCTGCTCATTACTTCCAGTTTTTAGATCAGAAGCTTTGGCAGCTGCACTCCACATGACCTGGGCCATTTGTCACTTAAACTGAAGAAGGATAAACAACAATTACCTGTGTTATTGCACTTCCACTTCTCCAGAGAGAGAATTGCTCTGGCAGGTGCTAAGAATGCAAAAGCACTGGCTTGGAACAGGGGTAACCTGGTGGAAAGAGAGAGGAGAGATGGTGACATTCTGTGGGGTCATTGCAGTGGGTGGGCACTCAAACCACCCTTTACTGAGTGATGAAACTGGGAAATTAGAGGATTTCTCACAAAAAAAAAAAAAAATCAACCCCGGTCAGAGAAATACAAAGACTTGACAAGCCCAAGAGCTGACACCTCCTGCCTGAAGTTACCAAGCAGGTGATGGCAGGCTGTGACCCAGGGACACAGATGGGCACTGAGCTGGGGGAGCAGAGTGCTGAAGGTGCAGTTTTTACCAGCCCAGCACAGGGAACAGCTCTCTGAAGGTGCAGCCTGCAGGCTCCATCCCTCCCCTCTGCATGACTCCCAGTACACTCATTTTGGAGTGCATGTGTCAATAACTGCTGGGTTGATGGGAGCAGATTAGATGTTCCAAGTGGTTGCCACCAATAAATACAAACACTACAAGAATTTCAAGATGACATTCTTAGCATTGATGTTTATACTTCCCAAAAGATTTAGAGATCTGAAGAGGATCTACCTGCACCAACTATGAATTTACTGAACTCACCGTGCCTTGTGTAACAAATATCCAAATGTTACTTAACTGCAGATGCACTCTGAATTATTCCACAAATATTGACATTAATGCACTGCCATGAGATTCCCTTTAACAGGAGATCCCAAGGTGTGGCACAGGGAATTGCTCAGGGGCTGTTTCACAGCACCTCGAGGGCAGGAAAAAGAACTGCTCAGGTTCAGGTAAAGATCAGAAAATGCTCACAGGAAGAGAAGTGTGGGGGGAAAATGGTGTACACTGAGCACAGAAATGACCAAACCAGAGGCTTGTTATTAATGGCAGCTGTGAAGTTCACAGGCAGAAGCTGGAGCAGTTTGGGCCATGGGCAATTTCAAACCCACCAAATGTTGAAAACTCCACTAGAAACTCAAACTTCATAAACTCCATGAGCCATCCAAGCATGGCTGAGTGGACAGAACTCCCCCTGGGAGTTCCTTCCAGCAGAAATCCCAGCTTTATCTCCGGGAAGTCAGGGCTGGTGCCTCAGGGAATGATTCACCCCACTCTGCCAGGTTCATTAAGCAAAGCTGGTGCCCATGGCAGCTCTGCAATACCTGGGACAAGCTGCTACTGCTCCATCCCACCTACACAGCCCCCTCAGAGGTTTGGTAAACACACACTGCAAACACATTCTCCAGTGCTGAGCTCACTGCTGCCAGCTTGGGTTGTTCTGTATCCCATTAAACACCAGCACACGGATGGAAAATCACATCTCAGCTCGTCCTGCTCAACTTTTATGTGACACAGGTAACTGAGGGAGCTCCCAAAAGGCTCAAAATAGTGAGGGGTTTTTTCCCTAAGCCAGGCAAAAAAAAAAAAAAAAAGGGCAATTTAATTTTTTAAATTTTTTTAACAAACTGCTCAAAATCAGGCAACCAAGATCTGTCTCTTTCTCAAGTGACAGCTGCAGTTTGGAACGTGACTTACAGATTTTAAGGCAGCCACTCGCTGCCAGCCCACTAAAGCACCAAAAGCTTAAAGCACCAAAGCTCATGAGTGGGATATAATTTCAATTTCATGTCTAAATCATCAAGTTGCTCCATTTTGGCACCAGCCCTTGTGAAGACACGAGTTTTTCTGCAGGCAAAGGCATCTGGAAATGTCTCATTAGGTTCCCATGTCCCACGGATGTGAGAAAGCTGAGCCAGTGCAGGATGAGCACAGCAGCAGAGCTGCCACCCTGGCATGGATTCAAGCTGGATTTGATGCTCTCAGTGCCACTAATTACCCACTAATGAACCCCTGCCAGAGCTGGGGCTCACTGCATAACCCAGTGAATAGCTGGAATTCCTAGAACTGGTCTGGGTACCAAACTGACCACAACTCCAGCTCGTAATCGAGCTAAATCCATCCTTAAGGACCCTTAAACCCTGGAATTTGACCTTTTGAAACCTTTATTTGCTGAAATACTTTGCAGCTGACAGACTTGCCAATGAATACTTGCAAATCTCATTGAGAGGCCTGTGCTGCTGTATCCCATTCCCAGCCTTACATAAACCCCCCATCACATGGGGAATAGTTATAAAACATCCAAGCGTGGACATTCCCCTCCTTAAATACAAGTTATTTTAAGACCCAAACACAATTTGGCCTTCAGGGATATAAAAATGTAAGTACAGTGCAAGTGGGAGCCACTGAAAAGGGAAAAATCCCAGCAGTGTGGAAGACAGGGGTGGGATTACAGAGAAAGAAGAGAGAATTTCAAAATGATGGCACTGGAATTTTGAGCTCCTTCTCTCTGAATGAGCCCCAGATCCCTCTCTAGTAACTGATAAAAAGCCAAGATTAGTTAGGGGGGAAAAAACCCCAAATATAACAAACTTCAGACAAGGTACATGAGGATTTATGGTTGCAGCACAAAGAGCCAACCAGGCTGGAAATAAGATTCTTAACTCTGGGGAGTCTTTACTAAAACAAAATACATTGGGGAAAGAAAGTTTGCTTTTTCAACAGTTTCCACTCTGTTGTTTTGCCATCAGAGTGAACTTTTCAAGACAGAGGAGTGAGCTCCTAAATCCAAAGACAAAAAAAAAACCACAGGGGAGGTTTTTTTTCTCCCTAACTGCCCAGTACCTGCTGCTGTCAGTTGTGTGTCCCCCACACTCCTGGATCCTGGGAAATCCCACATTTCTGGCCTCACCCCAGGGCCCAGCTCTCACCTGCAGCCGAAGGTGGTCTGCAGCAGGGTGGTGATGCCCACACAGAAGAAGATGGTCCCGATGAGCTGGCTGGTGGCCCACTGGTCAAAGCCCACACACATGGCATCGGCCAGCAGGAAGGGCACAGCGATGGTCCCGCTGAAACACGTCAGGTAGTGCTGGGGGACAGGGGGGGTTAGTGCAGCCAGCACCCAGAAAACCATTCATTCACTCAGCACCTGCTTTTCCTTCTGCTTCTGACTCCCCAGCAAAGCTCCCACTCTTTCCCTGAGCTCTGCTTTCAGTATTTCCCTGAGCTCTGCTTTCAGTATTTCCCTGAGCTCTGCTTTCAGTATTTCCCTGAGCTCTGCTTCCAGTACTTCCCTGAGCTCCTGCTCACCCGTGGTGCTGATGTGGGGGATTTCTGATTTCTGTCATTTCTGTGGGGCCCACAGGGTACTGGAACAGCTCCACAGCTGCTCCCCCCAGGAGGCATCCAGGTAACTGTGCTGAGAGCAGCCTCCAGCCCAGAAATAACTCCATTCACACTGGCTGACATCCCCTGGCTCACAAATGAACCTGGAGCATGCACAAAGGAGCTCCCAAGGACTCAATTCCTCCTCTAACCAAGCACATCAAAAGCAAAACAAACCAACAAATTTCCACCATACTCCACACACAAGTAAAAATAGAATTCCTACGGAACTGCCTGTCCTTGAGGAAAAGGCAGAAATAAAAAGGATGCTTTGGAATGTATTTGTTTGGAGATCTCAACATCCTTTACAGAGATTACCAAATTCTCAGCATTCCTGTGGGACAGATGTTATTATCACTGGAGAAGGAGATGGAACTGGAGCTGCTCTGCTGCCCACTGCAGCTCCACTCCCTGCAGGCAGCACCTGCTCGTGCTCCAAGGGGCCTCCCTGGCAAGCCAGGTGCAGGGTGATGCTCTCAGAACTGAAAAAACTGCAGCAGCAGCTTGAATATTCAATATTTCAAGTCTAAACCATTCTCTCTCTCCATCTTTAACTCCAGAGGTGCCCAATGTCCCTTGTGAAAGCCACCACTGAGCCTTTGCTCACTCATTTACCAACAGCAGCTTACAACTCTAAATATTTAAGTGAATCTCACAAATGCAGGAGCTGAAAACTCAAATCATTCTCAGAACAACGATCTGAGTGTGATCAGCTTCAGAAGAAACCTCCTAACACATTCTTCAAGCACGTGAGAGTGGAGAAGGATAAAACACACACACACACGATGAACTGGACAGAAAATTCTCAACAGGCTTTGAAAGTTACAGAAGGAAAAAATGTCTCTGTTTTGGGATGTACCTGCAAGCCCAGAAATATGCAGAGGTACCAGGGAGGAACATCTTCAATGGTGTAAATCATGTCAGTCCTCTGGGCATCCAAACTGCCACTGCTGTCCAGGGTCTCTGCCAGGGAGCTCTGGAGGAACAAGGGACACCAGCAGGTTTATTGCTGCACAGAATAAAGTGAATTTGAACTCCCAGACACTCCAAGGCTGGTTCAGCACTCCCAAACAATGCTGATTTGTGACAATTTCAAAGCCTTTCACATCCAGCTCCTGAATTTGTACCCAACACGTTCCCTTCTGACAGCCATTCCCTGCTTATTTATTTAAAATTGCTGATTTATGACAGAACTGATCTGGCAGCCAAAAGGTGCCCAAAAATGGATTCATCATGGCAAGACTGTTAAAAAACCCCACCAAACCCCAAAACCACAAAAACAAACAAAAGAAGAAAATAGGGAAGAATTGGAACTAAGAAGAAGAGCTCTGTCCTTGCATCAGAGACCAAAATCACTGGCAAAAATAAATCCTCATTATGATAATTGCTTCCCTGCTTTGCTTTTACCCAATTTCATCTTGGTTAACCACTTTCAGCCAAAGAATTCATAGTTTTTCTTCTTTCCCCCCATTTATGCAGCCAGGAAAAATGCTAATTATTATACCCAAATTAATCCCCAACCAATTTCTATCAGTCAAGCAGAGTTCCTCCAGGAATTTCAATTCCCCCAGGAATTTAGGCAAGGCCACCCTGTGCCCCAGTCCCAGAGAGCCAAGGGACAAGTGACCACAGCCATTCACACATCAACACCCCTGCAGATTTTCCAGTAAAACAAGGGCCAGCTCTGCCATAAATAAGTGGAATCCTTTCCCTCCAACCCTCTGGTTTGGAAATTCCTGAGAACAAACCCACAGTGCTCCAAAGGCCCAGCACAACAACAAAAGCAGGAGGAAGCATCAGATTTTGTAATTTCAGATCATGTAACTGGAAGATTACCTTATACAACAACTGCTCTGCCCTAATCCAGCCCAAGACACAGAGAGCCCACGTGAAGCTGCCTCACACAGAGCTGGGAACTCTGCCAGACTCGTGACTGCCTCAAATGGTCTCTGCTTCTCCAAAAACCCAACACATCCACGGGCTGTGCTGAGGAAATCTCCACTTGGTGTCACCTGCGAGGTCAGCCAGCCAAAATGAGCCCTGGCACTCCCCTCTCACCTCAGCCTTCTGCTGGGAAAACAAATGCACTGGGATAATTCACATTCAGGGAGTGCAAGTGAGCACAGTGCTGGGGGAAGGTCGAGGGTGTTGCAGCAGAAAAGCAAAATATAGAAACTCTCGTTTCAGAGAGCTGTTGAAAGCACTCTGAGCAATCCTCTCCCCAGGATACAGGGCCTGCACAGACCCTGCTGCAGCACCAGTGACAGCTTCTCATTGACTGAAAAAGGAACAAATTCTCTCCTGACCCAGTTCTCTGAAGAAAAAGAAACCACGTGGAAAAAATCAGGAATTGGAATCATGGAATGGTTAACGTTGGGAAAGCCCTTTCAGATCATCAGGTCTGACCACCACCACAGCAGCACCACCATGGGCACCACCAAACCACATCTCCAAGTGCCACCTCCACACTTTTTTTGGAACACCTCTGGGGATGGGGACTCCATCACTGCTCCTTCCAATCCCTGACCACCCTTTCCATAGAAAAATTCCTCCTGATGTCCAACCTGACCCTCCCCTGGCTGGGCTGCAAAGACCTCAAGGCCCAGTGCCACCCCTGCCATGGCAGGGACACCTTCCACTGTCCCAGGCTGCTCCAAGCCCTGTCCAGCCTGGCCTGGGACACTTCCAGGGATCCAGGGAGCCACAGCTTCTCTGGGAATTCCATCCCAGGGCCTCCCCACCCTGTTCATTCACTGGGAGCCACAGCAAAGCTATAACTCAAGGAGATCTGGTTACTCCAAAGCTCACAATCTCTTTTAGGTGAATTATTCTCCTTCATCCACAGTTCTGATCACATGGATCAACTGGGAGGGAGGAAAGCACATGTTTGGGAGAATCAGGAACACTTTCATGTCTAGAGATCATTTATCTCATTGCACAATTCCACCCAAACAACACCTTTTGCTCAAGGCTTTTATCAGATTGTGCCTCTCCACTCCAGCCCCAGCATGCTCCAAAAATCAGCCATCAAAGACTTTCACAGGTCAACCAAAACCTGTCCATTAAATATGAGTGTGATGGCTGTGGGGATGGGAGTGAGACACCTGGGCAGAGCTGGGAGTGCACCAGGCCCAGGCTCCTCTGAAACCCAGCACTGACAGACCTCTGCTGCTCAGGGGATGGTTTAAATCTGAAATTCAGGAGTGAAAACATGAACTGCATCCCTTGGTGTCATCCTTGCCCCAACAGAAACTACAGCCCCAAAGGAAGAACCATCATGATGCCCCTGCTTGGAACCAGGAGTTTTGTTCTTGTTTCAATCAGGGCATTTGAAAAACTTTGAAGCTTTTCAGAGACAAGGCTTTACTACAAAGCCAGTTTGACTGAACATATCAGAAATTCAGCTTTACCATAATCCTTCATCCTTATTTTAAACAAAAGCTCAGATTCACACCATCTCAGCTAGCAGGGTTATTACTGAGCAGGCCAAGGGAATGAAGAAATGGAGAAAAAAACTGGAAAAATCACAACCAAGGGCATGAACTGCTTCCACCATTTCCTGAGTCATGCCCCAAGTGCTGCAACCGAAGTGTGTGACCAGGAGTCATGAGGGCAGAAGTCCCTGGGGTGATGTGAATCTGCAAGTCAGCAGCTCTGAGACAGGAAACCTCCCAGCCAGGGGAGGCTGCTGTGGGCAAATCACGAGCTGAGAGAGCAAGAATGGGTTCTCAGCTGGCAGGGAAGCCCCACATACCTTTTCTGCTATGCCATTCTCTGTAGTGTAGATGGCCATCAGCTCTGTGTCCTCCGTGTCCTGATCACCACTGGACGTGGCTCCACCATTTATCACAACCTTCAAAATGGAACAAAACCAGAAATATCTGAAGCCTTCTAAAAGAAACACTTCCTCTGTGATCACACCTCATATGTCACTCAAGTTTTTTCCCTTGGTACTTGACATCTGCCTCTGACATTTAGTCAGAAAACATGAGGAGCATGGCAAGCCATCATTTTTGTAAGAGCAGGGCTAGGGACAGAGAGAGACTTGGCAGACATCACAGAGAGCTCCTTAAAAACATCACAGAGAGCTCCTGAAAAACATCACAGAGAGCTCCTGAAAACCTGGGCAGTGTCAGCTTGGGGCAGGGGGAACCAGCAGCAGACTGGCTGGAAGAGTTCTTGAGAGGACACATGTACAACAGAATGATTCAGCTGGAAATGCCAGTAAGCAGAAGACAAGCAAATGTCTCCCTGCTGCTGCCTCTTGCTCTCAGCTGAGCAGCTCAGGTGGTCAATACAGGCTGGGCATGAGCCCAGGTGGGCAAGGAAGCTCTGCTGAGGCCCCTCGAGTGCTGTGTCCAGATCTGCCCCCTCACAAGAGAGACCCTGAGGGGCTGGAGCGTGTCCAGGGCAGGGAGTGCAGCTGGGGAAGGGTCTGGAGCCCCAGGAGGGCTGAGGGAGCTGGGGAAGGGCTCAGGGGGGACCTTGTGGCTCTGCACAACTCCCTGACAGGAGGGGACAGCTGGGTACGATTTGGGAACAGGGACAGGAGGAGAGGGAACAGCCTGAGGCTGGGCCAGGGGAGGGACAGGTTGGATATGGGGAATATTCATGCACTGAAAGAGTTGTTGAGCCCTGGCACTGCTGCCCAGGGCTGTGGTGCAGCCCCCATGGCCAGAGCTGGTCAGAACCAGATGTGGCACTTCATGACTGAGTGGACCTGTGGGGATCGGTCACAGGTTGGACCTGAGGATCCTGGAGGACTTTTCCAACCTCAGGGATTCCCTGATCCCACCCCAGGGGTGGTGCCTGCTGCAGGAGGGCAGCCCAGTGCTCTGACCATGCAGTGCCTGGCAACAGGGAATAACCAGACACAAATATTCAGGGCAGCAGAGCTGTGTCACTGACTGCTGGTGGCAACGAAGGCTTTGTACAACACCACTGCAGCATTATTCCCTGACTGACACTGAGCCTGACTGCAGGGCTGCAGTTACTCACAGGCAGGGTGAAGAAGGTGGGGTGCTTGGACTCATCCTCATATTTGCCCTCTGTGGAGCCTCCTGCCTCCACAGACTTGGCCGTGGTGTTCTTGCCAATCCCCATCGTGTCCAGCACGTCCAGGACTTGCATGCAGCACCCAGGAGGTGCCTCTGGGACAGGCCAAGAATTGAGGACAGCTCCTTATTCCAGCAGCAGCAGCTCCAGGAATCACACAGGAGCTCAGTAATCCAGCTGGGACATCAGGGTGTTGTTCACATCAACAGCTCCTAGGAGGGAAGGCAGAAATTGGTATGTTTTAGGAGGGGAGAAGCTGGTATTTTTTAGGAGGGAAGGGAGAAATTGGTATTTTTGAGGAGGGAAGGGAGGATTTGGTATTTTTTAGGAGGGAAGGGAGAGTTTGATATTTTTGATTCCCTAAAATAGATGTGCAAAAGCACAAGCCCCATAGCCTGGGCTCCCTTTAGTGCTCGTGACTCACCAACTCTCATCATTCCTCCCTGATAATTATCAGTCAAGGTATCTGAAATTCTTTCATACTGGGAATACTCTGATTATTCTCTCATTCTTCTCCTGTGTTTCTCAATCATTAGTAGTACAGTGAAACCTCAGGCTTTTTCCAATCTCACAGCCATTTCCACAGAACTTTTTGGGAACAAACTCCAGGCACAGAGCAGTGCAGAACAGCTGAACATCCACCACAAAGGAGACTTGGGCTTCTCCAAGGAGGGTCAATTTGCAGAGCTGCTCCAGGGTTATCTCTGTATTACTGAATTCTTCCTTTGAAACAAACTTACTTTGAAATAAAAGGTACCTGGGAAGCTCAGACTGGATGGACAGTGAGGCACAGCTGCCTTTCAGTGAGCCTGTTCCAGACAGAAACAGCCCTTCCTGCTGGACATCCTAACCCAAAATTATCCCCAAATTCTCAGCTGTATGAAGAACAGTCCAAGTAATCTGCCTGAGGATGCTGAAGGAACTGTTTGAGGATAAACTCTGTGTTTTAATGAGTTTCACTTCTCTTCTGGCACAGGAAGAGGAAAGATCAGACACCTTAGTGGGTCACTACAGTACAGTTTTCCCACATCTGCTCCTTAAATCAGACCAGCCAGTCCACTGCCATCCCACATCTTCCATTTCCAAGACAAAAGAACAGGAATGAACATATTTGAACCTGAACTCCCCACAGGACAGCACAGAAAATCCTGCAGCAAACCAAGTTCTGCCACCTGTGGTTACTGAGCTTTGAACAGAGAATGCAGCTGCCAACACCTGCAGGTGAAACCGGGTCAGGTACAGGTGAAAGTACAGGACAGAACCTGAAAAATGCTCTCTTGAAAGCCACAAAAAGTGGAATTTTCTGCATCCATCCAAGCAGCAGAACCCACTCACACTGGTGTTACTTCAAATGCAAGTTAATGATGGGTTCAGCTGAACCCTGAGGTGGAAACACAGCCCATGGATATCACAAACACAGTTTGGATTGGAAAAAAAGAAGCAGAACTTGGGTTTTTCCTTAAGTCTCCCTTCCAGATGCTGCTCAGGAAATGCCAGCAGCTCCTGTCTACTGTAATTGCAATCGTAACTGAAAGACTCTTCTGACTCTTGAGAAAGACTCTTCTGCTGGGGGCAATTCAGGACTGTACTAATATAAGAATACTAATATTTTAGAACTCTTAACAGCTGTTAATTGTCCATTTGCTGGAAAATTCTGGTTCCTTGAGGTGAAAGAAGTATTAAATCTTTCAAAGTGATGTAGGTATCTCCTGAAAAGCTACATAAAGAAGACAATTTGGGCACTGAAATCCCTTGAAGCATTAATTAAATCAAGATGGGATGGAAGGCAGTGCCTGCAAATCAGAGTTAACATTTGTTTATGAGAATAAATATTAAGGTACCATAATTATTTCTCACTTGAAGACTGAAGGAGAAGACTGGTGTGGACACTCGCTCTGGAAAAAACCTGTCATTCCCATTTTCATGATAAGCACAGAGCTCCTCTTCAAAGTGCAGCTCAGGGCAGAGAGGAGACAGGTACTGGTTAAAGGTTAAAGGTGAAAGGTTTGGGGGCACTGGGGGGTCTGGGCTGGGATTTTTGGAGGGGTTTTTTTGTTTGCTTTCACAGTAGAGCAAAGAGGGTTTGTTTTTTTTTTTTTCCCTAGCACACAAGAACAAAGAGAAAAGAATCTGCCTTCTTCTGTCAGTGCAGACTTATTTTTATTCTCCAAGAAAATCAGAGATGGAGACAGGCGAGGTTCAGTCTGGCAGCTTTATCCCCTGGGACTGGGAAGGGAAAGGGCAGCAGGACACCTCCCTAAGCCAGGAGCAATAAATCTGCAGCCAGGGGAGCTGCCAGTCACAGATCTGCTCAAAGGTGCTCTGGCACCCTAAGCTGCTTAGCTGGCACTAACCAGCATCTCCAGAGAGGAAAGACAAGGCTCTGTAATCCTGCTCTGCTGGGCACTGCACAACAGCAGGGCTGCTGTCTTCTCCAGGCCTGGAGCCCTCCTTGGGGACTGCTCCTGGGAATTCCAGCAGGACAGCAGCAAAACTTGCCTTGGATCAATTGATTGCTGAGAGCTGATACACTATAGCTAAAATAACAATTCCCAAACAGGCAACTCCCAATTCACAGGCAAAAAAAAAAAAAAAAAAAAACAAACCAAAAAAACCTCATTGCTGCTTTTCCTAAAGAGAGGGAGGGTTTGTGTCAAGAGGGGTTGATCCAAGAAAAACCTGCAGAATTAATTTCCCAGCTCCTCTTGCTTCTACCCAGCAATTAAAACTGCACTTAATGGCACAGATGATCATCAGAGATTTCTGGAATGCTTCGATTCTGCCATCAGGAGTGTCAAAAAGAAGCAGATAAACTCTGCTGCTGCCTAAAGCTACCTGGGAGAGATCATTCCTGATCAGCCCCACGTCCCACCACATGACCCAGACATTTTTACATCCTCCAGAGCAAACCCAGCTCCTCAGGAGCTGAAAAGCCCTGGAGAAAGAGATAAATCCCATTCAGCATCAGGCAGGTACACTCAGTACAACCCATCATCTGCAGGCTGGGATCCAAAGGAAAGGCTGGAAGTGAAATTTCTGTCAGGACTCACCTTTCCACACCAGTGCACACCCGTGTTTAACACAGAAGGCCGAGAGCTGCCAGGGGTTTAGGGTGCTGGAGATAAGATTAGGATTTACACACAGGGCAGGAGAGAGATAGCCCAGGTGTAAGTTCAGGAGGAAAAGCCTCCTGGCCAGGGAGAGGCCACTCTGCACCTTCAACATCTGCCTTTTCTCCAGCAAAAAGCTGTCCCCAGCCTCAGAGCCATCAGGAGAGGACACAAGGAGGTGGCAGGGTCTGGTCTGACACAACATCACCTTCCCATGCTCCCAGCACCACCCACCCCATTTTCCCTTTTGCCCAGGTTGCTGCTGTTTCGTTTAAACAAATCAGGATGCATTTCAAAGCTCATGGAAAAAAGATAAAACCCATCAGAGAAATGGAGATCTACCATGTAACACTGTGTTTAAATGCTCCTTTTCATCCTGCAAGTCTCTGCTCTGGAACCTCCACCACAAATAAAAACATCCACTGAAGCACAAAGGTTTTCCTACAGGAAAATCTGCCCCTGTGCCACCACAGGCTGCACAAAAAGCTTCCACATCCTGAGGTTCCCAACTGCCTGTGAGTCAGGAAAAATCCTTTCAAAGCTCGTCCCTTAACTCCATCCAAGGGTTAACCTGGGCAGGAGAGAAGGTGCAGACAGACATAAAGAGCTTATTGCCATGGCAGGGAAAACTGGCCATGAACCCACAAAGGAGCAGGCCATGGAATACAGACACCTCCCTTGCATGCACTGCTTCCTTTAAAAGCACTGCATGGAGTTTTTGGCTGAAGCACACCAAAAATATTCCCTAGATCAGATTTGCTGTGGTGGCAATTCCTCCCCACAGTGCTGAAGGCCCAGTGGGAGGCCCTTCAACATTAATATCTGAATTCAGAGCTTGGCAAAGCAAAGACTGGGGAAAACAAAGCCCACCTGAGCTCCAGGCTGTGACATTCCTGGGCAACTGGCAAGTTCTTGGGGCTCTTCTCTTAGTTTGGGTTGATTTGGGGTTTTCTTAAACTTCTCTTAGAAGAGTTAAGGTTTTGCCAGGTGCTGCTGGCCTGGCAGCACCAGGACTGGGCAGCAGGTCATGCTCAGGACATGGCAATGCTTCTGTAAAGCTCATCTGCAATAAGCAGACCTAGAGATAAACCCTCTGGAGGAAGCTCAGGCTCCCCCATGACTTCCAGCCCTGAAAATTACAGTTTTTCCAAAGTGAAAGGATTTCCAGCAGCTCTGTGTATTCCCTTATTTGCCAAACTCAAACCAAAAACCTTCTAAAACCACGAAGGTCGAATTCCAACTGAATCCTAAATTTCTCTCAGCCCACCACCCAGTGACAACCAGAATATTTCAGACTTTCCCTGTCCCTTCAGGCAATCCCTGCCCTGGTCCCCAGTCAGTCCCTGTGGTCCTCTCCTCCCCACCCTGTGGGAAATCAGGGACTGGCCTGAATTTGGTGGCCCTTCCCTGCTGCACAAGGGAAATATTTGTAAAGGAAACACAACAAGTGTGGTGATAAAAGCAGCTGGGGATGGAACAAGCCCACGCCTGGCCTTGTCCCATGTCACCCCTCCTCGGGGAAGGAGTGGTGGCACAGCCAACCAGGACCTTTCTGGCTGTTACAGACTGGCTGAAGAGCCAAAAAAACCTCTGGCTGTTGCACACACTAAGGAGATTAGAATCAAATTAAGGTCACTGCTTAATTACCATCATCAATTTATTATTTTAATTAGCTGTCAGGTTCATGTGAACAGACCAACTTTCTGCTGCAAGCAGAGATGATGCTCAGCCAGAAGTTGTCCCACTTGAGGTTCCTCTGGAATTTCACCACCTCCCATGGCACTTCCAAGTGTTTGGCACCCCTGAAACTCGGGCACAAAACGTGTTTTAACACAAACCAAGGCATCCTCTAGGTCTGAAATTGTGTTTTTGGCAGCAGACAGGCAACAGGGATGTGGAAAGGGACTTGAATTTCCTTGTTACATGTACCAAGTCTGAGCAGGAGATAAAACCAGCTTTAACCCCACTTGCTCAGGTTTAAGGCTGGGGAGCTCACTGTGGGAAGGACACACCAGAGGCTGAGGCTAAAGCAAAATTTCAGTTCCTGCAGTGTCACAGCTGTGAGGAGCTGAAGCCAGCAACAAACGCACAGGATCTACTTGGTTTGGGGTAAAAAAAGCACATTTGGGCTAAGCAGGACAAGTCAGAGAGAAAGCAAACTCTGTGGGACAGGGCTGCCATGGGCCAGGCAGGATTCCAGAGGGAGAAGGGACAGGCAGACACAGGCTGGAGTACCCAGGGAGCTGCAGGGGGACAGGAGGGATGCCAAGAGAGCAGGGAAGCTGTGAAAGGAATTCCTTGCCCAGAACCCTTCACCAAACTGCCCAGGGAGTGCTCCAGCAGTGCAGACAATGGAGGAACGTTGCAGAAACTCCAATTAGACAAAGTTTGCTTACAGAGCACAGCTGTGCCTGGCCAGACACAGGATTCTACTGAAAAGCAAGGCAGTTCCCAGTTCATTATGGAATAGCAGCTTTCTCCAGATTGCCACCCTCACAAAACTTCTGTACTGGTTTTGTGCCGTTCAGGTATTAAAACCTCAAATCTCATATTTCTGTTATTAGCCAGACCTTGTCTGCTGTGCATCAGCTCCAGGCACTGCATTTATCTGTGTTCTCACTTTTCTGCTGTTTTTAATACCAGAAGAACCTTAGAACACGGTTCCGCTTTTCCCTCTCCAGCCTGCACAGATGTTCACACCTATTTCACAGCTCAAATAAATAAACATTTGAGTTATGTGTTTCTAAGAACCTGCTAGAAATGAAACAGCACATTACCAAGGTTTTCAAATATGAAGGACCAAATTACAAGCCACCAGAAGAGCACCAACTTTGCTACTCAGAGGTCTCCAAAGGGTGCTAGATGTTCTCCTAGGAAAAAGGTTCTCCCCAATTAAAAAAAAATTCCACAAATATCTCATCACTGAGGTTAAAAAAGCCCAGTAAATACTTAAAGGATGTAATCAAAGTCCTGTCTGCAGAACCACAACCACAAGTCCAACTGCCTCTGGCTGCTCCATCCCAGATCTGTGCCTGGATACGGCACCTGTGAGCTCCCACCCACTGTCCACACATGCAGGGAGCGCCTCAAAGGCTTTTTTTCTGCCTTCCAGGGCATTTTCATCATCTCACAGATGTGAAGGTGCCCAGAACCCACATTTAATTTTCTTCTGCTACTTGTAAAAACCGTCCTCCTGCTTCAGTCTTGCAGTGAGTTTTTTCCAGGGCTGTTTGGAGCAGGCTCTTTGGTCCCAGGAAACTCGTGGTTTGTCTTTAGCAGGGGCCTCTCCAGTTCCTTCCCATCAACTGAAGCTGCACTGAAACGCCACCACATCCTAAATGCCCCAGACATCTCCCTCCTCCACTGAACCACAACAAGAAAAGCACACTCCACATTTAATCTAACACCACATAGTTCATCTTTACCTGCAGCAGAGACAAATAAAATGCTGCTAAATACCCAAACTTCCTAACATTTGAGTTCTAAAAACTCAGTTGATATTTTAAAAAGGGTTGATGGGCACTTTAAGAAGCTTCTCTCTTCACTTCGAAGTAGCTCTTCAAAGCACAAACATATTCTTTCTTTGGAGGCACTAATGAATTTTTAAGTAGTTGGTATTTTGACTGCCATCCAGAACGGTGTTTTAATAACTGACCAACGTTATTAGGGCAAGTCTACACAAAGCTAAGCAGGAAAGTTATGCCGAGCTCAAACCTTCCGTGTATTTAAAGCACATTAGCTAAATCTCATTAACTTCCTGTGTGAATGAGCTCGTTGAGAAGGAGAAATCCAGCTGAATGAGGTGTTTAACAAAGGATCTCACAGCTTTCAAAAACTACAGGTTTGGTTAGTCAAGTTATTAACTGAGAGCTTAGTTAGGCTGGGATTCTAAACCAGAACAGCTGAAATCTGAGTGTTCCCAGCATCAGTCACCCTGCAGGGTGTTTGATCAAAACACTGCTGGCCAAGCAGCTCCTGCTCATCTTTCACCCCATTTACTCCCATTTTCTTGTCCCAAAAGGCAGCACTTTTGCCCAAATTCTGTGCATTTGCCACCCTCCCGGGAGACCCCACCAGTGGACAGGGATGAGAAAAGGCCAAGGGAGAAGCTGTGAGATTAAATTCCAAAGAAGTGCAAGCAGAAGGTGGGAAATGACAATTTCCAGCTCGTCATCTGTACACAGAGCAGCACAGACACTGCTGGGAACTGACACCTGCAGAGCTCTCCAGACTCAAGGTAAATGAAAATTAAATCCTGTCTCACTGCTCCCTCACCCCCAGTCTGCCCTGGAGCTCAGCACACCTCGCACAGTGTGGGGCACACAGGAATTTGATTTATAGTGCTATGGAGTCCTTACAGTCTCCCTGGGGAGCATTCATAATTTGGGCATTCCGATACCTCCCCGTTATTATGGATATTAATACAAAGCTCGTTAAGCTCCCTCAAAGCAACCTGAGCTCACACTGGGTCCTTTCTCAGCCTGCTTTGTACTTGGACTTGGCACTTTGATGAAAGCTCCCTTCTTTCCAAGACTTTAATCACATTAAAACAAAGGTGGAGTTAGAGACTCATCTAGGAAAAATTCCACTTATTAAGTAAATCGAGGTAATGTGCCAATTTTTCAGCTCTGGATGTGAAGCTCCTTCCCAAAGGCTGAGGGATCCCCGTGGCTCCTTTGGAAAGGGAACAGCTTGAGCCCAGTAATCAATACAAAGCCAGCAACTGATCTCACAATTGAGAAGTTTTACACTGAGTTATCTATTAGGCTTGTCTGGAAATAAACACTTCCATTTAGCAAAACTTATTAGGATTTGGAATTAATAAACTTTCAGAAACTAACCAAGATGCTGTACCTTTGTGCTCAAGCTTTCCTAAAATCACTTCTACTACATAAATATCATAGAAATTTTTCCCATTTTAAAGATTAAAAGGTAAGCAAAGTTTAGTGATAAACAGAAAAGAGCAAGCACTTTTCAAACAGTAAATCTCTCTTTTTAAAGGGATAGCAATTTTAAAATGAGAAATTAAGCCCTCAAATCTTTAAGAGACTCGAAGTTAGTTATTAGCACCTGCAAATACAAGTTTTTAAGTTTCTTGCTTCACAATGCTGACACCAAACCAGTTGAATTTTTGCCACCATCCCCCCCGGGCTGCGAATCCCAAGGCAAACCTGCACCAACCTCTCGGAGGCAGCTCCTGCAGTGCCTCTCCAGCCCTGGGCAGCAGCAGCAGCAGGAGGATGCAGACATTCACCCCCAGGAGCACTTTTACACTCTTTTTATACCTGCCCATTGTGTAACTGCTCCCAGCCCACGGTTACACAAGGGCAGGGCAGAAGGCAGCACCTGGTTACTCCGTGGTTACTCCGCGGTTACTCCACGCCTCCGCCGGGTTTACGCAAAGCAGCCCGGCCCCCGGAGCTGCAGCTCCCCACAAACTGCAGCTCCACGGGGAGAACACCCAGCCAGAGCCCCCCAAACACAACTGGCACAAATATTTACAGCTGCAGTCAGCACGGGGCTTTTCTCCGAGTGTTCTTCCAGGAGCCTCCCTCGTGCAACTTGCACTGAAATGTTTTTATCAGCAACTGGAGAAATTTTTGAGAGGTCCCAAATCTCAGAGCTCTTCCCTAAGACAAGGGTCAGCGATCCACAACCTCACTGGGAACTGAAACACACCAGGACTCGTGCTGGGCTCATCCACTTCCCCAGAGGAAAACGCTGAGCAACAATGACAGGCACAGGGCAAAGTGAGATGGAAAGGGACGCAGGAGAAGAAGCGAAAGACTTGAAACAACAACAACAAAACCAACAATAAATAAATAAAGGGTTGCCAGGCACTGGAACAGTGAGTCCCTGCTGGTGTATAAAAGCCATGGAGATGTGTCATTCAGGGCAAGGTTTAGTGGTGGATGTGGCAGTGCTGGCTTAACGGTTGGACTTGATCTTAAAGGTCTTTTCCAACCTGAACAATTCTAGGATTCTAAAATTGCTTCCCATGGATCTCCCCTTCTCTTTGCCACTCTCTTTCTGTGGGAGCACAGCCCTGCCTAAGGCTGTCCTCACACTCCTGAACATCACTTTGTAATTTGTCACATCACAGCCCCTGCCTCAAGCTGCCACCGAGTTACCCATCCCCATCCCTATGCCCCATTTCACAGGATTAAGGAGACACCATCACCCTACAACTGATTCTGAAGCTGTAACCTCAACAGGCCACCACAGAGCAGCCCCCAGTGAGCAGCTCCTGCCCGGATTTACCAGCAGTGACTCCACTCCTTGCACACAACCCAGAGCGGCCAAAAGCCAGCAGCTCGAGGGCACAAAGATGAGCTCAGTGTACCTGAAATGCCCTTTTTACACCCCAATGTGTGGAGGCAGGGACAGCCTGCCAGTGCTGTCCAACCCCCCTGGCTCCACTATCCAGCCCCCTTGGCTCCATCATGCAGCTCCCCAAACCCATCCAGCCCCCCGGCTCTATTCTATCCAGACCCCCAAACCCATCCAGCCCCCCGGCTCTATTCTATCCAGACCCCCAAA
>VXAX01004314.1:0-13077 GCA_013399835.1 Leptocoma aspasia | reverse complement strand
CATTCCGGAGCGTGTGGCACAGGATTGTGTCCAGACGGGTTTGGATATCCCCGGTGAGGGACATTCCACAGCCTCTCCGGCAATGGAGCGCTGAACGGGCTCCCCAGGGAATGGTCATGGCCTCAGGGATGGCAGAGCTCCAGGAGTGTTGGGACAAAGCTCTGAGGAACATGGTGACATTGTTGGGATGTCCTGTGCAAGGCTGAGAGTCAGATCGGTGGGTCCCTTCCAACTCAGGAGCTGATCTTATTCTGTTATTCTGGTTCTAGGAATCAGTGCTTGGTCACCCACACAGGAAAGTTCTTCGTGGTCAGGTAGAACATTCCATGCCTCAGCCTCTGCCCAGTGCCTCTTGTCCCACTGCTGGGCCCCAGGGAGCAGAGCCTGCTCCATCTCTGACACCACCCTGCAGATATTGATGGATATTGATGAGGTCCCCAAACAAAGCCCCTTGGGCCCCTCATCTGGGGGTCCTCTCCAAGCCCTAGGAAAATGTGCTCGCCTGGTGCCCCCAGTCCTGGCCCTCTTGGGGTTTTGCACTGGGTTTCTTCTTTGATTTTCTTTTTTTTTTTTTTTAATTGTTATCTCTTAGGAAAAATCCAACTTTTATAATAGGAGAGGGAGTTTAGGGAGGAACAAAAGAATCACAGAATCATTTAGGTGGGAAAAGACCTCTGAGGCCAAGCCCAGCCTGTGCCCAGTCATCACCATCCCAGCCAGACGGGAGCACTGAGTGCCACATCCAGTCATTCCTTAAACACCTCCAGGGCTGGTAACTCCAATGTCTAATCACCCTTTCTGTGAAGAAATTCCTCCTGATGGCCAACCTAAACCTCCCCTGTTGTACAAGAGGAGGCTAGGCTGAGTCCCCCAAAAGATGACAGCGCCACCACATCCGAAAACACGGTTTTACTGAGATTTCCAGTTTTCTGGTTGGGGGCCAGGACAAACGTGACACAAACGTGACACGAATGTGACACAAACGTGCCACAAATCCCTTCCAGCCCACAGAGCTGGGTGTTGTCAGGCCCTGCTGACGCCTGCAGCTCGGTACCCAGCCCTGGACGCTGCCTGTCTCACGTCCCCCTCGGCAACATCTGACATCCCTAATGGCTTCTGACAACGTAAACTGGCTCTAATTTGTGCCCTGCCCTTTCCAGAACGTGCAGCTCCCAGACACAGCAGCTCGGGGCTCCTTCCCTTGCTCGGGGCTGTTCTGGGCCGCTGATTGCTGCCCTTTCTCCTCACACCGCCTGTCCTTGAGGAGATACCGGCCCATGCCGGGCTCTCTCCCCCAGCCCAGCTGTTTTTTAATTAAAGGCCAGCCCCGAGTCGATGGCACAGTGCTCGCCAGACCGCTGGCACTAATTGGACCCTGTTTCACCCAGACCTGCCATTCTCTGTTGATGTTTCAGGTCCTCGCTTAAATGTTGCTGCTTGTGCAGTGTTTGGCAGCCAGGAGTGTTGGGGTGTTTGTTCACCAGCTGTCCAACCCCTTCCCTCCCGCTGCCCCACAAAGAGGGTTTCATCCGATCCCATTAAAACCCAGGAGCTTACTTTAAGACCAGAGACCCTACGAGGCCTCTGGAGCATTTGTGCTTATCCTCGGGCATATTTTTTTTTCCACGTTCACTGCAAATACTCTCCTGGTTAAGCTTCTAAAAGGTTTTTCCAATGAGACATATGGACAACTATATAGGGCAGGGCTAAGGCACAGTGCTTGATTATGGATATCGATCCTTGGCATTATTCAATACCTGGCCTTATCCCAAATGTAGACACAGACTTCAGTGCAGCTTTTAAACGTTAAAAGCCTTTGTCTGTCAGGGTGGGGGAGCGTGGGGCCCTGACAGGAGGGACATTTTAGAAATGCCAGATTGATGGAGGCTGCAGCAGTTCTGCTGTTGACAGGAGTTTGTGCAGGAAGCAGAATCGTGCGTGCTCTGTGTCCCTGCAAGGCCTCCCTGTGCTCAGCAGCAGGGACAGAGACACAGCTCTGTTTGTTTCTTTTTGGACTGTTACAATTTTCCAACCTGCCCTCCCCAAGTGAAAGATGGAAGAGGGAAAGACAGGTAATACAGCCAGGGAAAACACATCAGTCGGATTGAAATGTAACAGCTAAAGACCTCAAGGTCCTGATAATCCCAAGGACAGGCCAGGGAAGTATGATAAAGGTGGATTTAGTGCTCCAAGAATTGAATTTGACACAGCTAGACCCCCCGGAACCATGGGCTCAAACCCAGTAAAGCCTTTTCAAGTCCTTTTTCCTCTTAAATTGGTAAATTCCCTTCCAAGTGGCCTCCCGTGCTGCAAAGTTTGAGAAAATTCCCAAATGAGCCCAAAAAAAGTGAACCACTCACCAACAGTGGGTTTTTTTGCTCCTCCCACTGGAATATGGATTTTAGCTGAGGGGAAGAGCGGGGCAGACCCTGGTTTCACTCTGTGAGGTGAGGAAAGCAAGTGTGAGCAGCCCTCGGTTAAAATGCCACCTACACCACCTGGTGGGAAACTCCTCCGGCTCCCGACCCACAGGAATTTGTCATTATCTCGGGGACACCCATGATGCTGTGCCCCCCGCAATGTCAGGTGGAAATCGAGTCAGGAAAAACGTGTTTCTGTCTCAGAACCGAGATGGGCTCTGCCGGCCGAGCCCAGCCCCTCGGTTTGTCATCTGCAAAATGGAGGGAGGAGGAATTTTGACGAAGTTTAATTAGTGCAAAGTGCTCTCGGTAGCACGGAGAGCTTTTGGTCCGAGGATCTCGGGCCAACAACTCAAATTACAGAAGCTCCAGCCAGGACCCAGGCGGCAGAGCCCCTGCTGTGGCTGTATCTATCGGGGGAGGATCAGCAGCGTCTGAATTCTTGTCCTGAATAAATCAGTAGGTGAGCAGGAGAGGAGATCTGCGTGGCTGCAGAACTGTCGGGTCCCTGCTGGTCTTCTCACGATGTTTTCCCCTCTGGCAGCTTTTGGAGAGAGACCTTCCTTCAGCTTTGGGTTTGCAAAATATTTTGTAAGTGGAGAGGAGGTTGTGGGAGTCAGGAGAGTGCAAACAACCAGGAGAGTACAAACAACCCATCCCAGGTCCCTCTGCTTCTCCCACGCTGGCCACGGGAGATTCATCCCAAGCTGTCAGGAAAGCAGGGCAGGGAGAGTGCTACAGAGTGCTCCCGGTGACGCTAACTCAGCTGGACAGCCTGTGCTCTGCAGGAGAAGGGAATTTTCCTGCTGCTGTTCTGTCTGCTGCCTCGGGGCTGTACCAGAGAAATGAGATTTCACTTGCTGAGTCAGGGGCACAGCCGGTGTTTGACAGGAGCAGGAGATGGGCTGAGTCACCTCCCCGAGTTCATCCCCAGGCTGCTTCCCAAAAGCACAGCTCCTGAAATGAGCAGAGAGCCCTTAAATCCTGGGAAGAGTGGGAGCATGAGGGGGCCAGGAGAGCAGCCTGTGTTTGTCCTGCCTGGCCTGTTCTCCTGCCAGGCTCTCCTTGTCAAAATGCTGAGTGTCTGGAGCCACATCTGGCTCCGAGGTGTGGTGGCGGCAGCAGGAGGCACGGCGGAAGCCCGGGGCTGATGGCTCTTGATGGTTTTGCCCTCGTGGGCATACTCACCCTGGAGTTCTGTTCCATTAGATCTTCTCCCCATCGGATGAACCCTGAGGCATCTGCAGGGATGGTCTCCAAGGAGGAGACAAGCTGGGATTTGTCACCTTGTGTCACATTCATGTGTGTCTTCAAAGCTCTGGGAATAAAGAGCAGCTGCTGTGGGCAGATCTGGATAACCAGGACCAGAGCAGCTCATTCCCACTTAAACTACTTCCAAAATGAGGTGGACATGGTGCACTAAATCATTTTGAAGTCCATTAGAGGAATTTTATAGCACAGAATGAAAGAGGTCCTTCACTCTGCACAGCACAGGCAGCAGCGCCTCGTGGCTGCTTACTCATCCCTCAGCAGAGAAGTGAGAGCAGAGACACTGTCCCTGCTTTAACCCACTTGCAAGTCATTCCCAAGAACATCCCCAGAGAGGAAGGATGGGCTTGGGCCACTTTTACCCTGTGGCTCATTTAATCCCTCGTGTGAGCACATATCAACAAAACCACACGGTGACATCAGGAGTGACACAGACACACCAGCCGCCTCCAGCGAGGGGCAGAAGGCAAAATAAACAAGCAGTGCTGAGACATGAGTTACACCATGAACCTTCTCCAAAGCAGCTGCTGAAACTGAACTGCCCAAATCCCACTGGGCAGACACCAGGGTGGTCACTCACACACAGGAAGAGCAGAACTCCCGGAGGCAGAGGGAGAACTGGGCCCAAAGCAGAGCCCCAGGGGCAGGTCCAGCTCTGGGACTGGCTGTGGAGACACCCTGCAGCTCCTCCTTGCCCTGACAGCTGGAGCAGGGCTTGTCACGGCGGTGCAGAGTGGCAATTATAGAAGCACGGATGCCACAGGGCTGGCCAGGCTCTCTATTTATAGTGCCCTGCCAGCACAGCCCTCCCTCTGTGCTCCTGCTCACAGGTGAAGGCACAGGCCATGCCCTGAAAGGCTCACAGGCCAAGGAAAAACAGAAAGAGGAAGGACTAGCAACCCCTCTTATGATGAGAACCAAGAATCAGAGATGAAAGGACAAAAAAGAAATCCACAGAGAGCCTGGAACAATGAACTCCAACTTCTCCCCTGAAAATCACCCTGTAGTTGGTTAACCCCTTCCCTGCCTCAAGTGCCACCTCTCTGCTATTCTTAATTGTGTCACTGAAGTGTCCTGCAAGCTCTGGCCCCTCTTGCCACTGTTGAGTTGTTCCCAGCAGAGGTGGGAGAAGGGCTGTGGTCCTGCCTGTCCCTCTGCAGCCCCGGGCCCGTGGCCAGGGTGGCAGGCAGCAGCCCAGGACAGCACTGCCCCTGCCCCAGGGATGATCCACTCCAGAGTGAGCCTCTGCCAGCTCCAAGGGTTCAGGGTGGCCACCAACCACGGATCCAAGTCAAAGAGTTGCCTTTGTTTCCTGGGGAAGATTAAACCACGAGCTGTTCATGAGCTGAACTTTGAAGTGTCTCCTCAGTGATCTGAAACTCGATCATGCAACAAAGAGAGACCTCTACAAATACTCTTTTTGTGTTTGAAGTTGGAGACCATCCACTGGTTTATTTTTAGGCACACATTTGCACTGGCCCTGTTACAATCCTGCCTCTGTTCTTGTGCAATAAAAGGCAGAGTGGATTCACTTGACCTCCACTATCAAATACAGAGAAAATAAGGCATTTGTCTGGAAAAGAACCACCCAAAATAGCAGGGAAGAGGTCATGCTGTGCTATGGACAGTTAGTGCTGAGAGACAAGAAAAATGAGGATTATTGGAGCTGGCAGACTTCTTCTAATGACACATTAATGAAAACTGCTAGAAAATGATATGGTGATGCTAATTAGTATTTGTAGGTTTAAGGACCTGGGATCTTTCCCTTTTACACTAAACACGTGCCTGAGAGTAATCCCTGTTGAGGTGAGTTCCCAGTTTTCTTCGAGGATTTGTTCTAGATCCAGACCATTTCCTTAGCTCAGAAGTTGATGCTCCTGCATCAACCAGCTCATGTTCCCTGAACTTCTCACAGCCTCTCCTCAGGCTTTGAAACACCTTGATGTAGACAATTATCACTACATGCATTTTCTGTCTTGCCCCTCTTTGAAGAAGCTGGGGAAAGAGCCCAGAGGACCTTGATGTTTAATTTCTGTCACATCAGCAGGGCCATCTGCACCAGGCATGTCCCACTGACAAGAGGAGGAAGGTTAAAACCTCTCATGACAGGTTAACAGCATGATTTGCAGCAACAGCTTAAATAAATGGTTGCAGGCACGAAAAGAGTAGCAGGCAGCTAATCCTTTAAAGACTTAAGAGCAGCTACTACTTCAGCCCAAGTAAGTATTTCAAAACAAAATTAATTAGTGGTGACTAGTGGATTTGCTGCCCTTTGCTTTAACAGCCCAGGATGAAACGGTGATTCCTCCACAGAATTTTTGCTTCAGTGCCAAAGCTGCTGTTTCACAGGAGCTGAAAGTCCTCTCAAAGAAGATTCATCACAGTTTTGTTCCTCTCTGTAACTGCAGAGCTGGAACAGGTCTGCATCAATCTCATGGCTCTGTGTTGCTGTGGGAGGGGAGGTCCCTTTGTGCTGCCCCAACAGCAGGGCTCAGAGTGGAGGAAGGAAATGTCACTTCCTGATTGTTATCAGAAGAAAGCTCTGTCCTTGGAGGCCACAAAACAGAGCTCCCAGTAATTGCCTTACTTCCGACTGAAAGCAGCTCCATAACACCTTCCTAGACACGGGGAAAGCAGGGAAGGAAAGGCCTCAGGGTAACAAGTCCTGAACCAGCACAAACCACGGTCTGCCTGAGCCCAGAGCAGCAAACCAGTCCATTCAGTCACCTGGAAACAGTAATTTCTAATCAACAACCCAGGCTTTCCCCCCACGACCCTTGGCTCCACCACAGAACAAAGCCAGCTCTCTGCCGTGGATTTCTTGGGCACTGCTGGTAGCTCAGGCCACAGGACTGCAGAATCACGTTTCCAGATCTTTCCAGCAACTCCACGGCGTTCAATTAAGGGGGTAATTAATTGTGTAGCTACACCCTGCAACAGCAATCGAAGAATGGTGTTGAGGAGACACGAAGCCAAGCACTCAGAAAGCAGAGAAAAGCCTGGAATCTGCCTGCCTGTTCTTTCTCCAGAGCTTCTGTGCACGGTAACACCGTCAGGCTCTATAAATGCTGACTGGTTTTCCCTGAGACAGCTGCCTTGCCTGAATGGAGGATGCTCCACAAAGGGAGCAGCTATTCAGCGTTACCCTCATTCATCAGTGCCTCATTTGTCATTCCAGCCCTGCTCTAGAACCACAAACTCCTTCCCAGGCCTTTTCCCATTCCCCTCATAACTGCAGGAAGTCAGTCTGGGCTCCCCAAAACCTGGATGTCAACTTGAATGAAGTCCTCTGCATCCATGTATTTCCAGTGGTTGGAAGCCCCTTTTTCTTTCTTAGAAGTGTTTCTTTTTTTCCCAATTAGGTATAAAATCCCCTGTGGAGAGGACTTTTTCTTCTGGCCATCCCTCACACAGCCCTACTTATTTATCCACTGTGCTGCCTGAGGGCTTTGCTTCTGTCAAAGAAAAGTAAATTCATTTATTCCTTTCCTCCAGGAATGTCAGCGTGTTCTTAGAATCACAGAATGCCCTAAATTGGAAGGAGCCCACAAGGATCATCCAAGTCCAGTTTCTTCTCCTGTCCCCTACATTTATCCCGCTTAGGTGACCCCCCCTTCCCAAATTTCTTCATCTTCTCCCCCCCTCTTTGCTTTTTCCATCTAAACTTCCCTTCCACTTCTTCTCCCCATTCCCCAAACCCAAATAAAAGCAGGTTCTTGTCCCCTAAGAGAGGCTGATTCATGGTTTGACGTCAGCAGCCGCTCTCCTGGCCAGAGCCAGCTGTGACTGACACATTCCAGCTGCTGCCAGCAGCAGTGTCCCTTGTCCCCTGTCCCACCCAGCAGCTGGGGCTGGCAGCAGGGAGGGCATCTGCCCAGCTGTGCCTCCAGAGGTAAGAGAGAGGGAGATCCTGAGAGAAAGGGAGATCCTGAATTTAACCCGTTCTTCCTCAGAGTGCAGCGCTGGGATTCACCCAGGGGAGTTGAGACAAGTGAGGGAAGAGATGCAGGTTCAAAAAACCAGCTTGGCTCAGGGTTTGGGTTTAATCTGGAGCACTGGAGGAGGAAAAAAGGCAATTCTAGGAGTACGTTCAGAGCAAGGTGTGTGTCCAGGCCTGAGGTGTGCACACCTCCATGGGCCTGCTCTGCACTGTCAGTCACTCCTGCCCCCTCCTTCCAGAATGTTCTGCCCACCTGGGGCTCAGGTGACAACTGTGGAGTGCTTGGTGCAGACTGACCCTGCTGGGGCTGTTCCAGAGCTGCTGCCTCCCTGACTCCAGCAGCACCTGGGAGGCAACCTGCACCTGGAGGCAACAGCAGACAGAGGCCAGGAGTTTTTAGTGCACTCTGACACCTGTGAAGGTGGGAAGGACAAACTTGTGGTTCCAGACAATATAGAACTTTATTGATGTTAAATGCATCCACTTGCATCGCTGCTCATCTCCAAGATGCCCCAGCTCAGAAGACAGCCTGGTTTTACCTCACAGAAGTGGAGCCATCACTCTGCTTTCCCTGAATGACACCTCAGCAAAGCTGGCAAAGCAGTCCAGAGGGGTTTGTTCAGCTGCACAAACTACACAGAGAACTTCTCTTCACTGGGCACAGCAAATTATCTACACAAGGATAAAAGGACTCCAAAAGACAGACAGCTGGAATTCAAGAGTCTCCAACACCACATCAGTCAAGCCCAAGATTTTTGGTATTTAGACACTGGAGTCTGGGTTCCAGTCCTTCTCCCAGTATCCGTTTGGTTATTTAAATAACAAGCGAACTCCAACACCAGTCCTTGTGAAGGAGAAGCAGATTTTGCCAAAAGCAGCAGTGGCATGGGGAAAGCTTGCTTGGGAAGGATGTGTTTGTGAGGGAATGAGCTTGGTCAGTCTGACAGGGAGCTGTGCAGCAAGAGCACTGTGTGGAAATCACTTCCTGCAAGTGCTGCTTTCCCCCTCTCATCAGACTTTATTTACTCCAGGCAAGCTCAGGACCAGTAGTTTGGAAGCACAGAAAGCAAAAGGAAAATTTAATGATGGTCTGTCTGCAAAGGTAACCCAACAATAACCACAATCTCATGGAAAGCTAAAATAAACTCTAGAAAACACTCACAGAAAAAAACAAGTATCTGCTGCTGAAACCAGCTCATCTACTTTTGGAAAATTGCAAGGATTGCCTCGCCCAGGAAGAACTTCCCAGCGAGCGGAATGATGCAACCGCGAGAGGAAAAAAATCCCAGAAATCCCACACTATGCAATGACCAGAAATCCCGAGTTCTTTGCAATTCCTTCTGGTCAATTCCAGGCTCGGGCCCCCAACCCCCAAACTGGAAAACCTGCAACAGCTCAAGCGCAGGGAGCGAGGGACACGCATCAGCCGTGCCCCGGCAGCACCCAGGGGAACTACCAGCTCTGACCAACCTAATTAGAGCGGGGTTAATTAACGTTCAGTCGTCAAAGTCGGGGATGTCGTCGTAGGAGTAGCCCCGGTAGCCCTTGGAGGCGTAGTAGGCGATGCGCAGGTGGTAGAAGCCCGGCAGGAACACCAGGATGCCGATGATCAGCACGGGGATGGCCCGGTCAGTCTCCTGCAGGGACACACAGCCACGCCAGCTATGCCTCAGCCTTCAGCTTTTGTGGTTTGCAGGGTCTGTGCTGCTTCAGTGTGTGGGGCTGGGCTTCACCATCAGGGGATGGTGAGCTCCGTTCACAGAGCAGGGAGACAAAACAATTCCTTCTCTAGCTTGGGACCAAGGACAACCACCCAAATTTCAGGCCCAAGAGCAGAAACAATGGTAAATTGAAGAGAGAAAAACAAGAAGGATGGGACTTCATAACCTAAAGCTATAATTGGACAATGAACTCCAATCTGCAAATGGAGCAGAACTGATAAAAGTGCCAGAGCCCGTGCCCGGTGTCCATTTTGGGACCATTTTGGTTCATCTTGGGTGCAGCCCTGGCTGGGCTCTTGTGCTGCCCAAGGTGTGTCCATTGAGGCCTTTTAATAATTCCCTACTTTATTCTTTAACTCTCTATTCTAGGTCAGCCTTCAAAGGCATCACAGTGACATCTGTGTGAGGGGCTCTCCTCCCTCTCACACCCTGCCTGGTCTAGGGGAGGGTGCCCGTGCCCAAGGCAGGGGTTTGAACGAGGTGATCTGTAAGGTCCTTGGAACCTAAACCATCCCATGGTTCTGTGATCCATCCCCAAGGCCTGGTGAGCTGAGAAATAAAAATCTATCTTCCATCAGAAGTATCTCAGCTGTCGTCAGGGTCAGCCTTTAATCCTGTCCTGCCATCTCCTCCTTGCTGCAGGAAGCCCTCAAGGGACCCAGGGACCCCCTGGATGTGCAGCCAGGGCTGGGAGCTGCTCAGGCAGGCACGAGCCCAGGGATCTGTGCCTGGAGTGCTGCTGATAGAGCCCAGAGGCTGCTGCTGCCAGAGAGAACAGCTGCCAACCCACCCTGAGCCCACAGCACGGGGAGCAGGGAGAGAAGCACCCAGAACTGCAGGAGCACATCCCCAGCCCATGGATCACAACCACAGCCAGATGGGGAAGTGCTGCCGGGCCCCACACGGGGTCTGGCAGCTCCTCCCTGTCCCTGCACCCTCTGCACGGGCTGAGATCTCCCCAGGACAGGGATGTGACCTCCCCAGGGACACTCAGCCCTCTCTGGAGATGCCCAGCCCAGCCAGGCTGTGGTGGGAATCAACAACTCCCTGCTCACCTCCCGTGGCCCTGAAGTTCTACCCTGAACACGATCACAGGATCCTTGAGGCTGGAAAAGACCTTCAAGGTCATCGAGTCCAACCACGACCCAGCACCACCCCCAGGGTCACCACTAACCCACGTCCTGGGTGCCACATCCTCGTGTTCTGAACGCTCCCAGGGATGGGGACTGCACCCCTGCAGCTGTGCCAGGCCTTTCCCACCCCTTCCACGACAAACCTTTCCTCATTTTGAATTTGAACCTCCCCTGGTGCGACTTGAGGCTGTTTCCTGTCCCCTGCTGGCCAGTGAGGGCTGAGGGCAGCTCTGAGGACAGTGCCAGCAGTGTCACTGAGCACTCACCCCTTTGCTGATGTAGCCTGCCAGCAGCAGGGCTCCGATGATGATGAGGAAGGTCCCGATCATGAACAGCACCACAGCCAGTGCGATGGCCTTGTAGGGGATTTTGGGTGGGCTCTTCTTGAACTGGAGGGAAAAAGCCAAATATTGAACAGCTGGACTCAGCACAGCTCCCGTCCCAGCGCAGCACAGATGTGAGCCCACAGCTGGCAGAGGTGACACGGCACACAGTGCTCTGTAGCAGCCCCTCCAGGAGGAGCTGTGCCCACGGAGACCCTGCTGAGCCAGCCCTTACTCCCAGCCTTGTTCCCAGGAAGGCTCTTTGGCCTTTCCAGAGGGGAAGGCTCTGGCTCCCACCTGGCTTTGTCCCTCTCTGAGCTGCACTGCTCCACCAGAGAAGCAGCTGCCTGTGCAAGGCCAAGCTGTGGCTGCCCATCCTGGTGGTTTTACAGCTTCCTTTCCCCACTCCTTACCTGCAGGTCAATGTACCCATCATCGGTGCTGGAGAGCTTGGAATATTTGACTTTGCTGCTGGGAATCCCAGCAGAGAGATTGGTCCTCGACGGCATCATTCCAGGGGGGCCTGGGCATCAGCTACAGCCTGGAGAGCAGGGCAGGGGAAAACCAGGAGAAAACTGAGTGATGGGAGTCTGAGAGACACAGGACAAGAGTTTCTGAGGAGAAACTCCCGTGTCAAGGCCGTGCCCACCCAAAGAGCATCTCTGCTCCTCTGCGTGAATTGTAACTTTTCCAACAGAGGATCTAAGCATTTCATTTGAAGCCTAAAATACAAAATGGATACAGCTGCAACAATATTTGGAATCAAGGTAGAACCTGTGCTTCAAACCAGATTGAAACTGCAGGGCAGGGCCCGGGGTATGACCCAGCTCTCACTCCACCAGGAGCTCCTGCTGCCAGCACAGAGATGTCCAAGCTCTGCCTGTTTCTGAACAGGACACCAGCAAATAAACCCAAACCAGAGCTAAACAAAGCAGCTTTTCAACCACCAGGAGATTTTGCAAGAGGGCAATTTTGGGGAAAAAATCCAAAATTCCAAACCACTGGAAACTGGAATGAAATGGAGGTGCCTTGGGGACAGCAGGAGTGACTCAGAGGGAGTGGGACAAGGGGACAGAGTGTGAGTAGTGAGGTCACCAAAGCCCAGGGTGGGCAGAGCAGGGTCCCAGTGCCACGGGGACACCCTGGGGACAGGGATCAGAGCCAGCTGCTGTCCCTCAGAGCCTTGCCAGGGATCCATCCTGCCAAGCTGCCACTGCAGGGCCAGGCACCTCTCCCAGCAGGACACGGATCCCCAGGGGAGAGGAGGGAAGGGCTCCCCACCCCTCCCAAAGCCTCAACAGAGCTTTTATTTTCTGAGAAAGTGTGAACCAAGGGAACAAAAGCAGATATTCCAGCGGTGCCAACAGGAAGGGATAAAAACCCTGTTTCCACAACACTCTTTAGCATCAGAGGTGATGCAGCCACTCAAAATATTGAGTCTCCACTTGAACTGAAGCCCTTTGTCATTAATTGCTGGCACATTCCCCACGCAGCTTTGTTCCTCCTGCTGTAAAATTGACTTTTACAAAATCCCCTCTGATCTGAAATTCCCACCACTGAACCTTTGGTTTGAACTTTGGACTTTTGTTTTAGTAGAAAAAAACCAAAACAATTTCAGCCCCGTGGATAATGGGAACACCCCTCACCTGCAGGGTGGCATTCCCTGCTCCCCACACATCCTTGTTTTTCAGGTCACCACCAAACACCCCCAGGCTCTTCCACATGCCCGAGGGTAGATGTGCAGGAGGGGGAAAAGCCAGAATAAACCAACCTTTCTGAAAGGTGCTAGATTTCCCAACTCTGCCCCATTTTGCTTTCTTTTCTTGTCCACTGCCTCATTATTTACCAGGCTGCTCAGTGGCTTATTCTGAATTATTCCCATTTTACAGTTGTACAAGCTGTCCTATCCTTCCCATTGCCTCAGTTACCAACAAGAAAGAGGCTGTTGAGGACAAATGTGTATAAAATATAAAATATTTTCTCAGATCTAAAGTTTAAGGGCCAGGTTCAACTCCACTGAGCTTCACACTAAGTGAGCACCACAATGGTTCAAGAGCGGGAACCAGCACAGTGCTATGGTTTTTGGGAGCCAAATAAATAATCTGGGTCTGAGCAGCTTGGCCAAAACAATTAATGCTGAAATTCAAAAATTCTAATATGGCAATTGTGCTTTAAACCCTGCAGAGGCGCCGGGGCAGCGGCGGCAAAGCCAAACACGGCAGCTCCGTCCGGAATCCTGAATCCCCTCAGCCACAGCCCCGCATTTCCCCC
>VXAX01004312.1:283265-296393 GCA_013399835.1 Leptocoma aspasia | reverse complement strand
TGGGCAGGGAGGTGGCATCTGAGCTGGGAGGGCAGCTGCTGTGGGAGAGGGAATGAGCAAAGCTTTGCTGGGCAGCCCTGGAGAAGGGCAGGACTGGCCACTGTGGGGTTTTAGGGATACAAACCCCACCTGTGGTTTCACAGACATCCCAGGACATGCCATGCTTTCTCTAACCCAGAGCATTCTCCAGCTGGGTAATGATGCAGCAGCGAGTTCCTGATCATGTCAACGTGTGGAAACTCAGAGACTGGTGCAAATTTGCAATCTCCCTTGTACAGATATTAAACTGCTGAAGCACAACACTTCTCTGCCCTCTGTACCATCATATGTGGTGATTCAGTTTAAAGCCCTAGCCCACAATAAAATAAATAAGATAAATAAAATAGAGGCCTTTTATTAAATGTAACACAGCATATCCTGTGCTGAACACTATGTGCTGCAGTTCATCACATGACATTTTTAGTCAATATAAAATAAAATGGGATTGTTCTTGTTTCACATCTTAGATTTTTATTTTTCTACTTTTACTTTTCTGCTGCTTCTTGGATAGCTTTGTGATGCTTCATTTCCACCTGCTTTCCCTCCAGTTAAAACATTTAGTGATTGAATTTATCAATTTTGTTTTGCTGCTTCTTGAAGACATGAACATCTTTTTTCACATCTAGGTCACACGTGTCATTTGCAAAGTTGAAAGATCTTTAAATTACAGGTGTGACAGAAGTATTACTGAGAGAAGGAAATAAAGTTTGTGCCTTTCAGAAATTCCAGTAGATGGTTGTAGTTACCTTTTCATCCATGGGGAAAAAATAATGACACTAAATATGTCATTTTGCCAGCTAGAGACACATTTTGGTGGCTGTAGATTTGGACAGCGCTGGTCCTTGACTCACAACCCATAAGAGAAAATGCAGTAGCAGCTCAGTGGTGACATTATTCCCTTTGTCTCTCTGACGAAGTTCAAAAGTAAATACAGGATCACGTGGAAATCCTTCAGAAATCCTGATTAGCATGATCTCCCTTCTTGAGAAGTCAATATTATATAGGAATGAGCAGATTAGTGTAAAGGAGTTTGAGGCTGAAATGTAGGTAATACCAAAGTGAAAGTATTGTTTCTTCAATCTTTCTTGATCTGTTTCTTTGTGCTTGGTGAAATGCACTAGCTTGGGTTTGAGGCCACCACAGGAACCAGGTGGAGGGGGAGCGAGGCAGGGAGAGCAGGAGGCCTGGTGAATGTTGTCCTGCTCCAGGTAAACTCAGAGTTTCTCTAGAAAGGACCACCACTGCCTTGAGCTGTCATTATGGGCTTATCCAGAGCATTTCTCAGACTTGTAAAGTCAGTAGCTTGTCAAGTGATAAATACATATCTAGACATAAAATAATAACATAAGGGACCTATTCCTGTACACAGGTGGCCTGTTGAGGTGAGAGGAGGAAGGGAAACAAGGCAGATATCTTCTTTGTCCCAGCACTGAATCCACTCTGTAAAGCTGATGTGGAAAGCAAGATATAAAACCAACAAAATTTTAATTAATGTTTTCCTTTCTCTCATTGATACTGTCACCTTGCAGGCGCACACTGAAGGTGCTGTAAACATGATGGGTTATTGCCGTGGTCCGTGCATCGGCAAAGGACTCTTGACAATAATTTCAGAAAACTAAATATGATTTATTAAAATAACTCTAAAGTTCATAAGATTTGAACTATTATCTACCCAGGTACAGAGCTCAGATGCTTCTTCATGCTATGTACAAGAATACTCAAATGCTTACAATATCAGAGAGATAACAGTCTTCCACCTCATAGGTTGAAAAAGAAAACCTCTATCTCTCACTATCAAGAGACAAGCAAAGCAATTCAAATGTCTTTGAAGCACAAACCAGAAATTTTATTTACAAAAACTTATACAGAGTAAAAGACAGTAAAAAGATGCTTTCCCATGGGAAGATTTTTCTGCAAGCTTGCATACAGAGAAACTTGTAATATGTTCATGTAACAATGGGTCAAGTCTGTCTGAGAGGGGAATGCCAAAATAATTTTGATCTTGTTGTGTACTTTTTTGACACCCTCCAGATGCCAGCCCCATCCCTGCTCAGCATTACACTTCATCTGCACTCTGTGTCTGGGGGCCTCGCACAGCCCAGGCACCTCTAGAGTCAGTAAAAGCTGTGTTCTGTGAGGAGAGAACAGATTTGGTGAGAAACCTGGTAAACATGGGTTCCTCCAGAAAGCCCTTCCCACTGGCACAAGGAATTGGCTATCGGAAAATGGACAAAGGGCTCCAGGTGGGAGGATTCCTGTGCAGGATTTGAAGAGCCAAATGTTGGGGAATCTTGGCAAGCAGGAGCTTGCTGGGAAGGGTGGAAGAAGGTCCTTTCAGTCTTGATCTTTCCTGACTAAAAAATCCCAAACCTAAAACAGCCCAACCCTCCCAAAACAACCCAAATTCTTATTTTTATCTAGAAAAGTCTAAGTTAAAGCCGAACAAAAACCAAACCAAAGCTATATTGAAAAAAAACCAAAACAAAACAACAAAATAGACGAGGGGGAGACTGAGTCTGTTTCACTGCCACTATATTTTATTTTCTTCTTTTGCTGGAAAGGAGAAAGGCTGTTTGGAGAAGAGGGGAGAGATGTGTGAAGAGTATGGCACATCAACAGTTAAAGCTTCCCCATAAATTTGTTACTGCATATCAGAAAAACTTTAAAGTAAGTCTTAATCGTGGAGAAAAGGGATGATAGCAATGCAAGGTGTAAAACGTTAAGAGCTGTTAATTACAAGGACTATTCAAGGGCATTAACTGAGTTAAGTGGTTAATGTGTTTATTGTCAGTGGGGGAGAGGCAGTGGGGTTGTAACCTTGCTGGCACCAATTTTATTTGGACTTGGAGGTGAGATGTAGCTCCCAGCCTCAGGCATTTCAGAACAGGCTTCTGTTCTCAGACCCACCGGTGTTATTGATTCAGTTTACTTTTCTGAGGGCTGTTTTTGTTCTTCTCAATTTGCTGCTTGGATGTTCAGCTTGCCAAAGGTTTCTGTGCACCGGGGAAGCCCCATTCCCATAGGGCTGGCTGGGCCAGGGATGCAGGGTGGCCATCTGTTCAACTGTGGGACTGGGACCGCTGCCTGCCAGGCCAGTGTGGAGGACTGTCCTCATCGGGCTTGTCCCCTACCGGGAGCTAAAAACGGCTGTTCTGTGTTGCCACAAGGGTTGGAGAGCAGGGGGGTGTGGAGGGGATGAGACCCGTGGGGCTGAGCTTAGCCCAGGCACTCCCCTCAGTGCTCACCTGCGGGGTGAGCTGAGATCCTGGGGCAGCAGCCACCTCTGGCTGCTGCAGGGAAGCGTAAATAAAGCACGGCTAGGACTGGGATGGAAGTGGTTAATGGAGCAGAGCAGCTGGTGATGGACAACTTGGTGGTAGAGGGGAGCTCTCAGCAGGAGGAGAAAATGGGTGGTGGAAAAGCACGGAGGGACAGTTGGCCAGGGTCTGAGCAGGTAAACAAGGAAGGTGCTTTCCCAGCAGGCACGTCCTGAATACTTCAAATCAAAGCGGAAAGTTACGGATGCTGATTTGGGAGCGGCAGCTGATTCTGGAAACAAATGGGATAAATACTGGCATGAGGAGAAAAAAAAAAAAAAAAAAAGGTTGAAATGCCTGAAGGGCACATCTGCTGTGGCCAGTGATTCTGCAGGAAATGCACTGAAAACCAGAGAGAGTCGAGGAAACTGGACATGAACACAGTTCCCAGTGAAGCCAAATGAAAGCTGGGGGCCTGGGAAGTGCCTGTGATAGCGTGCTGAGAATTTGGCTTTCTTCCCCTGGCTCTCCAATGAAGTAACTGTGTTTAATGTGGGCTCGAGTCTGGCTGTGCTGAAGGAATTGTAAAGGTGTTTTGTGTTCTGAACTCAGAAATTCTGCTCAGAGCCTTTTCTGTTGCTTTCAAGTATATGTTTTCAGAGCAAGGTCTAAAAAGGGTTTTCAGAGCTGTAGGTCTAAAGCTCAGTCTGTTAGTCTGAAATTTGAATAATTGCATGGTCATTAAATTTTGCACAAAAAGGAATTGACTCTAAAAGCAGCTGATATGTTATCATGATTAGAGCAATAGCAATGCCTTCTTTCATCACAATGAAGTTACATTGTTAGAGAGCATAATTGACATTTTTTATTGAAAGATTAAGAAGAATTTGTTTACAGCTTGCAAACAAAGAGGTTTTAATTCAACAAACTGCAGCAGGAATAAGCAGTAAGTGGCATTTTCATCTGCTGGCCGGCTAGAGCTGTAGCTGCAGGATGCTGTGGATAGAGAAGTATGAAGGAATTTGCAGCTCAATATCTGCCCAGTAAAGCGTGCACCACACTGGCAAATGCCAGAAAGCTGACTGGGAGAAACCTTGAGTGCAAAGAAACAAAGGGCTGTAGTTAATATCAGCACCTTTTGGGAAGGGACCACAGCTTTTGGAGACCAGCTTCATGCTGCCTGCTGTGCAAAGGTCAAGGTATGGCATTTCTGAGGATGCTTTTGCCATGGAACCCTCGGGATAACACCTGTCTACTCAACTGGCTGCTAAAGTAGGTATCTAGGTTATCTTTGTTTCATCTGGGTTTATTGCTTCATGGTCTAATAGGCTCAGGAGCTAAGTGGTACTGGCATTTCAAAGTGGCATGTTGTGATTGGAAGGGGATGCTGTGGAAGTGTTTGGAAAGCAGATCAAAATGAAGCACCATCATCACTGGACTGCAGAGAGGCTCTTTTGCTTTTCACATATATTTGGGATCCTGTTTGTGCTGGTGGTTGCGTCTTACTTTCCAGACTGCTCTCCAGATAAAGCCAAGGGTATGTGAAAAATTCAGAGTTTTTTTAAAGCAAATTCCTCTTGTGCAGTTGGAAGTAGTTTGGATTTATTGTCCCAGCTCTGGTCAAAATTTAAGACCCCAAGTCAAACCCTGCTGTTCTGAATGTGCAGTGCTGTGGAGTGAGGAAAAAGTCCCCTGGAGGCACTTGGGGGCTGAAAAATCTCTGCAAGGAGGGTGCTGATCCCTCCAGCCAGGGGAGCACCTGTTAAAGCACTGCAGAGGCACTGCTGGCAGGGGAGGGGAGGGGCTGGCCAGGCTGATACTGAAAAGCATGAGAGCTCCTCAGCTGTGCCACACCTGCAACCCAGCAGCTTCATGCTGGCAACCCGAATGCACAGCACCTGATAGGGAGGGCACTTGATAAAACAGCTGAGGGTATTTTCTGGCTTTGAATGTTGACTGATAGCCACAGGCTGTTGTTGCTGTTATCTGTCCAAAACAAGGTTAAAGATAAAACTTGTGATTAAAACATTTGTTTGTATCGATGTCAAATGTCAGAGTAGAAATATCCTGCTGGCAGAGAGGGATGCCCATGGGTCTGGCAGTGCTGGGTCAGGTCCCAGATGGGACTGGTGAACTCGGCAGCTGCCAAAGAAGCCAGCAGGGATGAGCTGCAGTGGCCCAAGATATAGGGGCTCTTGTGAGGAAACTTCTGCTTTCCTAGAAATTGTATCTTCTTCAAGAAAGGAAAGGAAAGACAAGCAGGATGGGGTTATCTCTTGCTGCAGCGAGTACTGGGACTGCAGCTGAAATCTGGGGGCAGAGCTGTTGACCAGGAATTCAACAGAGCTGGGTTCCCCATTTAAAGCACTGAGATGACAAGAAAAGCTTATTTTTTATATTACACAAAAAGAAATCTCCATCACCCATCTTTTGTAGCTATGTGGTGAAGCCAGACTCTCAGGTTTCCCATCAGGAATGGGTCAGGGGGATGGAGAAACCTATTCAATTAAAACAAGAACTTGCTTTCTGATACATACATGAGCTTTTGTTTATTGAAAATTGTTTATTCTACCTCTCTGTTTCTTTTTCTGTCTGAAAATCCGAGAATGAAGATAGGGGTCCAGAATCTTTCTGGATTTGTATTTAACCTGGTGTGGCTACCTGACACCCACCCAGCCTGCCTGCAGTCTCTTCCTGGGCGAGATGGGGGACAAAATAGGAGGAAGAAGCTCATGGCTGGATATAAGGATGGGAGATGGGTCACCAATCTTCACCATGGGAAGAAGTGATTCCACTTGGGGAATATTGATTAAAATGGGTTTGGATGGTGAGAAACAAAGACAAAACTAATGCAACACCTTCCTCAGTGCAGAAGTGTTATTAGTGTGTACCAGTGTTCCCCAGTATGGATACCTGTGCCACCACAGTCTTCCCATGGAACACCAGCAGCAGAAGAGTCCAGCTTGGGGCACTTCCCACTCTTCCTCACAGAGAGCCTTCAGTTCCACTGCCACCCCAAAAAACCTGAGCGAGCCAGAGTGGCTTGAGGGAAGAAATGTTGGGGTGGGGAGAGAGGACAACCCCAACCACAACATGTAGATGACCAAGGACCTGGCTGGGGCTGACTCCACTGGGTTTCTGATTCCACTCTAAAATGTTTCATGACAGCAGCCTGTAAAGTTGAAGAAGCCAAAATTTTGCTCAGCTGTGCTGTTTGCATCTGCCTCCAGTCTCTGTTAAGACAGCTCTGGACTTTAACAACAACAACAAAAAAGTATCACAAGATTATCACAAATCAGTTCAAAATCTATGGCTGCTCCTGGATGATGCTTAGCTGCAAGCCCAGCATCTGTGACTGTTCCTGTGCTGATTTTTAATGTGAATATTTTGGTTTTCTCAAGGTTTTGTGGGTTCTTTTAATTAGAATAACAAACTGTTAACAGGACTCAGGTGTTTTATTGCACATTTGCTTGCTAAGCCTTCCTTCTCTGTGTGTGGCAGGAATCTCAGGGCACTACTGTGTCTTGGGGCTATGCCATGGCCAGTGCCTAGCTGACAGGTTCTCTATTTCCACCATTCTTCTGGGTCACACCTCTGGTCCATAGTCCAAATGTCCCCAGTTTCCTCTTTCTTGGGGTGACGTTAGCTGAGAGTGTGCAGCTGCTGCATCCCAGCCACTGGAGGGGTTTTTAAGAGAGCACCTGTCTGTGGTGTATGGCTTTCAGAGACATCCTGGGGCTGTGGAAGGACATGTGAAAACCTACACTTCTGCCCCTTTTTTTGTTGACAGTGCCCTGTGATGACCACATGATGTGACAAGTGGTGCTCCTGCTATGGCTGCACAGAAGGAGCCGAATGCTGTGGATGTACCTGGCTCCTGCTGCTCCCCATTGTGCCAGGTATGCTTTACACCCCTTCTGGGCTAAAGGGTGGGGGGTCTGCACTTGCTGGGGAAAGCCCCATGTTGGGAGAATATTGACTGGCCTTGGAGGAGAGTCCCTTGCACTGGGTCTTGCTGGAAAAGCAGCACAAACCTGAGGCCTCAGCAATTATAGCTGGCACCTCTGTGGGTCCGGGACTTGTGATAGAAACTGATTTTTGCTGGCATCAGATGCTGGATCAAGGAGAAATGTGTATCCTTTGTGGAAACTGGCCTCTTAGCCTGGGTTGAGAGGCGTCACCTTGCTTGGTGTTAGTGGAAAGCCAAAAACGAGGGGCAGGTTGTGCTCCCTATGCTGAAAGTATGAGCTCTTGGTTATGGATTTACTGCTCACATAGCAAAGGTGCACTGTTGTTAAAGGGCACTGGTGTGGACTCTACCATTCAAACCTTCTTGGGATAGTGCACAGAAACCAGCTCTCTGCTGAGGTTAACTGCTTTTTGCAGGGCTGAAGGACTGGCTTTGTTTTTGAAAGTCTTCCCGCACAGTGGGTGTGTTAGAGCTAAACTTTGAAAAACGAGCTCAATGATCTGTGAGGAGCTGAAAGAAGATTTAGGAAAACTGTTTCCATATAGTACAGTAAATTAGGTTATATTTTCCTTTGTTTAAATCGTTATAACTGCCTTATCACTTAAGTGAGTTGCTGGTTATGCAGCCATCCTTTAACTGGTACTGAACTGCTTCTTCTGAAGATAACATTTGAATCAAACAACTGAAAATACTTTAAATTTACCCCTTTTGAAATTTCAAACCAGTTTGCACTCTCTATTTTGCCCTTTTTTCAGCATAATTTCTTTTAACATTGTTTACTAGCATTGGACATTTAGTAGATATAAGAAATCTGCACTTGTGCTCATTTCAGTTTGCTGGAGTCAAGAGATGTTTTATGAAACGAGTCAAATGTTTCACTGTCAGAAAAGGTCAGGAAAGGCAGTTCATTGACATGGGGTTTATTTATACCCCTAACACCAATGCTCTTGCATTGCCTTGCAAACTGAGTTTGTTGATATATTTCTGTGTGCATATAAATATGTATGTGTATGGTCTGCTTTATAGGTATATGAGCTGCAATAATGACTTACTACTAATGCACTATAAAAAATGCTTGCTTGATGCAGCAGTTCTCACCTCAATGGAAATAAATGTTTAACTAGTGGAGGGCCCAAGCCGAGTCAGAAAACTGGAATTTTTATTGCTTTCCTTTGCAGAGATGTAAAATCCATTGTACTTCTGACACTGGAGATAAAGAAGGTGCAGTGGTGAATATCTAAGACAGGAAGGGAAAAAAGAAGGAGATCAGTTTGGTTGGATTGCACTTGTGTTTCACTTTTGGTGTGTAAGGGAAGAGCAAAGTGAGTGGGCTTGCATGCGAAGTGCCAAGGGATGTCAGCAGGCTGGACCTGTGTTGGAAAACCTCAGTGGGCTGGAAAGCAGCACAGAGTAGCTCTGCTGTGCAACGCAGGAGCTAGAGGGTTAGGTTTTGTGGTGGTGAGACTCCAGGGAGCAGTTTCCTCTTCTCCCCACATAGTGCAGATGTGGCAAGTCCTTTGCAGGACTGCTCTCACTACCCATAGCTTTTGGAAATAGCAGTTAACTAAAGATGGAGCAATTTGGTTTGTCCCCAGCCTAATGAACCTTGCAACCACTAAGAGGCTGAGAAAGAAATCATCATCCAGACCTCCCAAATAATGGGGCTTAATTGTAAGCCACTTGTGTTTATCTGCTTTCTGGTTTCCTTGGTTTTGTGGGGGTCATGTTCTTTGTACCCCTCTGATGCTGAAGAACAGCAGCTGGTTTAAAGAAGTAAAAGCCAACACAGGTGACTGATGCTCAGGTGTGGGGAGCTGAGGCACACAGCATCTCCACCTGCCCCAGGAGTGTCTGTTCCCACGTGAATCAGTAGACAACACCCCTCCTTTGCTGGATATGCTTCCTTCTCCACTGTCCTCTCAGCATGGCCAGAGTCTAGACATGGCTGTTTGTGACCTTTAATTGCTTAGTTCACACCTTACAGAAATACTGTCTTGTCTTTAGAGGAATTTAAGTCTTGAAACCCACAGGCCTGTGTACTGTCTTCAGCCCTCAAATGCTCAGTGTGGTGAGCAGTGCTAAAACCTTTCCAAAGGGATTTAATTAAAAAGTAGCTCACCCTTCCCCTGGAGCATCTCCAGAAGAATAGGCCAAACCCCTTGTTAGTCTTCCTGCCTAAAACATCTTTTGGAAAAATGCTCCTGGAATGCTGTACCAGGAGCATAAAAACCACTTTCTAAGTGTACAGTGCTCTGTCTGCACATGGAGTGGCCTTTCCCATGCATGGAATGAGCTCCCCTCAAGGCATTCCTAGCTAATCTGGCTTTTTCATAGGGAAAACATGAGAGAAAGCATGAGAGAAATCCTGGCTGGCTGTGTGGTAGTGCCTGCTTGCTGTGCCTCCTGGCAAGGTGAAATTCCATATAAAGTGGTTAAACTTGTTCGACTGAATTGCTCATCAAACTGATATATCTGCTGCTTTTAGATTTGCTTAGTAGCTTCTGCACTAAGTTCAGCAGAAAGGAATGGTGATTTCTTCTGTGCAAGCACTTGGTTTCCTACCCTGGAATGGGAGCTTTCCCTCATTAGTCAGAACTACTGTCATGAACTGGGAACTTAGTGTTTATTAGAGATGCTGCTTTCTTTCACTTTGCTTTGAGAACCATGAAAGGAAAATGCAATGCGGGAGAAAAGGGGATCAAGCATTTTCCAGACACCTAAAAAAACTCCCAGCAAACACAACTACAACTTTATTTTTTTCTTACAAAAGTAAGATCTATCAGCTGTGTACATCAAAACCGTGTGACAAGATTTAAACAAACAAATCCCCTCATTGTATAGTTCAATCCGAATGCAGACTTGTATAGAGCAGTGAACGTTTAATGAAGAAATAGGCAAAGGGGGGGAAAAAAATCTTATCCACATCCAGGAGAACTGATTCACAGAATTACTTCAGTCAGCTGAAACACTTGGGCAACGTTAAATGGGGCCAATAAGATTAGAGCTCAACCAAAATAGCTGCAAGTCATCAGGTGTCACGTTCAGCCTCCAGCAATTTGTCTTAAAGGACAGTGGCTTTCAAAATAGCCTGCTGGATGCCTGGCAGAGTACGGTGAGGTGCTGTTAATTAATTGGCTGCTGAATTGATCCCTTCCAGTAAAGCAGAAGGGAAAACCCAGGGCACGGTGCTATGGCAGTGCCAGGCTCACGGAGGCAGAAGTGAAGAGCTGGTTGCTTCTGCCTGGTGCCCAGCTCCTCCCAGGCCCCCCAAAAACAACACCTGTGCCTCACTGCTGGCCTGGCAGTGCAAGGAGAGCTTGCCAAGGGTTGGGGTGTCCATAGGGATATGGGCTGCCCTTCCAGCTCTCTGGCATGGGGGAAGCTCATTCATCCCACTGCTGGTTACAGCATCAAAGCTGGTCATGTGCTCCTATCCTTGCACGGAGCAGTTTAAAAATGCCACACATTTAAATATTGCAGCTCTTTTGCCTTGGATGGACTGTTACATTTTCTCTAGTGGCTTTTACTTTGTCAAGTTCATTTTTCCTGAATGCCATGCTCAACAACTGAAGACACACCCAATTATTTGCAATACTTGTTTAACCATCTCTTAATTGCTTTTGACTTTGTCACATGAACCCCCTCCTGCTCCAGTGTAGACTTAATTCTTTAATTTATCTGGGGGGTTGTGATGTCTGCAGGTTATATTTTTATTGCACAGAACCAAGAGAGCTTGTCTAGTGATATTTTGAACTTACTTTTTGCTTCTTGTAGCTTAAAGGAAACCTGAGACTGTTATTTCTGAGTTTGGAAATATGTTATAATACAAATTATCAGGGAGCCAAAGGCCACTTTAGTGATCTATGACATTCTGAATTCACTTCCAAGTCACACTTTTGGCAGACAAAGAAAACAAACGTCCTCCTCTTGCATGTTCTTATAACAGTTGTCATGTTAAAGAGAAGGCCCCTGTGAGTATTTTAGCTGTCTGATTCAAATTCCTTTAGAGCCAGAGGGAATGCTTTGAATTCCTTTTATTTGGTCAAAGAGTAGTTGAAAACAACTCAGTTTTGTGTCCAGGTGTTTTAAATGAATAAGCATTCCTGCAGCAAGGTAACTGAGGGGAATATTGTGTATGTAGGTGGTGTTTAGGGTGTCTGAGCAGGAGGAGATAGATAGCAGCGCTTGTAAACCACATGTAGAGGCAGCTCCACTAACATAAAACCTGTGGGAATTGACCAGTATCAGGCAGCATTCAGACCAAAAGGAGCGAAGTCTGTCTTACCTAGTGAAGCAAAAGCTGTGAATGCATAGGGTTATTTTCCGAGTATTTATAGAAAATGAACACCCGAGAGTGAGGAGAGTGATTTCAGATGAAAGACAAGGCTTAGCAGATGACAGATGGATTGAAAACAGGAGCAAGCCTGGCTGGGAATTAAAGATAGTTTCTGACCAGCAGAAGAGGAGGAGCGTGACTGAGCAGCGAATTGTATCTGCGGGAGAGCTTGGTCAGTCTGTGTAAGGGATCGGGTGACGTTGCTGGACACTGGGATGATTCAGCTGAGCCCCCTGTCCCTGTGCCACCCGTGAGCTCCAGCTGTGCTGGTGGCAGGGCACTGCCCTGTGCCCGCAGTGAGGCAGCCTGGCTGTGCTGGGCAGCATGGCCAGGCTCGCTCCTTATGAGCAGGAGTAGCATGTGCAGAGCAGTGAAACGCCTAATGAAATCTCCCTGAGCTTGGAGCCAGAGAAGGAAATCCTGCCCACCCTGCCTGCACTGACTAGGGCAGTCTGAAGGAGGGTATGTCTGCCAAAGCAGCCCTTGATTTTGGCCAGTGAAACCATTTAATTAAAGCAGCACCAAAAAGGAAGCCGGAAATTCAAGAAGCAGATTTTTAATCACTTAGACTGTGGTAGACAATCTGTATGCAAATCACACCCCCAGCATCACCACCCTTTGCACGGGTGTGTGTTCCTTGTCCCTGTGCATGGACAGGGTGCACGCAAGAGCCCCACGGGCTGCTGTCACTTGACATCTGCTTTTGGCCTTTAGCTTTTTTGGAGGGGCCCTGTGTCACTTTGCTTATGTGTGTGTGGGCCCTCAGAGCCCTCATGGTGGTCCATGTCTCCTTGGGGTGTGGGGGAATGCGTTCCAACACGGCAAAATTGTGGGCAGCACACGTGGGGAGGAAGAGTCCTCTCCATCAGCGTATTATCATAGAATCATAGGATATCCTGAGTTGGAAGGGACCCACAAGGATCATTGAGTCTGATTCCTGGCCCTGCACAGGATTGCTGTAAGAATCACACGATGTGCCTGAGAGCGCGTAGGCCTAACACCACCACACCGACTAAACCATGGCATGAAGTGCCACATCCAAACTTTCCTCGGATGTCTCCAGGGAAGGTGACTCCATGACCTCCCTGGGCAGCCCATTCCAATGTCTAATCACCCTTTCTGTGAAGAAATCCCTCCTAATGCCCAACCCAAACCTCCCCTGGCACAGCTTAAAGCCAGGTCCTCTCGTCCTGTTGTCGATCCCCACGTGAGCACAGCCTCTGTCAGGGAGCTGTAGAGAGTAGGAAGGCACCCCCGAGCCTCCTTTTCTCCTTTTGGGCTCAACACCCCAACTTCCCCAGCCATTCCCCAGCAGATTTGTGCTTCAGACCCTTCCCCAGCTCTGCTGCCTTTCTCTGGACACGCTCCAGCACCTTCCTGAATTCAGAGGCCCAGAACGGGACACAGCACTGGAGATGTCGCCCCACCAGTGCTGAGCACAGGGGGAGAATCACTTCCCTGGTCCTGCTGCCCACACTATCCCTGGCACAGCCCACCAAGAAGGGGGTTTTGTTTATTTTTTCCTT
>VXAX01004312.1:257903-283220 GCA_013399835.1 Leptocoma aspasia | reverse complement strand
TTTTTTTTTTTTTTTTTTCCCCCAGGGAAGCCCTCAGCAGCCCGTCTCCATGGCTGCTGTAGAGCCCCTCGGGGCGCTGCCCTGCCCGCCCTGCAGGCCAGGCACGGCGCCCAGCGGCTCCGCGCCGCGCTCCCGTCACGTCCCGCCGGGCGGGGCCGGGCTGGGGCCGGGGCCGGCCCGGAGGAGGATGAGGAGGAGGAGGAGGAAGGGGCGGCGCTCGGCTCGGCTCGGCTCGGCGCGGCCATCCCCGGGCCCCGCATCGCTGCGTGCGCGGAGCCGCCGCTGCAGCCGGCAGGATGATCGCCGCCCAGCTCCTGGCCTACTACTTCACGGAGCTGAAGGAGGACCAGGTCAAAAAGGTTAGATGGACATCCCCTGGCCGAAGGCCGCCCCCCGCCCACACCTCTTGATTTTTTTTTTTTTGTTTTAAAAATTATTTTAAATTTTTTTTTCTCCGCACGTTGGTTTCGTTGCTTTGTCCCCAGAGCCACCCAGCTGCTGGAGAAAGGAGGGATAACCCCAGGTTTAAGCCCTCCAGAGCATCGCCGGTGGAGATGGCAGTGGGGTGTGGGTGATGGATGCACAGCGGCCGGTCAAGCAGGACCTGGGGGGCTTTGGCAGTGAGAGGTGGGGTGATGGCTTTTCCTGGTTTTCGTAGGCACCAGTATCCCCGGAAAGAGGATTTCCCCTTCTTTCCAAGGATGCCTGTGAGCATCCCCACTCCAGCAGGCGAGGAGCAGGTAGTTTTTGAATTATGTGCCGCTGCAGGATCGGAATTTACAGGAAATGGTTGTCAGTTGTGCTTAAAAAGAAGCATTTCTATAGGCTTCTTTTCCTTTAGCATTAGGTGGTTGCTGCTGTGTGGTTGGTACAGCCCTGGGATCGAGCAATGCCACAAGGAAAAGGGTGCGGAGCACAGGATAAATAAAAACATGGCAGTTAGGTCCTGGCTGAGCATATTGCAGAGCTGTAGGGAGCGAGGAGCCTGGGGCTAGGATGTGGGGACACAAATTGGGAAAACAATTGCAAATGTCGGTGAGTCGCGCTGACGTCAGGAAACAGAGGCTTCCCCTCTGCCACCTCCTCAGGAGGTGCCGTGTGACCCACCTGGGCGGGTGGCTGAAGGCATCCCTAAAATATTTCGGGAAAACCTCAATGACAGCATCAGTAGCACTGATTTGTAGTGTTCTCGGGGCTTGAGAATCTCCCCAGCAGGAGGAGAGCACCTCATCCCTTTGGGCTTCTGGCTGTGCCTGGGGAGACCTCAGCTCCAGTGTGTGGGTGACCCACTCGAGACATGCTCACCCATGCCCACTCCTCCCTTGGAGGAAACCTGAGACAGCTTCCCATGGTTTCCATGTCTTCTTCCATGCTTTAGGCCTTTAGCTTTTCCTCCCAGTGCCTCTTGCCAGGAGCCAGAGGCTGCGCTCAGCCTGCAGTGTTCTGCACCTCCCGGCCCCACGGACGTGGCTCTCCTGTTGTCTGTGCCCGCTGTGTTCCTTTTCCTGCAGGATTTGTGAGTGCTGCTGCTGGTGCCAGGCGTGTGTGCCTGGTAAGGCCTTCTCTGTCTCGCTGTGTGTGTTATATTTAGAAGGCCAAGATAAGCACAAGTGTGCCTGGTGGCCGAGGAGCGGCAGGAAGGCTGTGGGGAAGGCACAGGGAAACTCTGCAGCATTCTGGGGGTTATTTATTGCAGGCTGGTTTGGCACCGTGGGGCTGCTATTGTCTGACAGTATGGAAAACTGTTTGGCCAGGGAGCTGTAAAGCATTCTTACGGGTCAATCTGGTTTTGTCTGGAAAAGCGAAGAAAAAAATAAAACCCGTTTGAAAAGTCAAAAAAGCAGGCCACTGTTTTTAGAGGATGTAAGACATCTTTTCCTGTTTGTATCCTTTTGGAACGGATATTGAGCCTCCTCAGTTTTGGCTGTCTCGTAGGGAGGATGTCTGTGGCAGTCGGAGGCTCTGCTGCCCCGCAGCTGCTGGGAGCTGCTGGGCTCCTTTCCCTGGTTCCCCGTGGGGCAAAAGTGCTCTTGCTCCATCTCGGCGTGCTGCTTGTGAGGTTTGTGCTCCATCAGTGTGCCCCTTCTAGGGATACGTGCCCGCACGGCTTCATTTCAGGTCCCTCCCTCTCCTCCCTGCTTCCGGGAGAGCAGCACTTTCTGCTGGTACGTGCCTGTGGCTGAGGGCTGCCAACCAAGGCGTTGTCCCTGCTCTCCGTGCTGCCCCGTGGGGCTCCTGGGTGCTGTGCCTGCTCCTCTGCCTCGCTGGTCCATCACAGCCATCGGCTCAGCGTTGAGTGGCACAGCTGGCAGGTCACCTTCAGGATGCTGCTGTGGGTCACAGGAGGGGTGTGAACAGGTTAAAAGTACCGGCGAGCCAAGGCTGAACGTTCTTCTTCTCTTGTGACCTTCTTTTCCTTCTTTTTTTTTGAATTCCCATCTCTGTGTAGCACCTAATGCATTGCAGCTGCCTTTCTACGGTGGGAAGCCTGTCGAGGGCCAGGTAGTTTCAGGGCCTGGGGATAGCCTGCATCTGAGAACTAGTGCTTCTGTACTGGTTCTGCTGGATTTGTGTGTACCCCCTTAAGTTTCAGTGTGGTTTTTTAAAATTTGTCATTTTTGGAATGTTTTTCAAGATGAGTCCTGGCAAGCAGGAGGAGTAGGCAGGGTGGAGGTGTAGCATTGAAGGAAGGGGTTGTTCATGGTGTGAACCCTGTGGCCCCTGCAAGGAGGGAGCATTTTCCAGTGAAACCACTCATAATGGCACTTCCATGTCACCTTAGTGTGCAGCAGCAAACTGGCAGTGTGTGGTGCTCTGTACTGTGTGAAGACACGTGTGGTCCAAGCAGCTTAAACTATCCAGATGTTTTTGCAGACATCTGCTCCCTGAATGTTTGTGACATTCCAGGGACAGCAGCAGGAGCTCAGCATCCTTGCTCAGACAGGGGACTTGGCACAAACTCAGCTGTGGCCCCGATTTCTCTAAGGAGCTGACTCCCATCCTGAGGGATTAGGGAGTCACGGAGTGTCCCTGGCAGCTGTGCCACTGGCCTGTGTGCAGGAGAGCTTTGTAAAACTGCTTTTGTTTCCAACAGGTTTGTACCTGCTGTAGCTGGCCCCAGCAAAGGGAGCCTCTAGGTGTTGCCTGGTTTCTGGCTGTCGGGGGAACAATATGTTTTTGTTGTCTTACCTGAGTGAAGAAAAAGATCTTGCAACCCTGGAGTAACATGTAGATGTTTAACCTTAAAAAAAATGTGATAGAGTGGAGTATAAAATGTAACAACTGGTATCCAGAAGAGCCTGTATTGGTGACCCACCCCCTATAAAGGCTTTTTAGGAACCCATCTGATAAATCCTAAGTAAGCACAAACAATTTCAAAATGTCTAAGCTACTTGTTCTAACCTGCTTTGGCTCCTGATGTATCTTCCTCATGCTGAAAGGAGTATGATTAGCTCTGCAGAAAAATGTTTTCATGGTGAAGGGTTTTGGTATGAAGTCTGTGTCAGTGAAATAGGTGCTAATGATTTCTGAAATTGCTGTGGGAGTGCTCTCCTCTTGGATGCCACTGACTGTTGTCAGTGTCGGGGGAATGAGGCATGTATAAGGAATGGCCCTTAGGTTTAAGCCTTTAGTGCTGCCTGTTTCATTTATAATTATTCACAACTGCTGCAGTGGCTGTATTTTCAGAAACTTCTTTTCCCCAAATACAAGCTGTGTCTTTCCTATGTGACCAGGAAAAATTACGTGAATGTGCTTCAGACGATGAAATCCTATTTTTAAAAAATTGCTCACAGATTCTGTCTTTGGTTTGTTTTGGTTTCTTTTAAGAAAAAGAGGAAAAAGAGTGATTGAGCTCTTGGAGGACTCCCACAGTGGCAGTCTGGGAAGATGCCCTTCCTTGGGAGGTGACTGAGGTGGCAGCTGAATAAAGGAGTGTTTTCTGTTCCTTGCCCACACAGCTGTCTGTCTGAAATTGTTCCTGCCCTCTGCCATCCCCTGGGAAGGGGCTGGCACCTGTCTCCCATGGGAGCCTCAGTGGGGCTGTGGGTCTGCTTGGGTGCTGCTGGTAGCTCCTGGCTGTCCCGGGCAGCCTTTCCACAGCTTCCCTGTGCCTACGGCTGAGATTTGCTTTGTGACCAGCTTTTATTACCAGCAGAGCAGGGAATTATTAAACCTCCATCCCATAATCCAGCCTCAGCCCGCCTCAAGTTATTTTTGGCTATTTGCTGGGAGTTTTCCCTTGGAGGGCTGCATTTACTCCCTTGCTGCCACACTGCTGGAATGACTAACCCTCTTCCCTCCTGGGAGGAAAAAAAAACCTGCCTTTTTTCTTTTTTTCCCCTATTTTTTTTCTATTTTTTTTTTCCTAGTTTTTCATGGTTTTGGAAGCTGTAACACATAGGAGTGACTTTTTTCAAGCAGAGGCTCAGTGTCCCCGCCCCAGGAATCTCGGCGGTGGAGATGGATGGCCTCGGTGCCATGAAAAGCGATGCTCCCTGCGTGCAGGAGGGTCCAGCCCAATTATGTAAGGGCGCTGGCAGCGCTCATTGGTCTCTCCCGGCAGCAAAAAGAGCCCTCCCTCCCGTTTTGCCTCGCTGCCGAGGGCAGCGCAGGGGCAGAGGTGGGGAGGATGGGCTCGTCAGTCCTGACTGTGCAAACGCCACAGCCTGCGCTCACACCAGGGCTTTCGGTGAGCGGGAACCCTTCCGCCCTGCTTTTGGGAGGAGGATGCAGCACTGGGGCTTTGTAGAGGGGTGTGATTAATTGCACGGTGAGGTCTGACTGTGAGGGATGTTTACTGGAGCTTTCACTGGGAGAGCTGGGGAATCGTCCCTCTGAGCGGCAGCGTGGGCTGCTGAAAGCTCAGCCTGAAAAAGAGCTTGGCTCCCCCCCTCCTTTTAAAGGGAGTGTCCTCATGCTCTGACATCATGGCTTTACACACTCTGCTAAAAAAAAACATGGCAGGGTTTGCCGTGAAGGAGAGACCTTGCTTAGCTGGACTCCAGCCTCTGCATCCATCCCACAGCATTCGGGGTTGCAGAGAGGGCACATCCCATCCAGGTTTTTATTCTTGGAAGGAAATGATGCCAGTGACTGGCTGTGGTTGTTGCTGTGAAGGGGCTGTCAGCCCATGAGGGTGGCACAGGACACAGCAGGGATGTGGGGATGCTGCCCTGGGGTCTTGCATTTGGCCTCTCTTGCAGAGAACCTGAGCTCAGCTCTTCTACCCTTCAGCTGTACGCCGGCGCCGTCACGTCACCGGTTTGTGGGGAAAATGCATGGTCTCATTTCATCGTGGTATTATCAATCATGGTATTGTTCCTCTGCAAGCAATGACATTGAAAAGTCCACAGCTTGTGCAGCCTCTGGCTGTGTCCCCTGTGGTCCAGGCTTGCCTGGCCCCCAGCCCTGGGGTTTGGGATCAGGCTGGATAGCTGTGCCCAGCAGCACTCTCCATGCCTTCTTCTGTACAAATAAGTGCTGGGTCATGGCAGGAGGGTGTCTGGCTCAGGGAGATACTGTCTTTGGGGAGAGTATCCCTTGAGTAGGGTGGGCAGGAGTACTTTCTGTACAAGCAATTAAATTGGTGCCAGCTTTATGGTCAGTTTAGGGTTTAATGACATTTTGATTGCTTTTCCTTTGTGAAGGGAAAATTCATCGCTTCCTGTCTCAAAGTCCCCGGTATATGGAGCACTTGTGTACGTATGCTTCACATAAAGTGTTTTATTGTGGCCTTGGTCTTGTAAGACATAATGCCAGCTTGGAGGGAGATGAGCTGCTCTCAAGGCTGCCAGAGCAGCCATGGAGACACACGGAGCCTTGGCACAGAGCTGGCCTGCGGTTTAAGATGAGGCAGCTTTTCCAGTTTTGCTGAGGACAGAAAACATGGGCAGGGCTTTATTTTTTGTCTTGCTAAGCTGCAAGCAAAAGTGATCCCAAAGGTGTGGCTTCGATCTGAGCCATTTGCGGAACCAAATTTCCAAGACAGGCAAAGAAACAAGGCAAGAATAGACTGGCAACTGAGGTAAAAATGGTGGGAGGTGTGTTTGGCAAGAACTCCTCAAGGCCATGTTGTATTTTTCAGGCATCAAAGCATCTCTCAGTCTTCTTGACAGTGAAGGTGGTTGTAATATTATGGAAATCAATATCGTTAGAAAACTAGAACTGCTTCCTTTTCCAAGGAGGTAAAGCAAGCTCCTGTCGTTGGAAGCCACAAGGGAGAAGTCAACAAGTTTTGATTTGATATTTTGTCTTGAGAAGGAAGGTGCCACCTGCTCACAATCAAGTTCTGTCTTTCCAGACCCTCTGGAGATTATAGCTTTGGAGTGGGATAGGGAAAGTGGTCTGCTACATGAAAATAATTTCTCAGCTTGTGATGTAGCCCCAAAACTACTGTGGCAATTCTTTCCCAATGTAAGGCTTTTAACACAAAGCACCCTGACAACCACATCTTCCTAGCTGGGACAAGGTGCCAAAAGAGCGATCTTTAGCTCATGGGCAGTCAGGAGAGCTGAGAAGTGGGGCAAGGGCTGAGGTGGTGGTCTGAGGCTGTGGGCAGACGGTTTTGTGTGGAAGTGAGGAGGCAAAGTGATGTGGGACTGCCTTGTGTCTACAACTCACCTCAGTAGGCCTTACACTTGTAGGTTTTCCATGATTTTGAGTCAGAAGACAAGGAGCGTATGGCTGTGTTGGAGAGCCCTGGGGCCATGCTGGGGCTGCACACTGTCCTTGCAATTAAAGAGAGGTATGGGGCAGCCTTTCACCCTGGGGTGGTGTGTGTCTTCCTCAGATTGACAAGTACCTCTACGCCATGCGGCTCTCGGACGAAACGCTGCTGGACGTCATGGCTCGCTTCAGGAGGGAGATGAAGAACGGCCTCTCCAGGGATTTCAACCCAACAGCCGCAGTGAAGATGCTCCCCACGTTTGTGAGGTCCATTCCTGATGGTTCAGGTAAGGAGCTGAGTGTTTGTTTTCCTTAGTAGACATGTGTGCTTTGTGGAAACCTGTTAGAAATGGACAATATCCTACCAGGGACAAGAGGGATTTACTTCCTGGCAAGCCCAGACAACATTTTGAAGGCAGCCTCCCCTCTGTGTGCAGGTGTGTTCCCGCAGATGCTGGAAGATTTTGTGATTCCTTTGTCAAAGCCACTTTGATGCCAATGGAAGGGCCCTTCCTAGCAGTCAGTTCACTATCACTCAGTACATTTACTCTGAGACCTGTCTGCCAACTATCAGTACTTCACACAGAATGACTTTTGGTTCATGCAGTTCACACTCATGTGACCTGGAGTCTTAAATACAGTGGCTTTTAGTAATTTGCTGTTTCCGTTAACATCTCTTCCCCTTACTTTTTCCTCAGTGGAAGTGTGAACCATTACAGGCTGAATTTGAGTTTCCTGGCATTCATTTTGCATTTTGTAGCTTCCTCTTCCAGACTGTCTTGGTGGAAAACTCACAGAACTCGAGGAGGCTGTAGCTTGTGGCTCCAAAGCTGCTGCTCTGGTGTGCTAAGCTTTTTCCATCTAGATGCAGGACTTGTTTTTTCCATGCCCACTGTACCAGATGAAAGTGGCACAGACTGCTATCAGACACCAAAAAGGTGTTATGTTGGTAATTGAGACCAAGATTGCCTCTATTACTTGTTACTTAAAAACTACTATCTGTTTGTAAAAAATACCATATGTAGACATATTTATAAACATTATATAATAGTGTTTATTATTTAGTAGTAACACTGGGTTTCCCTCTTGTGTAGCATGAGCTGGTTAACTAGTGTGGTGCCTACCACAAATTAACTAGTTTGGTGCCTACCTGTGTGCAGAAATTGCAAGAACTGCATAACAGAGTTATTACCTATTCTGAGGTATTCTTTTTTTTTTTTTTGAGTTAAAATCAAGAACTTATTGGTGAAAGAACATGAGGCCAAGTGCTTTGTGTAACTTGGTGCTGCTGTCTGGCAGGTGGAATTCTTTGGTAGCTTTGCTTTGCTGTTTCTTTCTGCCATCTCAAGCTTTTAGTTGAGATGTGATTTGCTGTCTGAAAAAAAACCGAAGGGAGAATGCATTGAATCCTGTGTTTCCCTTAATTTAGCATTGCTGGCTGTTATGTTGAAATGTTGTGTTGAAATTTGCAGCCTATTGAGAAAGCCAGAAGCTGCCACACACGGCTGTGTCACAGGCAGAGGTTGCACTAAGGGTTTGCACATGAGGTGACTTGAGGGCTTTTGTGTGGGATCCCAGCATTTTTACTGCCTCCAAAATCCCTGATTTTTCATTCATGTTTGTTTTGAGTTCATTTGAGTAGTGACTTGTCCCCCGTTCCCTGCTTCATCAGGCACTGCACAGTATCACATCTGAGCTGCTTGCAGTGAATCAAATAATTGTGAAAATTGTTCCATCATACAATCTGGGTTGACTTAGTGATGGCCCAAGAAAAAGGGGATCTGCACATGGCCAGGAGAAGTGTGTGAGAGATTGCTGAGCACTGCTGGGACCGAGGATGAGCCAGAGCAGTGAGTAGCCCTGGTTGTGCGTAGGCGTGTCTGTATGTCAGGGCATTAATTTCAGATCATGCATTACACACCTCCTTAAAAAAGAACCTCGTGTATTGTGTACAGGACGCTCAGTTCCTGATCCTGTGCCTGCCTGGCTCCTGCCAGCCTCTCCAGGTTGGGCGCACTGCTGGCAGTGCTTTGCAGCACGGGTTCGAGTGCTTTGCCCTGGACAATTTCTGTAGAACTCAGTGGTGATCTGTATGTGTAGGTGGCCAAAGCCCCTTTGGATAGGTGTTAGAAATGCAGGCAGAGCCATTCCATTCTTTCCCTGAAAGGGCGTGTTCTGACCCCAGGTATGAGCAATATTTGCTGTGAGGGGGTGTTGTGGCATTTCTTTCCCTGACTCACCCGTGTGTGCCTGTCACGTGGCGCGGCCGTCACACGGATGCAGCCAGGACAGGTGCAGAACCCCCTTCCCTCTTCCTCCAAAAGGTTCTGGGGGCCCTCACCGGGTGTGGCCGTGTTGATGTGCCCAAAGATGGCAATTTCTGCCTTCAGCTGTCCCTCCGTAAAAGCCAGAGGCTGAAAGCCTGCCCTTTTCTCTGGCCTGTCTCTAATTACTGCCTTGTAAGCTCTTTCCTCTGAGTCCAATTATTATTATGGGAGCTGACTATTCAGAAAAATACTGTTGTTTAGTTTCAGATCTGTGCTTGTGTTCTTTTTCAACAAGGAGTTTGTGAGCAATAATTCTAGAGACTCTGGAAGTGTTGATGTTAGCAGTTTTTTCCCCCCTTCATTCAGAGTTGTTTAATTTAGAAAAGCCATGAGGTTTTTCTGTCCACAGTGCCCTGAATAGTACCTCAAGCTAATTCAAAACACTTTGAAAGTCCAAATAAATTCACAGAAGGTTTGATTATAACACCTTGGTGTCACAAAGCCCAGATTAAATGCTGCTACTTGGGTTTAATTCCTAAAGCACACTATATGAAAACTCTAGTTGCGTGCAGAAAACTTTACACTCCAGTTCAGAGATCTTTTAAAGGGTGAAGGATGATTCTTAATAATTTTATACCTTGCAATGAGCTTGATGGTGCTGGAAATCAAACACCCTAACCTGTTAATTTATTTACAAGGAAAGTATTTCAGAAGTGTAGTGTTTGTTTGAGGTATGCACTTAGGCTTGAAAAAGGGCCATCTGGTCCAATGTTGATTTTCCCATTAGTTATTGGAGGTAATGGCTTGCACTCGACAGATGATACCCATAAGATAAAGCTTATTTGGGTATTTGGCTTAATGAGAAGCTTGTGGTCAGTGTTTGACTTCCAGACTTGCTGCAGTGAAGTGCGTTATGAATTTTTTATGCTGAGCCAAATAAAGGGAACTGCATCTCCAGTTTGTGTAGGCTTATGTTTTAAATTGCATTTGTACTGGTGCAAAGTAGTGTTTAAAGCCACACTGCTCAGAAACAGGTAGGGAAGCACTGCAAGATCTGTATTTTGGCAAACTCAGTTTGCCCATGTCTTGAGCAGCAAAGACAAGTTGCATTGCTGTGCAGTAAAATTAAGAGGTGTATTTGAAGTTGTGGGCTCCCACTGTAATTTTGCTATGTTTTCTTGTATGGGGTTTATTGTTCTTTTTTTCTCACATGACAGTGTTTAGTTTCTGTATTACGCTGCAACCTTGGAAAACCAAAAGGACATTTGCAGTATGTTTTTGCCTCTCTTGGTCTGTTTCTGTTAAAGATTCTGTCCTGAGGGACACCTTGTGCAGTTCATCAGCTTTGCTGAGTGGGATGAAGCTCCCAGAAGTGCATGGGGTGAGGAGGAGGAACAGCTCACTAGGTCAGATTTTAGGAGTTTTGATACGAGATTGGGCAGAGTAATCTCAGAGGCAAGTATGGCTCTGGAAGTCCTTGTGGATAAATTGCATACCTGGAATTTTGGTGACAGTCTGGGGTCAGAAAGTCTGGAAGCTGAGTGTGTTTGAGGTAACATGTCAAAACAATCTTCCCAGCTGCTAGAGGTTTTTCCACTTTGAGTTTAGGTAGAAGTGGAAAAATGGCAATGCTAGGAATGGCCTTCTGAAAGTCATAGCTGGTGAGGAAGCAGGATGAGAAAATACCACATGGCTTTGCTCTGCTGCCCTCTGAGCAGCCTCGGTGAGCCCGGGGATGCCGTGCACAGACACAAATCCTTGCAAAGAGCCCTGGTGATTATCTGCAGCCTGGACACGCACTCCTGCTTCCCTAAATACTATCTTTTTACAGACTTTGACAATCTTTGCTCCCTCTTTGGTAAGGCATGAGATAGCACTAGCAGGTCAGTCAAACATGTTTGCCTTGCTCTCCAGGGGTGCCAAAGGTGTCATGCCTCAGATAGCCAGGCCACGTGCCTGGAGTCTGTGGAGATTGGAGGGCACTGGATTGGTTTCAGCTCTCTCCAGCACAGGGGGATTCTTTCCCTGGGCAGATATTAGGAGCTCTGTGCAAGGCATCACCACATCTGAGTAACTCCTGCAGCAGTACAGGGCTGGTTTTTTAGGCTGTCGTTTCTCTGACTTCTCTTATCTGTCTGCTGTTTGCAGTGAATCTCAGCCTTTCTGGACATGAGATGAGGGGTGGTTCCTACTTTAATTACATCTGTGTGTAATTTGTTGATTTTTAGAGCAGCCACCATTCACTGTTACTTGCCAAAATGACACAGGTTTATTTACAGCAAAAGGCTACTTGTCAGTGGGCTGGCACCCCTTCATTTTACTGTCTCTATTTTCAGCATCGATTTTGGCGTTCTCTTGAGATCTTTGCTCTGCCAGCTTCATCATGAGTTCTGGATACAGACTGCCCACTGTTTTGGATTCTTCTTGGGTAAACCTTCATTGCAGTTGCCTGTGTATCAGTGGTGGTTGGCGTTGCCATTGTACCAGCTTCACGTTAAATTGTAGGGAATCGGATCCATGGAATTAGATTCATGTGGATGCCCTGCAGCTGGAACTTCCTTGCTGTAGGGACTGGACATTTGCTTCAGTGCTGCACTTAAGCAAGCTTGATGTTTCCCAGATTTGTGTTCCATACAATTTTTGATCACTTGTGTCTTGTTTTCCACATAGAGAAAGGAGATTTCATTGCACTGGATCTTGGTGGTTCTTACTTCCGAATTCTTCGGGTAAAGGTATCGCATGAAAAAAAGCAGACGGTGCAGATGGAAAGTGAAATTTATAATACCCCAGAAGACATCATGCACGGGAGTGGAACACGGGTAAGCACCTCTCCCTTGGCACATCCCTCTGAATATTAACTGCTTAGATTTTAGAAAACCCCCTGCAAGAATGAGCTTAACATCTTAACAGTTGTACCTACAGCATGCAGATTGCACTTCAGTGTCAATACTGAACATGAGTAAGCAGTGTAACAGACCATGCATGGGTGCTACAAACCTGCTGTCATCATCTGGGAGACTTCTGGATAAGATAGGGAAAAATGGCTCAGAAATAAAAATTCAGGCTTTTATAGTGAACTTACTTTCCATTAGTACAAATGGAGAGCAGGAAAACAACTTGGTCTTTGTAAGCAATGAACATGACCAGCCCTGCAATTGTAGTGTTAGATGAGGGGTAGAAATCCCCATGACAGCCACATCTCTGTGCTGGCAGTCTGAGCAACTCAGCATTCATGAAAAGTACAAGTACATTAGAAAAATTACGGGAAGCTGATAGAATGTTTTGGCACAGCTTCACTTAAGTTTTGCTGCGTAATTGAAAGGTTTTGTTTTTATTTTCAGTCTTCCCTCTTCCAAGAGTAGAAAATATTTTTATCCATTCACTTGGATTTCAAATTGAGTTCTTTGAAAGTATTTTTTTTTTTGTGATCAGGAAGTGGATTACACTGGCAGATTTGTCTCCGTGTCAGTGTAAGGCAAAACAAGTAATTTTTTGTTGGAAACCGCAAGGTTTTTACACTTTTTATTAGAATGAGGTGCTGTTTAGGAGTGTGAGACCTGCAGGAAACTTAAAGCTTGTTTCAGAAGAATAAGTGAAAGAAGAGAAAAAGAAAAATTATGGGAACAGCATTTCTACCTTTAATATATTTTCTGTAGTCACCTTAATACCTTTATTGTCTGTATGTAATAAGTGCTTCTGCATTCTCATGCAGCAGTGAGTGTAAGATGGCAGACCACCTTACAGTAGAGCTGATAAAAGCATTGCTGTGATATCTGAACCACAGCAGTAAAATAACTTTCTTGCAAGGACTTTTCCTAACCTTATTGCTTTGGTTTTGGGCCAAAAGGTCATGCAGTGGCTTTCCCACAGAATGGTTTTGAAGGGGAGCTGAGCTGAGCTGCCTGTGGCTGGCAGAGGCAGGGAAGTTGGGTGCGCTGCTCGGAGGCAGGTTGGCAGCACGGGGTTGCTTGTCCACGGATGGGTGTTGTTGGAATCCAGGGCACAGGGAATGTTTTTCTGTGTGTTTTAGAAAGCCCTGATTCTCAGCATAACTCTGCTTTTAACCTCTGTCCCAGGGAAAAAATTGCCAAGGCTTTGGGATGAGTTGGAGCACACAGGTGTGAACTAGGCAGTAGTATGTAGCAGTAGTAGCAGGAGTCTATCACAGGGTGAAAAACTTAGGGTTTTAGGATTTTAATATGAGAGTGAATAGGGGACAAGATGGAGGATTTTGGATGTTGTCTCCTCTCCTTCTTGTTCTTCTTCCACTCCATTTTCTGTAGCATTAGTGGCAAAAAGTCATTGGCTAGAGAAAGTAGTACCATAGGTGTTACATGAGTAGATTAGTAGAAGTTATTGGTAGTAAAGTAAAAACAAGATACTTGTTAGAAAGTAATTGGACTGATTAGCTTTAAAAGGCCTTGATTTGGGGTGTTTGTAGGCCATTTTGGTCCATTTTATGCCTTGTTTCTTGTATACTAAGTCTGGTGTGCAGACGGCGTACTGAACTTTAGAGAAAAATAAACAACAGCCCTGAAGACCAAGAAACAGAGAGTCCTGCTCGTTTTTCATCTGTGCCAAAGAACCCACGAGAGGGAATCTCCTCCAAGGGCCCAGGGGGTAGGTTCCCAGCCGTGTGGGGTCCCATCAAAAAGAGCCCCACAACTGGTGCCCCGTGTGAGGAGGTGTCAGAAGCTGGAGGCTGACAGGCAGCAGGGCTGTCTGCACACCCACATGTCTCTCCTGGGGAGGCAAGGCAGGCTGGCTTTAGGGGATTCTAGATGGAGACATGATAAGGATAGTAAGGAGAAGCTGGGAAGGGAGACATCAGGTCTGCTTTCTTTCCATCTTTGTCATATCTGTGTTTTAATTGTTCAATATCCAAAGGCCGTTTGGCTGTCGGGAAGCAGCAGTGTGGAGCTCAGGCTGATAGGCTTTGTCATGGCTTTTAAGCTGAAAGAAAGGCGAGCAAGGTTTCTGCTGACCCCATGGGCACAGTATTCAAGTACCAGGAAAATAAGAGCAGAGCTTGGATGCATTATCAGGATAGCACCCGGGTTTGAAGTTGTTCCATGACAATATCCAGTGCTTGCTGTGTGCCTTCAGAGGAAAGCATGGGGGATGCCCAGGAGGCAGACAGGCAGCTGATGATTTCGTGCTTATGGCTGATGTCTACACTTGAGGTTTTCTGAAATGTTCGAGCCAGATTTGTGGAATACTTGGACCAAACTGCATGTGTAGGGTAGGCTACTAATGATTTCCAGCAAGCTGTGTCATTAACTTTGCTGAGTTACACTCCTAAAGCTTAGTGCATAATCAGCTTATTGAAGGATTGTGATTTATGGCTTCACATCTCACTAACATGGTTCGTTTTGGTATTTTCTACTTCACGGCATTCATGCCTCCATTTTTGTCCATCTGTCAGGCATGGGCTGATAGTTTTACCAGTCAGAGACAGCTCCCTATCAAAGTCAAGGGCAAAACTCTCAGTGACTTCAGCAGTGTAATAGCAGGTCTAAAATTTGTAAGAAGCCTGTCTCCTGTGTCGGCTCAGTGAATGGGAATGTGCCTGAGACTTGATTTTGGTGTTGCTTTTTGTGTTCTGCCACCACTGTAGGTAACTCATGGATTTGTGGCTGTTCTCTGGATCTGGAACTGTGGTCTCCTTGCTCCTTAAATCATCCCCATTGAGGGGCTTGGGCCTGGGCTTGGCTCTTCAGTTGCTTGTCCCAGTCTCCTGTCTGCTGGCCAAATGCATCATTGTGGAGACCTGTTGGAGCCCAACTTGAGCAGGCAATTTCTTGGTCAGGGGAATTAAGCCTGATCTGTTGCTCAGGGTCTCAAGCTGTATTGCCTCAGGTCTGTAAATCAGACTAGTCCTTTCCTCTTGGCTGTGGCATTCTCTCTGTCCACCTTTTTGACATATGATAAAATACTTGGCTCACACTGTTCCCTACTGCAAATCTGTGGGAAATAGATTATTTTGGTTTTTCCTCAGTGCACCTTCCCTACTTTAATGAAATTTTACTGGATCTTTGTAATGTTGCCTCTACTATCCAGTCAGAGTAATTTGGCACTGGTAAGGTTTGGATGTTAATATGGGCATGGGCACACACAGATGCTTCCTTGAGTCTCCTTAGGAAAAATCTTACGAGTGTCAGTGGTAGCAGAACTAATAAATGTCTGTCTTTTTTCTGCTTTTGAGCCATGCCATCCCTCTGTGGTTTATGAACAACAGTAGTGCAGCCAGGCCGTGCATCACTGACTAGACACAGCTCCTGTAGTGTCCACATTAGGGCTGATAGTTAACTGCATTTGCCTGCTCTCCCAGTGTGCTGCTGACTCACATAGGTGGGCTTCAGCAGGTCCTCCCAGGACTGGAAGGGCAAACACAGCAGGTGTACGGACTTTTTGGAGTCTGTTGGGAATGCCCAGGAATTTTTTGCATTTAGACTTACAAAGCAGATCCTGTCTTTTCTCTATGCATTCGTAGTTTGTTTCATGAGAGGGATTTTTGTAACAACATACACAGTCAACATTTCTGCTTCCTGCTCTCTGAACTCTCGAGGGGTTTGAGATTGGCCCCTGGTTTTTGTCTGTAATCCTGGAAGCAGCTGAAAGTTTAGTAGGAGTGAGTATTCAGCAAGATACTTTCAGATGGAAAGCATAATCAAAAACACGCTCCTGCTGTTTCTGTGTTCCTCCTGGAGAAGTTGCCGTATTTTATTACGTAAGTGTAGTTCTTTTAATAATTCCTCTGTCCCTCATCTGGACAGCTGAAAATGGTCTTCCAGAAGCACAGCAGTGTGTATTGCATTCCCATGTTGTTTCTCTGTGTGGGCTCAGAAAAATGTCTTTGATTTGCCCAGGGCAATGAATGGCAACATTCTCCCTGGGAAACCGCTGTACTTTTCCTTAATCAAATCTGACCTCATTCAAGGCATGAGTTTAAGGTGTTCAGTTTAATTGTAGCATTAACACACACTGCTTCTTGACCTGCTTTGAAGGACAAAATATTCCTATTCATCATTTGTAATTGCTGCAATCTGTCTGTAGTACATTCCTGTCTCTCCAAGACTCTAAATTGTTCTTAATAAAGCTGTGTGGGCTAATTGGAACCAACAGATGTCTTTGTGTACTCCCTCCCAGTTATCCCCAGTCTTCTAGACAGATTACCTCCTCTCATCCCACCAATGCTGCAGATAGGATTGGGTTTATTTTGTTTGAGTTTTTGTTTTCAGGGAGTTAAAATGTGAGGCACAGTTATATCCTGGGGCAGGCACTGACTCGTTAATAGCTTGCCATCCATTTGTGGTGTGGGTTGGTTGAAGGCATGTCTGGCTTTCTGGTGCTGGTAAATACAAACGTGTATTTTTGTTGCTTCAATTGCTCAGGCTTGATTTCAACTTTGAGCGTTGCAGTCTACCTGAGGGGCTTTCCAAGTGGCTCAGTGTAAGAGGCCTTTGTGCCCTCCTGGTCCCTGGCCTGGCTGACAGGGGCACGTAGTGCCATGGCCACAGGTGCCATCGAGGCATCTGCATGAGAGTCGGTACCCATGAGCCTGGTGCAGGCTGCCTGCATAGTTCAACCTTTCAAAAAATGCAGAAAATATCCCCATTTTGGGTTGTTTCTCAGAACATGGAAACATTTAGATGAATCCCTTGGGTTTCCTTTTTGTTTGTTTGTTGTGTGCTTTGGGAATAGATTTGAGATTATGTTCTTTTGGGTGGCTCCTGCAAAGTGCTGGGTTCTCTGATCTTATCAATGCTTGAGTGAAGCAGATGTTGTCTTCTCTACATGACTGTAGAAGTGCTCAGTCTCCTGTGGGACTGGATCCCAAATGTTCTTTTGACTGGCTCCTTCCTATTATAGAAAGGTTAAAAGAATGTTTTTGTTCTCATCAAATGTTAAGTGGAAGAGTTACAGCAGGCTTGAGAGCCACAAGCCTCTTGTTTCAGGAAGTGTTTTTATATGGTTGTAAAAGATGCCTGCAGAATTAGGTGTGTAAAAGGACAGCACATTTCATAATGTATTAGTTATTAAGGTGCTAATATACCCTGCTTGAGAGTATTTTCATAAGCTATGCCATTTATACATCTTTTAAAATCTGGAGAGCTGTTTTCCCTTTTCTCTTCACTCAGAGCAGTTTTCATATGGAGTTTGAAACATTTTCTCCCTGAAGCTGTATCTCTAATCATGGTGGTTTTATGTTTTTCTTACAGCTTTTTGATCATGTTGCTGAATGCCTGGGAGACTTTATGGAGAAACAACAAATCAAAGACAAGAAACTGCCAGTTGGGTTTACATTTTCCTTCCCCTGTCGACAATCCAAGCTAGATGAGGTAAGAAGATTTCATAATTTTCTTAATACACAGAAGAGCTGCCATGTTTTTAAAACAGTGCCATGAAAGCACTATCCCAGACAGGTCTCATTTTGGGGATAAATGAGTATTATATTTCACTGTCAGACTGTGTTTGTGTTTATGTTTCTGCCCGAAAGAGCTGGGTAACAAAAGAGGAGGAGACAGCTGATGTTTTGTGCTGAGCTCCTCAGTGTTATGATTTACCCTCTAAACAGGGCAGTGGTTTTCCCTGCCTCCTGTGCAGCCTTTTTCACCTCTCCACGGGGTGTAGTTGGTGTGACCCAGTCCAGCAGGGCTTGCTGGGGTGTTGCTGCCCCTGACAAGCACACACGGACGCGGATCCGGGTGTCTGTGCCGAGCAGCGATCCTGAGCCGTGGCACCGGGGACAATCGGACAGGTCACCTGGAACCAGCCTGCTCTGCAGAGGGATGGGGATAACCAGCCTTGTGCAGTGACTGATGAGATTTGCATGGCAGGGATGCTGTGGTATTTTCCTCCTTTTGCTCCTTGTGCCACAAATGACTCAGCAGCCTCCTGGTACAGCATTGCCATGGCAACGGTGTAGCAAGTAAGTGCAGGAAAGTTAAATCTACACAACACACGCAGAGGTTGCCCTGTTAAAGCATGACCTGCTTTTCCAGCTTGCAGGTCTCTAGGTTAGCCTGGTGCAACAGCCCCCCACATGCTGGTGCTGAGGAGGGCCAGGTGAGGCATGATTTTCATTACATTTCATACTTCTTGAGCAGTGCTGAGAGCTGAACCCAAGGGTGCTGACTGACTCAGGGTCTGAAAGCAGTTCAGAGCAGAGAGCTGCCTTTACCTGCATCAGATCAGAAGAGATGAGTTGATCTTGGGGCAGCTCTCCTATCTGGCCGTGGTGCATGGTGAGGCTCAGGCTCCTGACCACAGCAGAGCTGTGCTGGGGATGTGGTTGTGAGGCTGAGTTGCCCTTGGGAAGGTTTGCTTAGCTGCATGATGAAAGGTGCTTGTGTGTGGGCTGGTTTGCTCCAACAAGCTGGGGTGGAATTGTGCTTATGTGGGGCAGGGAGCGTGTGGAGTGCTGTGGGGACACCTGAGCAGTGGCAGAGTGGAGTGGGATAGTAATGAGACAAGGGAGGGTGTCTCTTAAAGAGAAAAGCCAACAACAAAAAAAATTATTGGTAATTTTGCTGATGTGTTTTGAGTGTTTGAAAAATATGTTTTTTCTGGATTCTGTGGGCCAGGTTTGTTCTTGGATTGCTGCTTCTTTGAGGCTGTGCTTGCCTGGGTGCTGTTTTCTTGTGCTTGGTGTGCTTGGTGAGCAGAAGGAGGCAAGGTGGTCCCTGTTTGCCCCAAGGGTGATAAGATGGGCACCTCATGGTTGGGCCTCACTCAACCCTGCTGCATTCCAAGGGCTTCTTTCTGCTGCCAAGGCTTTGCTGGTGAAGGAAAAATTCCTTCCAGCACAGTGGCCAGTCACGCTGAGAGGAGCTGCTCTTTGCCAGTGTGGTTTGACCAGTTTCTTATGAAAGTTTTGTGAAACAAGATGCCCTTTTTGCCCATGAAAGCTGTGCCAGCAGAGTGGGCTTTGCCCACAGTTTCCCTGCACAACAGCACGAGACTTTGCTGGGTTTCTAAATGATGCCCACGAGGGCAGCTCATTGGCAAAAGTTACACAAACTGAGTATGTGGTCTAGGGGTAGGAGAGTATCTTCTGGTCTGGAAAGAGCTGCCCTGACACTCTGTCCCCTGTAGCTATCTCAGTTTGGTGGAAAATTTTGATTTTTAAGCTGAGATATGGGCAAACATACACCTGGGCAATGGCTGCTTGTGCCTACAGGCTTCAGCTTTTCTGGTTTTTAACTTCTTGGACTCCTGTTGTGACAGATATGAGTATTGTGGTGGGTATGGAAAGCTGAGCTGGTTTGATTTGTCTTTCTGTCAGTTGATTACTGTCAATGCTCTTTTCTTTCTTTTATTATTATTTACCTGTACACTGAATGCTCTGATTCAGCCAGGCGTTATGTAAACAGCAAAAAATCAGTGTAGTCATTACTTTGGGGGATTTGCAGGCTCTTCATGATGGTTTGCAGACGAGGGATTCAATACCAGGATTTCCTTTTTGATCTGTGCTGTAAAATAGGGATATGCATTGTTACATCTCCAGTATTTTCATTTGCCTCAACCCATAAACACGATCCCACAGTTAAACAAGCCCAGACAGATGGGACTCCAGGCAGTATATGTGCAGCAGCCTGATCCCCACTGCAGCTGAATCCTGGACATGCCGACGTCATATCCCTGCTCTGTAGTCAGTCCTGTACAGTCAGCTTTTTCTGAAAGCAGTCTATTTCCATGGCCCAAAAGGATTAAATGGTTTTCCAAGAAAAACTGTCGAGGAGTAGCAGGGAGAAGAGTAGGCTGAAAATACAAATTGCAAACACAACATTTTCTAGCAAGGGAGGGGAAAAGAATTTCCATCTTTCAGCTCACTGTAATTAGGGTCTAAGACCACCAATTGTCTCAGGTTGGGTTGTTAGAGGTCATGTGAGAAAAGAGACCTGAAGGTTCATTTGAAGTATAAAATCTTGTTTTTAAGGAAAAAAAAAAAAAGTCAGTGTGTGTCTTGTGGTTTCATCCTGTTGAATGTTGCTGTCTTGTTTTATCAGGGTTTTCTGATAACCTGGACAAAGCGCTTCAAAGCGAGCGGAGTGGAGGGAGCAGATGTCGTGAGGCTGCTTAACAAGGCCATCAAAAAACGTGGGGTAAATTGCACTTCTTTTTCTTTTTTTGCTGTATCTCAGCTTTGTCAGGGACCACTCTTCGTGTCACTCACTTGAGCAGGTGGTTTGAGTGGTGGTGGGGCTCTGCTTCCTCGCATGAAAATGTGTGGCTTTTCTGGAAAAATGAAGCGGCGTCAGAGTTGTTGTGTGGAAGCTGTGATTTTCCTCACAGCACAGAGGAGTTGCTGTGTCGTGGCTTTTTGCTGGCAACCTTCAGTGATTTTATCACTCTTCAAAAACCGAAGAAGTGCTGTGTGGCAGTGCTGTGGCTTTTCAGTGATACCAACACGTCCCATTCCTGAGAAACTTGTTTCTCCTGGACTGGACTCAGCTCAGTTGTGCACCTGCTGTGTGTGGGAGCAGGAGAGGAGCTGAGTAGAAGAGAAGGGGATTTCAGGCTCAGCGAGCTGTTGCTCCCTGTAGTTTCTCAGTGTTGACTTGATAGAGAGTGAAGGTCACCAGGTTGCTGATTTAAACAAATAAAAAGGCAATGAGCATGAGAGGGAATGAACTTGGGTTTGCGTAATGCTTGCAGCCAGGTCATATGTTGCTTACTCAGCATCCAAAAATTCATTGGAAACTGTGAAGTATTTGCTTTCTTTGGGCAGCTGTGGACTAAAGCAAACCTGAATTTTGCCATCACCAAACAACATTACTGGAGTCAGTTATTATCATTAGACTTGGTAGAATCACACACTGAAGAACCTGGAAAGGAACGGCTGCATGTAATTTATTTAATTGCATTATTTTTGTATTAAAACCTTCACTTGAAATAAAACACATTGATTGTTTAAGTGAGTCTATAAGAAATATTTTCTAGATTGGTGCCTCAAGCAACTGCTTCAAATCGTTCCATGACGTTTCAGTGCAAAGTTCCTTCTCCCTCATGTATAGGCCTTTTCTTTCCTGCCTGAGTGTGCTTATGTGAGAGCAGGCCTATGTGCTCCAGGGTGATCCTAGTGCTGTTTTATTGCTTGCATTAGTCTGCTCTCACTGCCTTCTTGGGTGTGTGGGATGGGGAGCTGGCAGACAGAACAGGGAATATTTTAAAAGATGAGCTGTGGTACTCAGACAGATATTTGCCTCCTGTTCCTTGTGAAACTATTTGCTGAAAGCAAACTGGTGAGGAGCAGGAGCAGCGTTTTCCAGAGGAGCCCTGTGGCCCAAGGAATGGTTTGTTGCTCCCCAGGACTACGATGCTGATATCATGGCTGTGGTGAACGACACCGTGGGGACCATGATGACCTGTGGCTTTGACGACCAGCGCTGCGAAGTCGGCCTGATCATCGGTAATGCCGGCTGCGGCGGGCGCGGGGCTGGGCTGCCTCTGCCTGGCCGGCCTGCTCAGCACCTTCTGCTCTCCTTTCCCCCAAGGCACGGGCACCAACGCCTGCTACATGGAGGAGATGAGGCACATCGACCTGGTGGAGGGGGACGAGGGCAGGATGTGCATCAACACGGAGTGGGGGGCCTTCGGAGATGACGGCTCGCTGGAAGACATCAGGACTGAGTTCGATCGAGAGATTGACCGTGGATCCCTTAATCCTGGGAAGCAGCTGTGAGTGAGGCAGTCATTTGTGCATATTTGTTCTGTTGTTTTCTGCTCTGTGCCCCATTTCCCGCTTCTGTTAGGAATTCTGCAGTTCAATAAAGCTTCGCCTGTGGTGAGGCAAACCTCTGGCTGGGCCAGGCCTTACGGTGGCACAGCTGGGCTCTGCTCCCCAGTGTTGCCCATGGATTCGTGGGTGACTGCTGTCCTCTCCTGCAGGTTTGAGAAGATGGTCAGTGGGCTGTACATGGGGGAGCTGGTAAGGCTCATCCTGGTGAAGATGGCCAAGGAGGGGCTGCTCTTTGAGGGGAGAATCACCCCTGAGCTTCTCACCAAAGGGAAGTTTGAGACAAAGCATGTTTCTGCCATTGAAAAGTGAGTAATCTATCCCTTTTCACTCCTTGGGCTTCACAGTGACTCTGAATGTTAATTTTCCTGCTCTTTTTGCTTTGTGGGGAAGTGTGCTGCATTGGGGGTGGCTGCCATTCCCTACTGCCTGTGCAGAGCTGGCATGTGGGGACCCCCAGCAGACAGTCTGTGCCCTCCTCCCCAAGATTTCTCCCTTCTTCTGTGTTGGGAGGAACTATAAAGTCTGCCAGTCCATGCAGCTTTCAGGGTGCAAGCTGTAGTACCTCTCTCACTGCTCACAGAGTTGCTACCCTGGAGCTAAACATAGGAGTGAGTTGGCTTAGTGCCTCCTGTCAAATACTTGTGTTGCTCCTTGGTGTATCCCTGGGATTGCTGGGCAGAAAGAAAACAAGTGTGACAAGGCAGAGCATTCAGTCTCGTAGGCAGTGCCTGGTGCTGCACAGTGACCTCTGAGCTATGTGCCAGCTGGTTTCTTAAGAGTGTCATCACCCCTTTGGTCAGTACTTTACAGGCTCTTCCCCCTGTGTTTTTAAAATTCACATCACTGGGATAGTTTGTACCATAGTCATTGGGCTGGATTTTCTTTTTGAAATGGCAAGTACGACGTCAGGGGAACAGCCAGTAACTTCTGTAATGCCTGTTCCTCCTGCCACAGTTTACTCCTGTCCCTCCAGACCACGTTCCCTGAACAGCTTTTCATTAAACGTGCGTGTTCATTTGTCTTAACCGTAGAGGTCTGTGTTGTGGATCAAGGTAATGTTGAACAGCAGTGAGAAAAATGCAATTATTGAGCAATTCAGTTATTAAGAGGAAAAATTTGCCCTGAAATCCCACCTTACTTCCTGAAGAAACACTTGGGTTATAAGTAGGGGGCACATGCCTGTGCAGCTTCAAATGTCTAGCTGGTGCTAGCAAAATGCAAGAGTCCTTAAAAAGATGTATGGAGTGCAGTTAGGGATGACAAGATATGTACCCATTGTATTTTTGTCCGGGAAATGACCGAGCTGGACAAGGAGAAGTTTTGCCAGAAGATTTGCTCTCAGGCTGGATGCTAATGAGGAAGAAAACAATGCAAGAGGCAGAGATTCAGTGGGGTTGTAAAATCCTGAAAAGAGACCCGTTAGGATGAAATTACCTAGGCAACCTTTGCTCAAGGTTTTGTTTTCTTTGCTCAGGATTTTGTTTTTTGCACTGGATTTAATTTATCAAGACATGCGAGGAAATGAGCATGGGATTAGGTGTGTGCTCAGGCCTGTGCTGAATTTTGGGGCTGGTGCTTCATGCTCAAGAGAAGCCAATTGCAGTTTAAAGCATCATTGTAAAGAAAAAACATTTTAATTCCTCCAGGTCCTCCCCATAGTGTGGCTGCTGTAGTACCTGTAATTTGTAGGTGGAATGTTTGCACCAGGCTTTAATGGAAAGTGCTCTAAACATGCATTCCATCTGTGAATGAATGCATGCTTAGAGCATTTTATTTCAAGCCTCATGGAGCTTTCTAGTCCAGATCTCTAAGAAATATTCTTTCTAACTCTCTCAAGCCCCAGGCAGGGACACCCATTTTTGGGTGTGCCTCAGTCCTGCAGTCCAGTACATGCCCTCAAAGGAGTCCCCTTTGCTTTGCAGGAGCAAAGAAGGTTTGAACAAAGCCAAAGAAATCCTGACCCGGCTGGGGGTGGAGCCATCCCACGAGGACTGCATCGCTGTCCAGCACGTCTGCACCATCGTGTCCTTCCGCTCAGCCAACCTGGTGGCCTCCACCCTGGGAGCCATCCTCAACCAGCTGCGGGACAACAAGGGCGTGGGCCGCCTCCGCACCACCGTGGGCGTGGATGGCTCCCTCTACAAGATGCATCCACAGTGAGTCCCTGTGCTCCTGCCACTAACACTTCACCTGCCACGGGCTCTGGTTTGCAAAGGGGTGAGCATGTCATCCCTGGACATCACCCCGCCAGGCTGTGAGATGATGAACCCAAACCGTGGGCATGGGGGTTTAGGTCTGAGCTGGGGAGCTTGGGGGAAAGGAGAGGTGTCTTTTAAGTGAAGAAAAGAACCAAACCCCTGACTAACTGGATACTGCAATATCAGGGAAAACTATGGTGGTCTGAGTAGATACCTTAAGATATCACCAAGAGACCTCATGAGAGGAGAGTTTCTTTGTACAAAATACTACTTTGTGCCCATTGATTGGGGAGACCTGCATTAATTCACCTTAATCTCCATTTCCAGTTTAATGCCCATGCCTAACCCTATTTTTGCCAGTCTTTGCGAAGATACACTTGGAAACCGGGGGGGGGAAAAAACCAGTGCTTAGATTTCTGTGGCCTTTAAAAAACCAGCTTTGTCTTGTTTTCCTCATCTTGAAAGTTACATTTTTAGTGAAACAGCTGCATAGATTTATGTGGAAATCAGAAAATTATGTTTATGGGGGAACTTCTGAAAGGAGAAGTATGCTTAATGTTTCATTTTCAGTTTCTCATTGTTCGTTGAAAAGGATATTTTCCTCTGTTAAAGAAAACCACAGAACAAAAAAAAGTTTCCAACAATGCTGTTCTGACTAGCTTTTCCAGATTGGGCAAGGTCTGAGGATTGTTAAGATAATAAACATGGGCAGTTTTGGTTTAACCGTTTCCTACACCATCTAAACCAGCAAGTTCAGGAGAGGACCCCAGGAGAGGGAATCAGAGCAGCATTGCAGCCAGGGAGTTTCTCCCATCCAGGATCAGGTTCAGGGGATGAGGCTGATGCTCTCCCCTGCTTTTTGCTGGCTTTGCTTAGAAATTCGGGAGGAAGGAGGCTGTGAGGAAGAACTGCTCTTCCCTGGCAGTTTTCCTGCTTGGGAGGCTGTAGTTAGTTTGAGCATGGCGAGTTTGCCCACTCCCTTTGCATTGAGTTGGTGTCGGCAATGCAGATTTTGGGGGGGGATGCAGTGCAGATTTTAGGGGGAAGGGCAGTGCAGAAATTGGGGGGATGCAGAGCAGATTTTGGGGGGGATGCCGAGCAGATTTTGGGGGGGATGCCGAGCAGATTTTGGGGGGGATGCCGAGCAGATTTTGGGGGGGATGCCGAGCAGATTTTGGGGGGGATGCCGAGCAGATTTTGGGGGGGATGCCGAGCAGATTTTGGGGGGGATGCCGAGCAGATTTTGGGGGGCAGCAGTACAGATTTTGGGGGGAAGGGCAGTACAGATTTTGGGGGGAAGGTCAGTGCAGATTTTGGGGGGATAGAGAGCAGATTTTTGAGGGGTGGCAGTGCAGATTTTGGGGAGGATACAGAGCAGATTTTGGAGGGGTGGCAGTACAGATTTTGGGGGGGATGCCGAGCAGATTTTGGGGCGTGGGCA
>VXAX01004312.1:221267-257735 GCA_013399835.1 Leptocoma aspasia | reverse complement strand
TGCAGAGCAGATTTTGGAGGGGATGCAGAGCAGATTTTGGGGGGGATGCAGTACAGATTTTGGGGAGGATACAGTACAGATTTTGGAGGGGTGGCAGTACAGATTTTGGGGGGGATGCTGAGCAGATTTTGGGGCGTGGGCAGTGCAGAGGGCCGGCTTGCAGCCTCCCCTCCCCGCAGGTACGCCCGGCGCTTGCACAAAACCACGCGGCGCCTGGTGCCCGACTCGGAGGTGCGGTTCCTGCTGTCGGAGAGCGGCAGCGGGAAGGGAGCGGCCATGGTGACGGCCGTGGCGTACCGGCTGTCGGAGCAGCACCGCCTCATCGACGAGACCCTGGCCGAGTTCAAGCTCACCCACGAGCAGCTGCTGCAGGTGAAGAAGAGGATGAGGGCGGAGATGGAAGCGGGGCTGAAGAAGAAGACTCACGACACTGCCAAAGTGAAAATGCTGCCCACCTTCGTCCGCAGCACGCCAGATGGCACAGGTAGAGCGTGCCCTCGCTGCGGTGGGGACGCTGGCTGGGCTACAGGGCACCCAAAATGGGCTCCCAGTGTGGGGTTTGGTGAGGCTGAGCAGATCTGGGGCGATCGAAAAGGAACCTGAGCTGTGCAAAGGAGGAGATCTCAGCACTGGCCCTGCTGGCCTGTGCTGGTTGCTGGCAGCCTGATCCCGTGTCCTTGCCTCAGGGTGCAAGCAAAGTCACGGCTTGAGGGGAGAAAAACCACAGCTGGGATCATAAACCCAAACCCATATGAAGCCTGTTCACATTACTTGGGTACTTCACATTTCAGGGTGGCTGACCAAATTTCAGCTCTCTCTTAGGGAACAGCTGTGTGGGTCCTTTTTCCCTTGTTGATTTAAAGGAAAACAAAATAATCAGGGCAGCATCTGAAGTCCTCCCTTGATGAAGATCTTCCTGACTGAGTTTTTAGGAGATTTTCTATGAAAGTACTTCGAGAGAAGCATTTCTTCAGATTTTACTTATGGTTCTTCAGATATACACACATACTCTTTTACAGAGAATGGGGACTTTCTGGCACTTGACCTTGGAGGGACAAACTTTAGAGTTTTGCTGGTGAAAATCCGCAGCGGTAAAAGGAGAACGGTTGAGATGCACAACAAGATCTATGCCATTCCCATAGAGGTGATGCAAGGAACAGGAGAAGAGGTATTTGTGTTTCTCTTTGGCTGCACTGCTGCTTTTTAAATAACTCCTTAAGACCACATAACATGTACAACTTCAAATATTATGAATTTTCTCTTTAAAGCTGTTTGATCACATCGTCACTTGCATTTCTGACTTCCTGGATTATATGGGGATAAAAGGTGCACGTCTTCCTCTTGGCTTCACCTTTTCCTTCCCTTGCAAGCAGACCAGTCTGGATGCTGTAAGTTCCTTAGTATCTTTTGAATCTGCTTCTGTGCTTGTGCCAGGCCTGGTTTCTCTGCCTTCATGTCATCCATATGACACTTACAGGAAGGTCGCACAAGGGGAAGGTTCGTGTGCTGGCCCTGACCAGTACAGCTGCTCCTATAAATAGTTCCTTTAAGGTTAGTAGTGCAAATGCTGCTCAGCCCGTGGCTGTGACAGATAAGAGCATTTGAATTTTCCATGGTGGTCATACCCCTTTTTTAAGGCATTGTGTTTTTTCCAACTGTGTAAACCTGTTGGTCTGTGTACTTCCCTGGTTTTGCAAGCAGCAAGCAAAAGTCCATCCCTGGTGCCAGTGCCTATTCCCAGATGATCTTGTCTCGCTGGATGGAGTGGTTGCAGCAGAGTCTGTGGGCTGTGTCACCCTAAGGGTGACAGTGTGGCCTGCAGCACATCCCTGACAAATGGACTTGTGTTCTTTGCATTTACGTGTTTAACTTCTTCACTGCCACCTACTTGCACCAACCTCTGCAGCTGTTAATAGTTTCCTGTGTACCTAGCTGGGGTTTCTTTTAAGAAAGGCATATTTTCTATAGCACTTTTTTGGGGGCTTTGAGTTTGTTGTCACTGGTTTTTTTCAGTTTGTTGTATTGCTCTGGAAATTTAGAGCCCAATCACAAATTTAGATGCAAATTTGACATACTGAGGAGATATTCCTTTTCACAGAAACTCTTCTGTAAAACATCACACTAAAGTATTTGAAATGTTAAGTGTACAGAATAGCAACTTGATAACCTATTTTCTTGCTTTATAGGGTATCCTTCTCAATTGGACAAAAGGCTTCAAAGCTACAGACTGTGAGGGAGAAGATGTGGTATATTTACTTAGAGAAGGAATTAAAAGAAGAGAGGTGACTTTTCTATTTTTTTTTCCCTCATTCTACTCCTCCCCAGACTTGACAGACCTTGTGGGTCAGGCTGGCTCCCTCTCACAGGATCTGTGTGCCTTGTAGACACAGGCTGTGCCTCCTGTCTTGCACAGAAGATTGTTTTTCCCCAGAGGCTTCTAACTTTCCACATTTGCCAGAACTTTCAATGCTTCTTTCAAACTCTGTGGCAATTTCCACATGCATGGAGAAAGCAGGAGTTTTCAAAGTGGTGTCTGTAGGAATGCACCTCAGTGCACCCTAAAGGACAGTTTTCTCCTCTTCTTGATCTTGAAAAAGCCTCAACCAGTTTATCCAAAACTTTCTAGGAAGGGAAGAAAAATAGCCTGAGAAGGGTGTTAATTTTGCACAGTTTTTATTAGCCAATGAAAAGGTACTCTTAAAACCTTTGTGACTGAATTGCTACACAATTGCTGTGATACTGAATGTTCATACCATGTGCTTAAACATGCCTAAGCCAAGGAGAACAGCCAGGGATATACTTTATTCTGAAGACAGTCTGTCATAGGTAGGGTGTATACCTTAGCTGCCTGCTGGTAGATTAGGTTCCTGTTTTTGCATGTGTGAAATTGGGCTGGTGATTTCAGTTGTTTGTTTCCGGTGTGTTTCTACAGCATCTCCTTTGGTGGGAGGCACTGCCCCTAGCCCAGAGTTCTCACTGCTATTTTCTCTCTCCCAAAGGAATTTGACTTGGATGTGGTGGCTGTGGTGAATGACACAGTGGGCACAATGATGACTTGTGCTTACGAAGATCCAAACTGTGAAATTGGGCTTATTGTGGGTATGTGTTAGAGCTGCTTTTTGTTAAACAGCACGTCCACACATCTGTCTGTAGTCTCATGGAGGCATCCCTGTGGTGAACTGAAAATAAAGCTAGGATATCTAGGAGAAGAAGAGAGCAAAATTCAGCAGCCAGCTTAGTTCTGTCCACAATCAGCCAAGATAAGCAGAGGCTGTGATGCACAATAAATCCTGCCTGTTTTATCTGGTAAAGGCATGGTGCTGCTTGGGAGGAGAGCAGATGTGGGCTCAGGGAGCCTCAGCAATTCCTGTTAGTTTAGCCTGTAAGAGTGTCCCTGCTGAGGTGTTCTGGTGGCTTGAGCTCTCCTCAGGCGTGTGGTCTCCCAGAATGAAGTTGCAAAGTGCAGCCACGATTCCCAAAAGGCATGTGGTGGAGAGCTCTGGTAGACTGAGTGCAGAGACACACAGCTCCCTTCCCAGCAGTGAGGCAGCTGAAGCAATTCCACAGGCGACTGCCAATTCCTTTGCAGGTGCTACACTTGGGGAGCCTGAGTCATGGGGCAGTGTGAATTCCCAGAGCTCTCCAGAGAAATGAGTTTCCTGTGGGAGAGAAGGGGACAAGGCACCTGCAAGCTTTAAGAATGCTTTCAGTTGCAAGGTGGCTTGTAGGAAAACGAAACACCACCAATTTCTCCTCCAGACAGTTGGAAGATGTCCAGGATGAGTCAGCAGAGTGCAGTGTGGGTAGGAAGCCGTGTCTGCGCTGCTCCGTCGGTGCCGTGTTTTCAGGAGCCAGAGTTCCCTACAGGAAGGACAGCGTGTCCTTGGGGTGCTGACACACCCCCTGGGAACTGTCCACTGCAGCCCTGCCAGATCTGCTGTGCAGCCAGCGTGTCTGTGTGCAGAGCAGGGCGTCAGAGGTGGCCTGGGACCTCTGGGATAACGGGAATGAAAGCCCCAGGGCTCTGACAGCTCCCTGTGCCCTGCCTGGGTTGCCTGGCTGACAGCATCTGAGGGAGGTTGGGCACTGGCAATCTGCAGTTGGATTTGATCTGGTTTGGTCCTGCAAACCTGGCTCTCAGCCTGCAAACCCAGACATTCCCCCCACCAAACCCTGTGCTGTGGCTCAGCTCTCCTGCAGCAGGGGAGTACTGTGGGAGGATCTATTTTAGCTCAGACTGTATTGATGTAATTCCCTAAAAAAAATGGCAAAGGAAAACAGAGGTGCTGTAGCAACTGGTGCATAATCTGGGATGCAGGATTAAATGAGAGTTTGTTAAGTAACTTCAAGAGAAGTTACTTAACTTCTTTTGCCAAACTTGACAAACTTTTGCCCTTGTAGCAGCTAAAGCTGCCTCTCTTTGCTAATAAAGTTTTACTCCCTAAAGACCTCTGTGTACATGGAGTACTTTGCCACACTCCTTAGGATCCTCTTTTAAGAAATATCAGATATGGCCTCATCTCAACATGGAAGTAGCTTTCCTGCCAGAGAAAATAAGCAATTAAAATCAGAAAACCACCCAAGCAATCAGCTGGCAAAACCCATGCTGTCTCAGAACTTGCTGAGGTTTTCAGTTCAATATATTTTCTGTTCATTTTTCAGTTCAACATATTTTCTGAAACATGAATTCTGTGGGTCCGTGGGCTTTGTAGAAGGTGGTTCCCAACTGCAAAATCCAGCTTTCTGCTTCCTGCAGTTTTGGGGCCAGAAGCATGTGAGGTTTTGTGTGCTGAAAGTGCTGCCCTGCTCTTCCTCCCTGCAGTGTGGGACCCTCAGCCCAGCTGGCCTGGGTGAGCTTCCTCTCTGAGCCACTCTCAGCAATGCACCACAGGAGTAATGTTCTCCTTCAGTTTAGGACTGTTGAAGAGTCAGGGTTTGGGGTTTTTTGTGATGTTTCAAATGATGATTCAGCTGCTTCTTTCAGAAAAAACCACGTTTAGGATCCCCCAGAAGGTTTGTCAGGGCTGTGGCGCTGGCTTTAGTGTTGTTTTGTTCCAACTAAAGAGTAACTTCAGTGTTTGTTTCTTTCAGGAACAGGCAGCAATGCCTGTTACATGGAGGAGATGAGAAACATAGAGATGGTGGATGGTGAGCAGGGGCGGATGTGTGTGAACACGGAGTGGGGAGCGTTCGGGGACAACGGGTGCCTGGATGACATCAGGACAATATATGACAAAGCAGTCGATGACTTCTCACTGAATGCTGGCAAGCAAAGGTACTGCAGGATAAATGGTGTGCTATGCAGAGGCCTGGCTGCCTTAAGTGCTTTTAAGACAGAACTGGATTTCTCTCAGTTGGGAGAGGAGAGGTTAAGAGGGGAAAATGACTGCAGTCCTGCTGTCCTGTGGGATCTCTCCTGTCTGTGCTTTTCCTGGACACTGCTTTTTTGTGACTTATTTGCTGCCATGGGACTCCACAGCAGGGCTTTTGGTAAGGACTTCAAAAGTTTTGAAATTATAAAGAGACCCTTTTTCTCATCCTGTGTGTACAGAGGGGATAAGATGGCTAGTCATTCTTTTCCTCTGGGTCTCAGGTTAATCTCTTTTAGCTGAACTCTCTTTGTAGAGGGCTGTGCCTGTGGAAATCCTGAACTTACACCAGCTGGCGTGGTTACAGCTGGGAGCTGCTCACTGTAAAGCAGTCAGAATGCTGAAGCACTTGCAGCCAGCTCTTACTTCAGATAATTTTCTGGATAGGATAGGTCGTGTTAGAGGACCTGCCTTTCTTGCTTCTGGAGTTTGGTCCCCTTTTTGGGTCTCAGCTTTTGTTTGGGCAAGCTTCTCTGTCCCCTTCAAGAAAAAGTTGACAAGGAGCTGTGTACCCAGCACTGATAAAACTGGGCTGAGACTCTTGCTTGCTAGGACTACAACTTTTCATCATTTCTTTGCAGCAGTGCTTTGATGCCAGGAGCTTTTAAAAAGATTGTGTGACTAGAGTAAATCTGCCCACAAAAGCCTGAGGAATACAGACAAGTTGGCAAGTCCCATGGGAAGCTCTTTAGAAGCTGAGGCTCAAACAGACCCAGAGGGGCAGACGTGGAGCGAGCCTGATGCAGCAGCAGAGTTGGCATGGAGTAAGCAGCCAAAGGCAGTAGTGGAGTAATTTATTCCAGAGATCGTTAGGAGGGAGGACACTTGCTGGGTACAAGCTTGAGAGAGCTCATGGTATTAAATGGACTGCGTGGCCTGCTTCCAGTGGGATGGTGTGCTGGGCTCTGCTCAGTCCGGGGCACAAACCCTGCTGTAGAGCTTCAGGAGGTGAAATAAAGGATGCATCACTGAATGCCCTTCTCATGAAATGGAGCTATTCAGTTCTTGTTGGTAAGGACACAACTCACAGACCCCAAAATGCTCCATTCAAGCCAGAATGATGCTGGACGGGAGGGGGTGCAAAACGTGGCTGAGACCTCCAAACAGAAAAAGCTCAGTGGCTCTACGCAGCAAAATTACAGGGAAACCACAAGGTACAATCACTGCAAATGCAGTGCTTTTTAGGGAGTCCTGTGCTTCAAAACCAACCCTGTGCAAGATAAAGGATGGGAAAACCCATGTCCAGCCTGTTCACAGGACCACTGACCTGCAAGCTGGCAAGCTGGTGGTCCAGGGTTGGTTTATGCTCTTCAGTTAATTCAAGCACCTGGTTTCCAATAGGAAACCAGTTGTCCCAAAACCCCAGTGAGGAGCCAAGCTGTCTTGAACCCCTCTCAGCCCCCAGCTTTGCACACAGAACCCAAGTTTCCCACATGCAGTCTTGCCTCAAGCTAGAGAGAGGAAATATCTTCCGCCTGCAGGCCTCTGTCTAGCACAGAATAAGGAGTGTCCCAGGAGTGATGCTGAGCACTGGTACCTGCAGCCCTGTGTGCATAGGACACCTGCTGATAACACACCTGTGGTGCTGCCTTTGCAAATGTAGGCAGGTTCCCTCTGAGGTGGACTGCTGTCTTTCCTTGCAGGTATGAGAAAATGATCAGTGGGATGTACCTGGGGGAAATAGTCCGCAATATCTTGATCGACTTCACCAAACGGGGTTTCCTGTTCCGAGGCCAGATTTCAGAGACACTGAAGACCAGACATATCTTTGAAACCAAGTTCCTTTCTCAGATTGAGAGGTAAGAGCACTGCAGGGGCGACTGCTTAGAGTGAAATGGTGTAGTAGTGTTCACCTGGTGACACTGCTGGATGGGAGGGACAGCTGGAGAGCATTGCTTGCTTCTCTGGAGAGCATTTGGGTTTCGGTCTTGTGTGTGCAGGAGGGTTCTTTACAATATCAACTGAATTTTTAGCAATGCTCACTTCTAAACACTTGGAAGGGCTGTCAAGGATTCCCTCACTCTGTCATTTTATTTCCTTGTTTGGAAATCAAGCCATTTTCCTGGGCCTCTTGTGTGTGTTTAGCTGTAGTTGTGGAATTGAATGAACACTAGCTGAGTGAGCACTGCTTACTGGGTGTTTTTGTGCTTTTATTGCTTGGTCTGTATTTTAAAGCAATCTCTGAAGCTTCATGGGGGAAAAAAACCCCAAGGTCATAGTTAAAAATATTTTCCTGGAATGCCTCATGGTAAGAAAAGAGAAGGGGAGACAATGCAGAGCTGGGCTTGGAGCCTCTGTTGCTGCTTGCACACCTCTCCTGCACTGCAGCACAGTTCAGGGGTGACTGAATTTGCATTCCCGAGGTCACTTGTGCTGTCAGGAGAGGCTGCTGCCTGGTGTGGGTGCGTGGCTGCAGCCATCAGTGCAGCAGGGTTTGTGGCTTGACTGGGGGAAACCTGTGACACTGTTTTCCTCCTGCAGTGACAGGTTAGCCTTGCTGCAGGTGCGAACCATCCTGCAGCAGCTGGGGCTCAACAGCACCTGCGACGACAGCATCATTGTCAAGACGGTCTGCGGGGCGGTGTCGAGGCGAGCAGCCCAGCTCTGTGGTGCTGGAATGGCTGCTGTTGTAGATAAAATTAGGGAGAACAGAGGCTTAGAGCGCCTGGAGATAACGGTTGGTGTGGATGGCACACTCTACAAACTCCACCCACAGTGAGTATTTGCCTTCTCAGCGTTTGCTTCTGCGTTGCGTGTATGTCCTTCCTCTTGATGCTCCCAACTGGACTCTCTCACTTGCTGGGATAAGGGAAAAAAAGGGAAGGAAAAAAAAGTTTTAATCAGGGGGCTCAGGGCTTTCTGAAGGGTAATGAGAGGCTCAAGAATGACTTGTGAAAGATTCTTGGGGTGGTGACAAACCGAAGGGGGGACACAGCTTGCCGAATGAGTTGGAAGTTGTATAGCAAGGGAAGGATCTCTTGGCTCTGGACAGGCAATGACAGAGCAGTGCTGAAATGCCTGGTGCCTGTTGGGAGGATGTTTCTGTTCAGTGTCCAACGGAGAAGAGCTGCTGCAGAACAATGCAGGTGAGGGCAGGAGTCTAAAAGAGCTGGGGGCAGGAGGAGAAGAGAACTAGTGCCCACCTCTAGTGCGCATGGAGGGAGATGGGTGGGAAGGAGAGGACTTATATGGTCTGTTCTTTTCCCTTTGCTGTGGGTTAGTGATCCCAGTTAACCTCACACAGACAGGCAGGGCTGGGATGCAAGTGCTTTTTTCCTTTAACTCATACTGCTCCCAGGCTTCAAATCCATCCTGGTTTCCGGCATTTTACTTCTTACCCTGATGAAAGGGGACGCAGTGCAAATGCCTGTGGCAGTGCTCCACTCCACAATTGCTGCAGGACCTTCCTCACCCATTTCCCTTGTTTCCTTTCACAGCTTTTCAAGGATCATGCACCAAACAGTCAAAGATCTGGCACCCAACTGCGACGTGACCTTCCTGCTGTCGGAGGATGGCAGCGGGAAAGGGGCAGCGCTCATCACAGCGGTGGGATGCAGGCTTCGTGAGGCTGAGCAGAACTGAACTCCACAATCCTGGCCTCAATTCTGTCTTGTGTTTCTCATAAAGCAGCGACTGCATAGTCAGAACTGGTAAAAACTCAGAACTCACTGCTTTATCGGGGGAAAAAAAAAATTACAACTAATGACGTAAAAAAATAGGATACAAGATAGAATGTGTGCTCTTAATAATATCTCCTGTTTCTGGACCCCAATCTGCATGTTTCTTACTCACCTTGTTGACACCTTCCCCATCTGTAGGTCATGAAAAAAACCCAGTCTATAATTTCTGCAGTTGTCAAAAATCAGTTGTTGTCTGAGACGAAATTGCCCCCAAGTGATGTGCGTTGAGAGCTCCCGTTGCATCGTACCAGACATGTTCTTTGCAGCACCCCCGTTAAGCGCACTGCCAGCACGCTGACCACCAGACCTGGGTGTTGATGCTTTTAAGTGAAGGGGAAGCAACAGTTCCCTCCTGCATTATCTACCTGCTGTTGTTTCGTCTCAAGCGGTTGTGAAAACATTATGGTGTGTCAGCACTGTGCACGCACGTAACTCTGTAGTGGGACTTGACACCGCCACTTACTCGCTTCCTTGATGCCTCTTGTCATGGTGAAAGTAAACACCCTTGTCCCACAGATCTGGTTCCACTGGTATTCCCCGTTGCTTCTGTGAGTAGTGTTGTATTACTGGGCAAAATCTGTCACGTTTCGGCGAGAAATCCCTAAAGAGTAAAGCCAAGTGGTTGGTGACTGGGGTAATCCAAATCTCCAGACCTGCCAAATCAGTAGATCTATGCTCCCTACACAGCTGTGCTGCATTCTTCTGTCGAACAATTCTAATTCAAATAATGGGTTCTTATAGAAAATAGTTCCTATCTCTTCTTGTTAGTCTAGGTCAGGGCACTGCAGCTGCCCTTACACCAAACCTGCAGCTCAACCACCTCCCCCGGCTGCACCTACTTCCGTCTCTCGCCTTAAATGGGTACTTGCTTCCACACAGAGCTTTAATCTTCAATGCCGTTCAGCAGTCACTCAGAACACAAACAGCCAGAGTGAGTGTGCAGAAAGGAAGAGGAAGGTTGTGTTTTGATCTTGCTTTTGAGGAGCCAGGTGCGTAAACAACCCGCAAAGCCAAAATTGGGTGCAGCTTATTCCAAGGACGAAAGCAACAGCAGATCATTCACACGTGGTGTACCCTGTCCTCTGTCCAGTCAATGCCATTATTATGTTTGCATACCAGTTGCATCACTTAAATTGAGAAGCAGTTAGGAAGGTACATGTCACATTTGTACGTCACACCGCTTTCTGCAAAGAGGGAGACCACACAGTAGTCCTTAATTCCCACTCTTCTACCAAAAATGAATTTGAGATGTCCGCATGGTTTTCCCTGCTGCCTTTTCCTGCAGAAAGTAGATGGAAATTTGCAGGCTACTCTTCTCTGCTCTCATTCCACCCCCTAAGATTTGGATTACCCTACCTATCGATAACATTTCAATATGCATTATGGTGCACTGTGAGTGAATGTTGTAAAGTAACCTGTAAGTCACAAACAGTCATTGCAGCTTTAAGTGTGTGTCTACCTGAAAAATTGCATGCCTAACTGGTTTTGCAAAGGTAGAGGGTCTTTTTACTTTGCACACTAGTAGCTCCGGTACTAGTGTTACGTGATACTTGTGAAAATATTAAACTTTTTTGATGTGCGTTAACTGGTGTTTAGTGGTTCTTTCTGGAAGAGGTGCTGTTGGCTGGTGGCTTAGTGCTTTGGGAAGAGCTATTGTGTAGGGAGAGCTGCAACCTAATCCCAGTGGTGCCTGTGTTTTGTGTGTGTGTTTTTTTTCCCGGGCATTCGGGGTCAGATTCACACAGGTCCCCATGCCTCGTGTTTCCTCATGCAGCGCAGCAGAGGCACAGCGGTGCCAGCACCCAAATCTTAGGGGCCGTGTGGCTTGTCCAGGTGCCCCTCATGCCCTGTCTTGTGCAGGGGGATCTGAGGTGCAGGAAAACCTCGGGGTGCTGCACCAAGGGCGGTGTGGTTACATTAGTGATGGATACGGCGTGTCCGTGAGCTCCCTGTGTGCGTAGGGTTAACGTGGGCACAATCCCGGGGTCAGGTGCTCCTACACCACTGGTTGGCACAGCTTGTGTTGGAGTTGTGGTAGATGAAAGCCCCTTTTGTGTACACTAAAGCTGTGCTTCTCCAATAACACATTTTACGTTGCAGCTTGAATAGTCTCTGACAGCCCTGATGTGCAGCTATGACCCCAAACAGGAGACAGAAGAAGGTGAGAAACTTTTTGGGCACAGGGAACACGTTGCATTTGAATTGCTTGAAGGTTTGCAAATCTTGTGCCTGCCGTTGGCAGTGCTGTAGGGGTGGTGTGAGCCGTGCCTGGGGACCTGGGTTTGGAGCTCTTCAGCATCTGAGGGCCAGGCTCAGTGCAGGATAGAGGGTGAAGGAGAAGTGGAAGTTAAACTTGGTCTCAGGGTGACTGTGAATTTTGGAGATGCTGGCGTAGATCTTCTTGTTTATTGGATCCAGCTCATAACAAATAGGGAGTGAGTTTGTGTTTCTAACTTTTCCTACCGTGAACCATAGTTGATGTACTTGATAAGACATGGCAGTTCTTTTCCAAAGGGAGACATGGTGGGATTTTCATTTCCAGACTACTTCTTACCCCTAGGAAACTGTTCCAAGTGAATCACAAGCTATAACTGTCTGAAGAAATGTCTCCAATGTTACCCAAGCAATGACTGATATGTCTTTCTTAAAGCTTTTAGGCTTGGTGAATAAAATCACAGTCCTCTTAACTGTTAAGCTGTAATTACTGCAATATGAACACAAAAATCTTATATTTCCTGGTGAAAAGACCATTTGCATACCACTGTTGTAATGTCATCTGCTCCTTACTCCTCTGGGGTTCTCTCAGAAGCCTTTTGAATGGGTTTTAAAACAAGCAGACCTTGTTTTGTTTTGTTTTCTTAAGAAAATAGCAGAAGGCAAAATAAAGTGTTTCTGAACTTCTGAACCCCGTTCTGTGCTTTTTGTTTGTTCTTTTGCCATAAAGATGAGATTCTTCAAGTGTTTTTCTTTACTGACTGCAGGGACTGCTTTGCTACTTAGAGCAGAAGTAAACATGCAGGGGAGGGATTTATTGCTGGCCTGGATGTCTTTACTGCTGTGTGGTATTTAATCCTGTCTATATTTATATGAAGAATTGCATGTACTTACTATGAAGCGTGGTGTTCCTGTTGCCTTATGTATCACAGGAATAACATAGCCTGCCTTGGTCTGCCTTCCATGTAACAAGGACTTGGAGCATTTCTGCTTCCTTAACTATTGCTGTTTCTATGGAATGAAACCTCGGGATCTGCACTGTGAGTCTGCCAGGGCACAGAGAATTCCTTTTGCAATGTGAAGAAATCATCCTCTGCTTTCTGCTCCCAACAAGAGAAAGAGATGCCTTGAGCTGTCAGAAAGCATTGGTGCCAGTCAGGGGCTGCACACTGGCAGCACGTGTGTGGCACTGGGGCATCTGGAATAGGCTCTGGCTGGATATTCAGGTGGAATGGAACAGGGAGGGGGAAGGTGGGATGCTGCAGGTAGGCCTGTTTAATCTAAAATCTGCATTAGAAAGCGGCAGAGTTTAAAGGCCTTAGGCTCACACCAGCTGGGCAGGGGGAGCACAGCTCACGTATATCAAAGACTGAACTCTGTGAGTAGGTGTCTTTCAGTTCCTCAGAGCAGGAGTCTCTGCCACGTCTAGCCTGGTCCCAGCGGTGTGTGCATGGCACAGCATCCCTCCCAAATGGTTTTCAGTCCCTTTGGCAGAATGGCTTGGTGGTGGCTGTCTGTAAATGCCTCTTGCTGCTCTCCCTCTGCCCAGCACACACACCAGCAGTGCAGCTGTGGAGAGAGCAGGCTGGCCTGGGGAGAGGGCTGGCCAGGTAACATCTGGACTAGAAACTACCTGCTGGAATGATTTAAAATCGTGAACTTTTTCAGAGGGGCCTGGGCTCTCTTGTCCCAATAGTGGGACAAGTTTGCTGCACAACTGAATTGTTCTCCACAGAGCCAGGGAGGTGCAGAAGCTGAGAAAGAACATATATCTCGTTCCTGTATTGAAACGGGCTTGGATAAATTGTATCCCTGAGTACTCTTTCAGTTCAAGCCATGAATGTTTTCTCTGGATTTACCACAGAATTTAAGCCTGGCAGCACTTGGTAGTTTGGCTTTCACAGAGCAAAGGAGAATATTTCAAATAACTGGATCTTGTCAGCATTACAGGAGCTTTTTAATTTATAAGGTATGGCTCTGTGATATTATTTACAAACCTGTCATGAGAGGTGAAGGTGCTTGTGAGGTGCCAACTTATCACACCACTATTAAATGCTGTATTACTTTTACATAATGTTTATATTTCAGCTTCTCCTGTTTTGTGTGCCTGCACATAATGCCTCAGGCTGGGAAGATGACATATTTCAGCCTTTATTTTTATCTGGGAAGAGCAGTGAGGATAAATATGGGGTAAGTCTGGAAAGGGAACGTGAAGGGACTATCTGGGAAAAGACAGCAATGGGCCACTGCTGTTAGGACTAAAAGGATGTAAAGAAGGTGGATTCTGATTGGATCCATGAGCCCTGACCAAGCCAGTGGGCATCCCTGGCTTCTGACTCTTCCGAGAGCCTCGGTCTCCAAATTAGGCACCACAATTAATGTGAAGGAGAAATCACTTGAGCATGGTTTAATAGGAAAACAACGTCATATTTTGGGACAAGGTTATAGAAACCCATGCAATGACAACATCTTAAAGAACTGTTTCTGCTGGTGAAATTGCAGGCATGAAAATCCCAGAATTCAGAAAATTCTGAGGGCAGGCTGGATTTTTCAGTCTGGAAGTGTTAGTATTTGCCTTTGTTGTAAACAGGCTTTGGTCCATGGTGTTACCTGCCTTGGGCTGCTGAGCTGTGGGACTTGGCTGCCCACACAGCCCCGGGGGTCCATCCCAGCTGGGCCACATGAGCCCCAGACTTTCTTCTCCATCACCTCTTTCCTGAATTTAAGTGTCTTGGTGGAACAGAAATCAGGAGACCACAATGTAGAAGAGAATTATTTATATTCTGCTGATTGGCACTGCCTCAGATCTGCTCTGCTGATTTTTTGACCTCCTGGGCCTGATGTCTCTTCTGTATTGCAGTTGTTGATGTAAGGGAGGGCTAAACTCGTACCTGTAGCTGGGTGATACTTGGATCTACATGGATATAAATGTTATCAACACACTGCCTTCAATGCTGATGGCATCTAAAGAAATCCTGTAGGAAAGAGTTGCTCCAGAGAAAAAGACCTGCCTCAGGCTTCCTCAGATCTGCTGCCTTGGCATGGTGTATGGGGATAGAGCCAGAACCAGGAAATCAAAGTGTTAATTGGGTGAGCGTAAATGATGTCTTCTCTTTCTCATTCAGCTGAGTTTCTGTGTTGAAACTTGTTCTTGACTTCCTGTGGGTTGTCTGGTAGAGAGATGGGGACATAAGTTTAATTTTGTCTTTTTCTGTTGCTTTTATGCAGGGACACCACCGGAAGGCTAGCTTGAAGCCAGAACGAAACCTGAAAGTAAAAGTGGGAAAAGCAATTAAATGGTGAAATGATCCTTCTAATTGTGCAGAGACTGAACAAACTCATGACTTGGTTCTACCTGTGAATGACTATGGAAATAAATATTTCTACTGAAATCAGAGGAATGAGGTGAAAAGCTAAATGTATAAAACCATGGAGGAAGGTGCATTAGGAATTTATGATCAGATTTCCTTGTGCATTAAGTAAACATATAAGATCAGTGAAATGGCACAGTGTTTGATGTGCTCAGTAGATGGTGCTGACCATGCTGGTAACTGCTTTGGGAGACACAGAACATCTGAGGAAAATACATGCATTTACCCAGAGTGAGCTTTTTAAAAAAATATGATGAATAATTAAATGAGGAAGCTGTCTGCTTTCCGAGAGAGGAGGGGGAGGACATGTTTGTGTGTTTCATGTTAAATGCAGTTTGGGTGAACAGGCTGCAAAACTCTTCTTTTGCAAGCTCACAGGTGGGATGCTGTTTGAAACGCTCAAAGGAGTGAGCCTTGCAGCATCGCCCTGGCGTTAAACATTGGCCTGGTGCAGTCCCAGAGAAACTGCACAGGACATGTGCTGAGAACCATTTATTACCTTTGAAGCTCCCTTCATGTATCGAGGCTGAAGAGAGATGAGGGGGTTGTGGGTGCAGGATTTGGCACGGAGATCCGCGGGCAGCCAGAGCAGCTCCCAGCGCTCTGCATCGCGCAGAGCAAGAGGGACATCTCTTGGCACGCTGGGGTTGTGCTCCCCCAGCTGCTCCCTCGTGGTGACACGTCCCAAAGGGACCTTCACAGTCACCCGTGGGCTGCTCCTGCTTCCCAGCCATGGGGGTGAGCCCAGGAGTGTGTGGGGGGCTCAGGACTGTGCTGGGGTGGGGGGTAACCTGGGAAGAGCAGGTGGCTGAGCCAGCCCAGCAGTAGTTTAGCAGATGCAGTGCAGGGATTACAGATTCCTCCCTTGGAAACAGGATGGTCTGCATGTAGAAATGGGTGCACATGTGGCTGTGCTGATCCTATGCCTGCTGCCTGAGCTTTGTTCAGAGACAGAAAATACTAAGAGCTGAGTTAAAAGCTCAGAGTGTATCCCATCTCACGTTATTAGCGCAGTGTAAGTTGTCTAATTTGCCTAGGCACTGCAGTTGAAAATCACAGCTGTTCTCACCTCCAGAGATTTACATTTTTTTCAGGCTGAGATTTTAGTTTTCTCTGTGCACACGTGTTCACACTACCTCACCTCTGGTTCAGGCAGCAGTATATGATGGGGTTGTACATTGTCGAGCTCATGGCAAGGAGGAAGACTGCGAGGTACACCTGCTGAATGTACTTCTGCTGGTAGATGTCTTCCTTGAAGCTCCCCAGGATGAAGTATATGTGATAGGGCAGCCAGCAGACAGCAAAAATGATCACCACTACCACCATTGTCTTCACAAACTAGGAAAACAAAACCAAGGAGTTATTCCTGAGCTCTGGGTGATGGGCTTGCTGGGGCAGTGGGAAGTGCTGGCTTCACTTTGAGGCTGGTTTGCCCTCCCAAAGTGCAGAGTGTGGAATGTCCTGGACTGCTACAGGAAAGAAACCAGCCCTGGTGATGGGAACTGAGACAGGGAGGGAGTGCCCTGGTGATGGGAACAGGGTGGGGGTTAAAGCAAATGTTTCCCAGGGCACCGAGTGGACTCTGCAGAGGAACTGCTTTGTAGCTACACCAGGGAGATGTTCAGGGAAGCGAGATCGCTGCTGTTACACTGAGACTGCTCCACTCTGTCCAGAGCTTTACCCTGGTTTATCCTGCAATGCATGGATTCTCTGGACACATTCTCTAAGGGCTGCTGGCAGCTGGCCTGCTGCTGTGAGTCTTTCTTCCTTGAAGGCTGGCTGGTGCATGCAATCACCATTTTTTTCAAACTTGCAGGATGATTCCCTTTATCCTGGACCCAAAATATTTTGTTAACCTTTCAAGCCCAATCCCACAAGATTTTGTATTGAACACAAGCTCCATTTTGGAACTGGAGCCAGCAGGGCTGGTGTGCTGGGGGTAATGATACTTAAGTTTCACCTCTGACCTTTTTTTTGGCATTAACTTGGTGTTCGTAGCGGACTCTGTTCAGGTGGTTGCCTGGAGCTGCACTGCTCCACAGAGTAATTCCTATAATGCTGTATGCAACAAACATCACCAGTAAAGGCAGTAAATAAATCAACACAATCACGGCAATGTGGTACCTGAAAGAGAAGAACAAGCAGTTTTTCACAGTCAGTATGGCTCTTGCAGAGCTCTTTCAGAAATTGTCTTTTGGATATGTATGCTGGCTCCTATTAGCGAAACCACAAAGAAGAAATTGTGCCTATAATTATTGTTACAGGGACTTATGTAAACAGCAAAATCTCATCTCTGTTTTGGTGTGATGAGGGGCTCTTGGGCTGGATTCTCTGCTCTTTCAAGGCAGGGTAACACAGTTGATCTTTTAGTGGAGGGTTGCAGTCCAGGGCCACTGAACTGAGCTTTGCTATCCCACTGCAGCCAGGAGAGAGAGAGAGAGAGAGAGAGAGACATGGTGGTAAAAGTACAAGCCCTTAAATCACAGGTGTGGGAAAGGAATAGTCCAGAAACTATAGAGTAACTTGACGAATGTAGTAGTGGCAACAGTGGAAAAAAGCCAGGTCAGGACTGCAAAAGGTATCTGGCTGCTAACAGGGTGCACAAAGATGCAGATAGTGAGGAAGGGGTGTTGCCTGTATTTGTGTAGCTGGCTGTTTTTACTCGTGTGAGCACACACAGTTAATGTACCACCAACAGGCACTCAGTTTCTGCTCCAGCTGAAAGCACTGCCATCCCCTTAGCCGTATTTTAACCTCAGCCCTTTCTAGTTTTCTGTGTCACCCCACAAACTTCTGCTGGTTCCCTCATGCTGGGGGCTGATTAGTTTAAGCAACCACCATTTATGGGAAGGGAGCAACCTGCTCACTCCATTACAGCAGCTGTCAAACTAACATAAACAGTGTGAAAAGTAGGATTAGGCAGGAGGGCTCTGGCACACACTGCTGGCAGTGACCCCAAAAGGCTGGGTGGGTGTAAATGGTTTTTCTCAGCCTGACAAGGCTCTGGGGTTACTCCTCACATTAATACTTTACAGAGCACTGTTGAAATGGGTGTTGGGGCCCACAGTAGTGTTTGTTCCTTGGGGTGGCTGCATAAGGAAAAGTACTATATTTGTGAGATGTGGCAGGTTTGTCCTGCCTGTCTTCCACTTTTTCCTATTGTGCTCAGAGTGGTTCCTCTTTTGAAGGTCTAATGCTGTGTGTGGAGTGCAGCAGAGACCTTTTAGGGTTCCCACCCTGGGAGGAGGAAGGAGCCTGAGCTTGAAGCTTGAGCACATGTAAAAAGAAACTTTTAGTCTTGTAGCTTTACTACTTTGCTGCAAAGTTAACCTGTCACCAGAAGAAAAATCCTTTGTGGTTAAGGTTCTTTACTCTGGTTAAACTTCTATGTCCTTTATATCCACTATTTTTCAGGTGCTGGAAGGCAATAGTGCATTGTTTGGGGTTTTAAAATTTTTTTTTTTACTTCTTTCTGTCATAATTATATACATCTTTCCTGCAGAAAAGAATTTTCCTTTGTTCTGGAGGCTAGAAATCTTGAAAGACGGGTTTACTGAACTGCAAAGGATTCAGAGGACACACAGACAACACAGGAACCCAGTTCTCAATTTTGCTTTTTTGTTTTTCTTTGGGTTTCTTAGTATTTCCTTTCCTTGCTATTTGGACTAGTATATGAATGGCTGCACATGGCTTTTCCTCCATGGTCTGTGTTGCAGGCATCTGTCCCAACAAATCCATCCCTCAGTATGACTTCTGGGGAGCAATGTTCCCAACTTCCTTTCTAAGAGAGATACCAAAGCCTGTGGATCTGAGGCTGTTCAGGGAGAGAGGGCTGGTGAGTGATGTATTGTGGTCAGGAGCTGCTGCTCTTCAGCTGGAGCTCCCAGAAAGGATCTGCCCTGCTATTTGTCACCTTCAGGACCAGCCTTTCCAGCCCACAGGGACTTTGTCAGCATGCTGCAGAGCTCATTTGAATCCTTTCCATGCCATGGATGTGGGAGAAATAAACCTTGTGCTTTTAATCTGAACAGAAGAGTCACCAGTGACTCATGTATTAGTGGTTATCTATTCTCCCTCCTCCCCAGCTGATAGGAGCCTGGCACACTGTTCCCCAGCAAGTACCAAAGGGTACCAAAAAGGGACCCCCAGGAGCATCACCCAGCATGAGAGGTTTGAGCCTGATTTTGCTCTTTGCTCTGGGAGCTGGGAACAACTGGCAACCACTGTCTGAAAATGCTGCAACTTGGCCAAAATTACACGAAGGTCATGGAACTTGGCACATATTTGTGTGAAAATCAGTTAGTTTGGTAATGGCTAAGCTGAGGAGGCATCCAGCTGTCTGCCAGAGATGAAGACTGAGCAGGGAAAATGTCCCACATGCATGGAGCTGGGCAAAAGCCTTCACAGTGGGTTTTGGTTTGAAAAATTGTTTGCACTTTGTTAATTGATTTGTTCCTTTTCCTCAGTTGTTCCATTGCTACTTTGTATAAATATGTTTTGCTTGATAAATTTCTCAAACGTGCATCACGTGTTTTGAATGATGAGTAATCCCAGCAGATCCCCTGAATGCAGGGTACAGGTTGTTTCATCTGTTTGAACAATCTTGCTTTCAAGCAGGAGGAAATCGCTGTGAGGCTTAGGAACTTTCAGGAGCACAGATCTGTGCCCAGATAAATATGTCTATAAAACCTTAGGGTGTTTGAAACATGCTGCTCTCAGGTTTTATTTTCCTTTCACCCCCACAAAGAGCAGCATGATTTTTAACTAATTACGTGGCTTCTCAGCATTAAAGACATCCAGTTTCCTCCTGCCTGAGGGAGGAAGAAAATCCAGAATGTTTGAAACCAGGATTAATTGATTGTTTAGAGACTTTTTGCACTGGTTTCTCTTAAATTCCCCAAGCCCTGTATGTAGGGTTTCTAGACATTATAACCAGTTTTCAAAGCAGTGGAGGATGGCAGGTTCAGGATTACCCTGAACCATGATCAGCTGGCTTAAATTGAGTTTAGATGGGTTGCCCCAGCCCCACATTCTCCTGCTCTCTCTCCTAGCACTCTCCATAGCCAACAGTTTGGAGATGAAATTAGTTTCCTGGTTAACTTTTGCCTGAATTGGAACCTTTATCGTGTCTCTTACGTCAGCTGGTGCTTGGATCCAACGTCATCAGGCCAGGCCACGATGCATTTCGTGGTTCCATTGTCCATGGTGATCTCGGCATAGAAGCACTGTGGGAAGGCAAGCCCGAATGCCACCAGCCAGATTATCCCAATGATGACTCTGGTGCTTCCAGCAGAGAGCCTGGGCTTGAAGGGGTGGATTATGGCCACGTACCTGCAAGAAACAGGTAGTGCTTTTACAGTGAAATTGGCAATCCATACAACAAACCCAGCAAGTTACAGGCTTTGCAAGCATTGCCCTTATAGAATTTTCCATAGAATCCCAGAATGGTTTGGGTTGGAAGGCACCTTAAAGATTACCAAGTTCCAACCCCCAGCCATGGGCAGGAGACCTTTCACTGTCCCAGGTTGCTCCAGGCCCCATCCAACCTGGCCTTGAACACTTCCAGGGATGGGGCAGCCACAGCTCCTCTGGACAACCTGTGCTAGGGCCTCACCTCCCTTGCAGGGGAACAATTTCTCCCCAGTATCCCATCTAACCCTGCACTCCATCAGCATAAAGCTGTTCCCTCCTGTCCTGTCACTCCAGGCCCTCATAAAAAGTATTCTTGCTATTTTTTTTAAGTTACTTTTGCAAGCGCCTTATCAAAAAAAGCCCAGCCAAACATGGTTTTTCCTCCTAATTATGTCAATCTCTGATGCTTCATGTTAGCACAAGAGCACACTGGGGTCTTGAGTATCCTTTACCCTGATTTTTTCCCCACTGATTTTTAAAACATCAGTGAAAACTTGTGCTGTCTGCCTCTGTCTGTGACTGCCCAAGCCCTTGTGCTTGCAGTGGAGGGAAGGGCTGACCCTCTCATCCCACACCTGCTCAGAGCCCTCAGGCACATCTGACTATTGGATTACTCCAGCCCGGGGTGCTCTCTGGTTTTAAGTTCCCTGTGTGGAAATGCACGGTGTTGTAACGAGTACATAATCAATTATGCATTTCTTGTCATGCTCTCCCTATTCTTTGTCATGGTTGTTACAAAGGCAAAATAGAGTGGAAAATGCCCATTGCCTCCTAGTTTTCACAGCAAAAATCTGACAAATTGTGCTGTCTCTTGGCCAGGCTGTTGGTAGGGAACTCTGGCCAGCTGCTGCTGCAGGACAGGCAGCAGAGTGAGCAATCCAGGGCTGCAGCAGGGCCTTATTTAGCTATAAAATTTTCATGTCACCTCACTATTCTATACAGTGCTCGAGCCTGGTCAGGGAGGAATCCACTGGTGGATATTCTCCAGAGTATTTGCCCACAGAAGTGCATGAAGTGATGATCTGTGGCCCTCAGTGAATGGCAAGTCCTGGGAATAAATGATGCCAGCCCCTGTGCTGTCACTGCAGCCCATGTTGCAGACACCAAAGGTGTTACAGAGCTGCATGGAGGCTTTCCCACTCTGCCAGGGGTGCAGCCCCGAGGCAAGCTGTGATTTTAGGCGAGCTCCTGCAAGTTGGGAGATTTATCAAACCTGCTGAGATCTCCTGGCCCCTCTTGCTGTGTGGCAGCACGGCCTTTGCCATGCTGCTGCTTGTGCTCCTTGTGCCCTTTCTCAATGCCCCTGTGACATCCCAGGATGATGGGACTGCAATCTTGGTGCCCTTTCTCTGGTCCTCATGCATGTAGACAAAACAAGCTGAATTTTGGAACCTCTTGTGCACTTTCTAAACAGGTCATGGGAGACTTTGCTGGCCAGAGTGTGAAACCCGAGCTGATCAATAAGACTGCATTTCTGCCTTGAGCTGCAGTGGAAACAGGTGCTCTGCTAGTGGGGAAACTGAGTGATCCTAAACCCAGCCCTGGCGAGCAATATCACCAGGGACTTCTCCATGGCAGACAAAAGTGACTTAGAGCTATTACTTCTCAGCCTCCTTCCTTAAAATAAACCACTTCAGAAGATGTTGTTTTTATCTAAATTAAACATTGGAGCTGGAGTGGACACAAGGTGTCTTAACAATAAATGGCAGCATCGAGTTTCCAAGAGACCATGTCAGGATCTATTTTAAGGCTAAGCAAAGAATAGCTAAATATGGTTTGCAGTGAGGTGCCAAGTTTTCTTTCTGATCTGTGCCATGTGACTGAAGAGATTTTGGCTATATGGGTGCTTTCACCAAAAATCCCCAAGGAACAAGAGTAGGAAGACATGACAACTGGCTGAAACAGCTTTTTAAAAATATTCTTTGTCGGACAATATGTATAAAATAGCAGTTACCAACAACCTTGATTTACAGCCAGGAGCAGCAAAAGAGTATTTGAGTCTAAAACTGAGCTGCCACTGATTCTAAATAGAGATTTGCTTTCATCTGGACAACTGCAGACTGACAAACATGTCCCTCAGCCCTGTCCTCGTGAGCTGTCCTGCACTGTGCCCTGTCCCCAGCTCCTGCACAGGTTTCAGCGGGCATTACACGTGCTTTTGGAAAAGCCCTCTTCCCTCTCCTGGCCTGTTTATCTCGTGTGATCACTCTGGGATTGCTTCCTGAGGCTGGGTGTGCCGGGGTGATGTGAGCTGGGGGTGTGACCCCCATGGCTGGGGCAGCAAAGCTGTTTGGTTTTTGGATGGCTCCAGAGGGATGCTGGCTCTCCTCCCGAGGGAGCTGCAAGGGCTCCCGTGGATACAGGAACACGGGAAACCTGAAGGACACTGCAGAGTCACCAGCAGGCCTTTGATAAAGGAGTGCTGGTGTTTCTGGGTCAGGTGCCCCAGGGAAGTCCTTCACCCTGAGGCTGCAGCAGGGAGAGTGGAAGGAACGGAGGGAAGACAGGAAGGATGGAAGGGAGGAGGGCAGAGAGCCTATAGGGAAATAACCTCCTCTGCTTCTTGCCCACAGCATCGCCTTTAAGGGAGGAAAGTCCCACAGACCTTTAGCCACTTCCTAGTAAAAAGGAAAAACAGCTTCATGCTATTTAACAATGAGCTGTAAACACAGTCAGGCTCCAGAAATTAAAGCTTAAGTAAAAGTGACTTGGCAGTTGGAAGTGAATTTTATGAAAACACCAAATTGCCCCAGAAGTCAAACAGAATCACTGTAATTACTTCCCTCCCTCTTGGAATAAGTCATTCTAATGAACCAGGGGAGCAGACTCTGCCATTTCTAATCTAATTCCCATTATTTCTGGTGGTTTTGCTGGATTCACAGCAGGATTAGGGCTGCTGATAGTTTCAGCAGCCTGCAGCATATTCTCCTTTTTCCAGATATATCCCTCTTATGGTTTAAAAAAACTCAACAAAGCCTCAAAAGAGTTTTCAGGATGATTGGGAAACAATTTATGATCAATAATGTGGGAACAACAAAATACCAGCCACTTCCACACATTACAGATTTGGGTGTGATTCAGACCAGGGATAAAAAACAGAAGATCACACCATAATTAGCATCAAACCCCACAGTCTGGCACTGCTTCCACTTTGCTGATAAGGCACCTGACAGAGTGGGGGCCAATTGCACAAGCTACTGCAATGATTTTTTTTTATGAATTACAGGAGATCTTTTCGGACCTTATCTTCTCCGTTCGCCTCTTACCTCTCTGCAGCCACAGCTGTCATGGAGTAAATGCTCACAAACACTGCAGTGATGGGGAACCAGTTCTGAAACCTGCAGAATTCCTCACCAAAATACCAGACATTGTGACTGGCATAGATAAAGTTGAAGATGGTGTTGAAAGCAGACATCAGCAGGTCCGAAAGGGCCAAGTTAACGATGAAGTAATTGGTAGCTGTCCTCATTCTTCGGTGTGCCAGAATAATCCAGATGATGGTGATGTTGCCAACAATGGATGTGACAACGATGAAGGAGTAGGTGATGGCCCACAGGGCAATTCTCCATCCCGCCTGGGTGAACTGGGTGGCCGCCGTCCAGTTGCTGCTGTCCTTGAGGGAGCCAGCCTGCGAAACGCCGCTCGCGTTAAAAACAGAGAACACGCCCATGGCTTTTCACTTCTTGTAAGCCTAAAAGAAAATCTTCTGGCACCTGCTCGTTTCCTTGCAGTAGGTGCTGGCGGTATGAATTTCCACTCATTTAACCAAGTGCTGTTAAAAAGACATCAGGATGAACTGTCTCGTGTCCTCTCGTCCTGTTTTCCAAGCGATGCAATGCAGTTCCAGGAGGAGATGAGCAATGCCAAGGGCCTCCTCCTTCTTCGCTGGCATTTTAACCTATGCTTGAAGAGCAAAAACTAAAGAACAACTCCCTTCTTCAAGTTTCTTTTTCCTCTAAAAAAGGAAGAAAAAAAAGGGAAAGGAAGATATTTTCCAGGCCAGTGGCAAGTGATGTCTTCCTTTTTTAAGATTACTTCCTAAGATTACTTTTAGGGACAAGAAAACATAAATGGAAGCCAAAAACCACTTCAATCCAAGTAGAAATTCCTTGTCAGGGCAGCAGTTTTCTAAAGCACCAGGTGTCTGAATCCCCTGAGGACATTTGCTGTTTTTTCCCTGTGTAACTATTAAGTGCGAGGCAGGAGTTTAACTGGGATAAAATCTCAACAGGTTTTAAGGGGACTTTGAAAGGAGGTGGAGTCTCTTGCAGGGAAAAACTAAACAACCAATTTGACATCAAATGAAATGTGGCAAAGTGGTACACGAAGCTCCCCTGCCCCCCACTCCACTCAGTTAGTTTTGAACAACCTCTGCAATGGCCACGCTGCTCTATCAGGATTTTAGAGGCTTACGTACAAGGGTAGTTACTCTGCCAGGTTTACCAGTTCTGCAGTCCTCATTTTTCCAGGACCCTGCCTGACTTCCCGTGAGCTCTCATAGCAAGAGAGAAACTATATTCGATGCAATTCAGCAAGATCCTTCCTTTTGGATGGCTGCATCCCCTTTCACAGTGTGTGCTGTAGGAACTTGGTGACCTCATGCATGCAGAAATTTCGGGTTCTTGTAAGAAAGAGGAACCCCTCACTCTGCTCAGAGCACAGTGCTCTTGCTCGCTGTCATCTTTAAAGCAAAGGGCATAAACATAAGTGACACACTGAGGCTGAGATTTCCAGGAGTGCTGGGCACTGACTCATGCCTGCTCAGCTGGGAGCTGAAGGGGTTTCAGGGATGAAAACCTGCCTTCAGGATCCAGAAGCACCTGTAGCACTGGGATGCCAGATGTTTTCCAGCTCCTGTAGCTGCTGGGGCTGCAGCTTGTGCCAGACTCTGCTGTAACAGGGCAGTGTGCATCAGTTCAGGATCCTTTGCACCAGCTCAGCCCAGAATCTTTCCTTGCTTCATTAATTTCTGGAGGCAGCCTTGAATAAACCCATCACCTAACCAACTCTTTCAAGCAGGTTTTCTCTGTTACAATATTGCCCAAGTGTTGCTGTTAAAGAAATCAATACCTGTAGTCCTGCATGTAATGTCTCCTTCTCTTCCCTGCAGGTAATCCCTCTCACTTCCCTACCCAGAAACTGAAAAGGTACACTTGTACATATCTTCTAAAGTGCATTGCAAAGCTCTTCCAATGTGCTTCTTCAAAGGCTTGTTAAACACCTCATTAAACAGCTTAGGGACCTTCCACTTTCCATACACAGTTCAGGTGGGCTGTTCATGACTTGCAATACAAGTTCAACAGCTAATTGTGTTCTTCAAATTTTTTTTAATATGCTGTCTGAAATCACTGCAAATTAGAAGTAGAATAGGAGCAAAAGCCTCCATACATTTCACTGGGAGTGCACTAAAGTGCTGTATCAGTTACAGAAAGTAGAACGGGAGCAAGTGCTTAGAAAAAGGAGTGCACTTATGGACCCTTCAGTGGTGAAGCTGTAACCTCTCTTGGCTGACTTTGAAGATGGTCAAGGTGCTCAGGTTTCTTAGGAGCCTCCTTGTGAACCATCTGCCCCAGTCCCTGATCTGTTACTCAGGTGATAATCGAAGAGCAGCCACCCTTTGGTCAACATTTCATCATATGAGTCAGGAGGGATTTGCCTTCCTGTATCCACACCCACACCTTTTATTCACTTGCTGGTTGTGCATTGACAAGGTTATCATCCTGGAGCCTGGCCAGCAATTTAGCGTGTGCTATCAGCCTTTAGACTTGAAAACTGGAGCAATTTTTGACACAGGCCAACTCCAGATTCCTCAGGGAAGTTGCATTTGCCTGAGACAGTGGGTAAGACCTGCCTCACCAGTGGTTTTGGAGTTATACCAGAGAAAGGGACAACCTGAGAGCAGGGGCTTTGGGTTTGGCTGGTTTCACTGTTGTTTTTATTATGGGCAGGATTGTCAAGGCCAAATGTTACCAGGCTGAGTCACCAATCCCAGGTCTGAGCAAAGGGTGAGAGATGCAAACAAAAGACGTGGGTCTGCAAGGTCAGGAAGGGTGATTGAGGGGTGTTTTGTGTTTTGGAAACATAATACAAGGTAATATAGGCAGTAGAGGCTTTAATTGTACTGCAAGTTGGACTCTACTTTTGGAGGAAGAACCTTTGTCCAGGGAACAGCTCTGAGAGCAGGACATGAGGACCATGAGCATCCACCTTGGGTGGGGCAAAGTGCAGCTGGCCTGCAGCTTCATCAGCCAGACATGGGCTGGAAGGAAGCAGCAAAAATGGCTCTGGTAGCACTGAAAAGCTCTGGGTCTTTCTGACATGGTTAGTTGCAGGGCTAGCTGTAGTCCACTTCTTTCTGCAGAGCTCCTAAAGCCCTGGGGCAAATGCTTTGCAGTTCATGGTTTTTGGTGTCTTTAGGACAACCTCTAGTGATGAGTGAGGAAATGTGGGAGTTACTGATCCTTAATATGAACAAAAACACTGCTAGTTGTGCTGTTGGATGGTCCCAAGAGCAGATGCTGTAATGAGCAATCTGCCAGGCTCTTCACTGGAAAACTGCAGCCCTGTGCTGCACTGGGATGACAGGGAGAGAATGCAATCACGATGGACCCTGAGGCAGTTCATAACATCTTACTTGAACTACCATTTGCTGCTAAACGATGATGGTGTCCAGAAATCTTGCCATTTGTATAGATAAAGTCTGGGATTCAGGAAAAGAAAGGGATTGCCCAATTATTGTCATGCAGTTTCATAACAGGAACTTGTTTTTATACGTTGACTCAGTTCTGAAGGAAAACAACAGGAAAACAGACACTCCTTTACTCAGCTTCCCCATCCAGCAGGATGTGCCCTGAAATTTTATGTGCAGGAATTAGCACAAAGGACAAGGTAAGGTACAAAAAAAGTCAAACCAGAACACTTAATTTGGTTAAATACTCAAACGAGGAAGATGCCTAAGTGACAGGAACGTGCTTGGATGTGAATGACACCCATGAGACATGAAGATCGTGTGACAGACACTAATTCCCAGCAGCTATATGTGATGGGATTTCCAGCCTGCATGCCATTGCTAAGTGTCAGGGATGTTTGCAAATCTCTCTGAAAATGGAAGTTGTTGATATTTTAGAGGATGAATGCTTTAGGACATTGTATTACTGTCAGAATCATTAGAGGTGAAAAGCTATTCTGTTGCTGGGAGTGTCCCGGGCTGGATTGTTTTCCAGAAGCAGAATGTAGTAGCACTGCAGGCAATAGCAATAGTACTCTTTATAACAGAATTATCCAGGGATATTTGTTAGCCTTTAGAAACAAGATTTTGGTGTATTGTATGACCTAAAGAAATGATGTGTGACTGAGTGTTCACACAGTTCTCATACGCAGCTCAGAGGTTTTCCAGTCTCTTTGCTAGGTAACTTAAGGATAAATGCTGCCCCACTTCATCTCCTCTGACACCAGACACTGATTTTCAATGCCATCTGTCTCTGCTCCGGGCCAGGATGAAACAACCGACTCTGTGACAGTTCTCTGCCACTTTGAATGAGACTTTTTTTACCCCCGGGGGAAAATAGCCCTTTGTGGGACAGGAGTGCAGCACTGCGGGCTTGAAAGGGCTTATTTCATCTCGGAGGCATGAATGGCGTTTGCAGTTCATGATCGCTGTGTCAGACCCATCACGGACCCACTGTCACAGCAGCGGGACGGGGATGAACGTCGGCGTAGGCACAAGCCGTGGCCAGTGCAATATGCCCAGCAGCTGTTGTCATCGGCAGGACGTGACCCTCTTCGCATGTGCGATCGCGTGGGTGACACAAAGAGAGCCAAATGCCCCGGTAACGCTTCCTGGCGCCGGTGTAGGGCGTAGGGATTCTGCTTTGCCATGTTTTTGGATGCTCCACCAAAAACCCGAGCGCCCGTGCAGCGGCTTCCCACGGCCGTATTTCTGTCCCGGCTGTTTCAATGGCGATGGCAGAGGTCTGGGGATGCGTGCGGGGCTCCGGCAGCACTGCCAGATCCCTGTCGGAGCAGCCACATCCATTTCTCCTGCCTCGGGGCTAATCCCGGCCGAGCGGCNGGAGCAGGCGAGGTACTGCGGGCGGCTCTCCTACCTGTGCCTCAAGCTCAGCCTCATCACCTACTCCACCACGTTCTGGGTGAGCGGCGCGGGGAGCGCGGTCCGCCCCGCGCTTCAGCAGTAGATGGATGTTTCCGCGGCTGAGGTGGCGGCTGTCACGCCCGTGGCCGTGGGTGTCACGCCCGTGGCCGGGTGCAGCGCCCTCGCCGAGGGACTGACAAACTGGTTTTGGCGGATGGGGACTTTGAGGGGTTGGAAGTGCGGCGGGTGAAAATGGTTCGTGTGCGGCTTCAAGTGCAGCTCTGCCCTGCAGGGGAGATGGGCAAACAGAGCCTTTGCCCTGCAGCGTCACTCCTCGGTGTGTTGGGTATGTCCTCTCCTGAGCCTCGGCAGGGTGAGGCTGCCGGGCTCTGCAGTTACAGGTGTGTGGCACTTGCTGTCCTCGTCCAGGTGTTTGGTAAAGCCAGAGAGTCCCAGATGATGGGTCCGGACCGCTGGCTTCTGACAGGTCACGCCAGGCAATTCTGACAATCCACGCCAGGCAGCCCCTGGGCTGGAAGGAGCCCTTTGCAAATGCTCTTTGTAAGCACCGTGATTTTGAAAGGTGCTTTTTTCAGGCTCTGGGATACTGTGAAGGTGCTGGCTTCAGGTGGTGCTGATGTCAGACGTGCTCAGGCAGGGTTTTTTCTATCTGGCTTTTTCTCTTGAAACGCTGCTTAAGTTCTAGTTTGGCTGGTCTCTTTTTGTCTGACATGGTGTTTACCAGTTGGGAGCATAAGGCTTTTGCTTTGCTGCATGGGAGAAGAGGCTTAGATCCACCAGGTTTGATAGTGAGTGTCAGAGTCAACCTATGATTTAATGAACAAAGATTGAAACACAAAGTGTTCGGGTGTAATTCAGACAGACAAAAGAGTCTGTCTTGGCAGACAAACCAACCCTTGGGTTTAGGCTCCTGATGCTCCCTGTGTTCCTCCACAGCTATTTTGCAGTTACGAGTTTCAGAAAAGGGAAATTCAGATTTGTTGTGTTATTTTTCAGACCCCCTTTTTGCAGCGTGTCCTTGGCAAAGGACCGTGCACGTTGCCTGCTCTGCGTTTTCTGTCGGCAGCGAGGGCCCTTGCTGGTGGGATGTAAACATTCCTCTGGTGGCAGAGAAAGGGCCCTTCTGAAACCCTCCTGGGAGCGCCCAGGACAAAGCCAGGAAAGAGGACAAAGCCTCTTTCAGCAGCCCCAGGATTTTATTTACTCTTTGTAGTTGCTCGCTCTGGATTTTCAATGCTCTGCCCTCGTTCATAAGCGAGAGCTTCCATTTGTTGGCCGGGGGAGATGGTTTGCTCTGGGAGGGGGGGAGGATGGGGGCTGCAGAGGGGGAAGGAAGGACAGGGAATGACAGGGAATTGTTTTGGGGAGGCTGGTGCCGGGCAGCATCCTGCTGGGGCTGGGGCCGAGCACGCGCCGGGCCGTGTGAGGCGCGTGGGCTTCGCTCGCGGAATTTTCTTTTATTGCAGCTTAGCCAAGCAGATCCCATCAGCTGTAAATGTCAGTCGCCTGCTTCTCTTTTCAGCGTTGTTGTTCTTGCTGAGTTTGTTGGTTTGGCGTTTTTTCTTCAGTCGGTGTAAATGGAAGTAGAGCTTGGCTGTGGGAGTGTTGGCTTTCTTGAGTGTCGGGTGCTTTGTGATGTCCTGCCGCTGTCTGGGGCTTTGACCTGCTGGATGCTGAGTTCATTCGATTCCCTCCCTGCTGTTGCAGTTCCTCTGGTACGTTATGAGTGATGGAAGTCCCAGATTTGAGTCCCCAGGATGGCTTTAAACCACCAGGAACTGAATACCAGCCATATCCAAAGCAGAAATGAAATAAAAGCATTGCTGGGAGTGCAGGAGGGGATGTTTGCTAGAGGCCTTGTGGTCTTCCCCTGTCGCCCAAGGCTTTTTTAAAAACCTAGCTGTAACTTTTCCAGACAACTGTTTTGCTGGTGAATGGGGCTGTAATGTAATTTTCTTGCCCGGCTGAAACAAAATCCAGCATTTTAAACAGAAGGTGCTGTTGTTGAGCTTTATTTAAGAAAAAGAACTGTAAATACAGGGTTAAAGCTTCTGCCTTTAAGTAAATAAGTAAATAAATGCTTCTCCTTTCTCTTGGGAAAGCAGCTTCTGTGTGTGCAAAAGCCCCAGAGAAATGGCCTGGTATTTGCTGGTGGATGCTCATTTAATGTGAGTCAGGGCAGTTAATTTTTCCTCTGCACACAGCTGGAATTGCCAAGCTGGGAGCTGTTGTGAAGGATGCAGAAGGATGCAAACAGTCCGTGTGCCCCTGGGCTTGTGTTCCCACCCCCAGGCACAGGAAGGGAGAGCCCAGATCCCAGAAGAGCCTCGGGTGGGATGGCTGCTGCCTTAGCACATCTGCTTGCCATAAGGAAATGCTGCTGTTGGTTTGACCATATTAAAGGTTTAAAAGATTTTTATTAAATGCTTAAGAAAATAAAAGATAATGAAAGCATAATCTTGGAGGATGTGGGAGCACAAACGGAGGTGAAAAGGGGTGAAGATATGTGTATATAAAGATGCTATATGTATTTATGTATCTTAAAAGTTCTTAAAGTAGGAAGTATCTTGTATTTTATTTACAGGCACCTTTTAGTCAAAAATCCCCTGAAATTTAATGTTTTGATGAGAAAACTCTGGTTAAGAAAAAGACATTTCAGTAAAAAGTTCTAGTCTTGAAACAACAGTCTTCTGAAATTCTGGTAATCCCTATCAAGCTTTAATACCTGTGGTTTATGTCCAGTGTTTTTGTTTTTTTTTTTACTTTTTAAACAAGGGATCCACCAGGCAAGAGTTATTGTTGTTAATGGCACTTCAGTGTTTGCAGGAGAATCTGCTTTTGGGGTTACTCTCAATTTGGTCAAATTTTAGTAGCTTCAGTGTATTTCCTTTTTATGGGTGAACCCTTCTGAGAATTTTCTCTCTTTAAATGACAAACTGGTGGCATTCCCTGCATATTGTCCTTTGGCATCATTTTTGATTTCCACAGAAAATCAAGAACTTCCAGTAAGTTGCTATTTATTTTAAGATATTAAGATAATAATTTAAAAAGTATTTCAGCTGTTTGGCTCATGAACTCGTAGTCACATCACGTGTCCCTCTAGCCCTTTGGGATATACTGTGTCATATCCAAAGTTAAGAAGTGAAATTAAAAATTAAGAAGTATAATTAAGAAGCATTGGTGTGCAGAGAGCAGACTTGTGTTTCCTGTGGAAATGTCAGGTCAGGAAAGGGGAGTGCTGTTTATCAGATTGCCAAAATGATTGATTTGTGTCTCATCTCTTCCCTGATGATGTGACTGGCTGTTGGAGTCAGCAGCAAAGTTTTTCCACTGCAATTTTTGTAATTAAGTATTGTGGGCTATTTTTTATTTTAATTAATTCAGCATAATTCAAAGTGATTTGCAGCACACCGTAGTTTTAATACCAAATGATTTTGACTTAACTAATTATTTTGATTGAAATACCTTTACCTTGTTAAATGAACTATGTCCCTTCCTATTTTACTTGTCAGCTTTATCTGGTAGTTGCTCAAGGAAGTGACAGTTTTCAACTTGGTTGTTTTTGTTTTTTTAGTTTTTAATCTGGTGCCTTTCTTCTGATGTCAGGAAGAGCAGAGGTATAGGAAATATCTGACTGTATTTACTGAGCCTAAATACAGTAGGAGTTAATATGAAGGGACAGATAGGCTGTTTGCAGAGCAGCTTAGAAACTGTGTTATGTTAGAGGCACATATATATTTCTATATATTTATACACAGAGAGAGAAGGACAGACAGACACGCAAAGGAGGGTCATTAATGCCATGGCAGTTGCTCATATATGTAATACATGTGATCTCAGATGGGTAATAAATTACATTTCAGCCAGTGATGTATATTTTGATTAGTTTAACTTCCAGAATGATGAAACCTATTTTTGAAGTGAACAAGTTTAATGTTTTTTTCCAACTCAGCTCTTTTTCTGCTTTAGTCTTTGAGGGTTATTTTAGTTTTTTTTATCCAAAGTTCTGCTTAGGGTATTCCATTGTTTGTAATGAATCCTGAAGTGAGCAGTTACAGGTTCCTGTGTACTCACAGCCTGCCATCTCTGTGTTTACTGGCAGAAAGAATAACATCCTTGCTCTCCTCTGTTTCTCTTCCAGGTGATTGGAGCCCTTGTCCTTGCCGTTGGGATTTATGCAGAAATTGAAAGACAGAAGTACAAAACTCTAGAAAGTGCCTTTCTAGCCCCAGCAATTATTTTAATACTTTTGGGCATTGTGATGTTCCTGGTATCCTTTGTGGGTGTACTGGCTTCTCTAAGAGACAATTTATGCCTTCTGCAAGCAGTAAGTGTTGGAATTTTTATTCCTAGTTTCTAAGGCTTGTTGCTTTTGCTTTTCACCGTCCTCTGAATTCATCCAGAACTATGTCTGCACTGAAAAACACTTTAACAAAGTTATCTTTTAAAAAAATTTTCATGAGATCTGAATTCAGTGGCTGTGGTCCCTCCCTCAGGGAGCAGCAGCATTGGGTCTCGCCGGCGACGGGACCGGCGAGGGTCTGAGCCCAGCACTGGGAAAAGAAACTTCCCAGCAGTTAAGGTGTTATGGAAAATAACCAGGAACGTGAGTTACTATCAGCCAGCGTGTATCTTGTGCAAACTCAGCTGCTGACGTACCAGTTGGTGCTGGCTGCTGGTTTCAAGCCAGAGGAAGCAGCTCAAGAGAGAAACCCTGGCTCAGGCTGGAGTCCGGCAGGAGTCTGTCCAGTGGCTGGAGTCTGTCTGTCCTCCCCAGGGAAGTGGAATGTGGAGGGGAGATGGAGAAATGTGTGTTCAAAGTTCGATGTGGAGCTCGGGCCTTTGAGAGAAGGGCCCTGAGGGGGAAGTGAAGGGGACAAGGTTTTTCTCCCCAGCGCCTCTGAAAAGGTGAATTTTAGGGAAATTCCTGGGTAACACTGTGGTTGCAGATGGAAGCTGGACATGTGACTTATTAAAATTAAAGTGGGCAAACTTCGTTTTCACCTGCACAGAATCACACAGAGTTTGGGTTGGAAGGGACCTTTTAAAGGCCACCTAATCCAACCCCAATGAGCAGGGTCACCTTCTGCTAGACCAGGTTCCTCAAAACCTGACCCAAGCCGGCCTTGTCATGTCAGTTCAGTCTAACAAAATCCTAAATACATGGTTTGTTGTGGAGGGCAAAGCCAGAAATAACCATGGATTTTGAAGTTATACTGGAATTTTACTGAGAGCCCCTCCTTAGGCTTCTTCCCCCGAGCGTGGTGGTGTGTCAGACGCCAGGAACATTTTCTGTTCCCATTCTGGTAGCAAACCCAGCTGGGTATTCAACAAAGCAGGTCCCTGATGCCAGCTTCCCAGGCTGATTCCAGATTTAGCAGGACACACACCCTAGGACACACACTGGCAGTGTAGAAAGAGGTGGTTTGGATTATCTTAAGGTCTGCTGCTTTATCCACTAATTGAAAGGTAAGTGGTAAGTACTGGTTTTGTAGGAAACATAAAAACATGAAGTGTGGTTTGTAGCAGTCCATCAATATGCTTCTCTGGGATGCTGTTGTGGAAAGGAGTATCTTGGCAGGATAATTTCATCTAATGGTTTTGAGTCTGTTCAGAGCAGAAAAAATAGTGTGCTTGCCAATTGGGCAAAACCCAGAATAATTTAAGTGAGGAAAAAAGGCTTTCTTGTGACAGTGACAGTTTTATAAGAACAAACCCATGATTTTATATTTTCCTTTAAAGTGCCACGCTGAAAGCCAAGTTGGCAATTGAATGCTAGACTTAAGGGCACTAATTGAAAAAGTAATTGGAGTTCTGTCTAATGACTCACTTGCACTTGTTTTCCTGCAGTTCATGTACATCCTTGGTATCTGCTTGCTGATCGAGCTGACAGGTGGGGTGGTGGCCCTGATCTTCAGGAACCAGGTGAGCTGCTTGCTTCAGGTTTTGCATGATCCAGCTGTGCTGAATAACAGCTGTTCAACACTTGAGCACTCCTTGATGGAGGTCTGGAGACAGGCCCAGGCTTTTCAGGGTTCAGCAGTGGTGGGGTTTGCCGCTGCTCTGGAGATGAATTCCAGGTTAACGAACTTGGAGAAAATCTGGTGACTACAAATGTGCAGTACAGGCAAAATGAGTTTCCAGCTCTTCGTGTATGACAAAATGCTTTCTTCTGTTTTGCCATCTGGGTCTGACTGCTAATTTGGGACGTTTCCAGACAGATTTGGAGGCTGTTGTTTTTTAGTGGCCCAAATGTTTTGCCTCAGTTAAAGGACAGCTCTTCCCTGCCCACATCCATAAGCAACATAACAAATTGATGTAGGAGACTCCATCATTGACACGCATGCTATAACTGTATTCAACCCTTGATTTTTCTGCACAGAAAGCAGCAGACTATTTTTTTCAGTTAGAAATGCTTTAAGTATTCACTATGGCAAGTACTAGATGTCTGCTTTGTTTTGTAGCAGGACAGCTACACATAGGGAGAGGTTTCTTCCCTTGTTTTTCAAGCTTAGTGGAGAAGTTTGGGTTAGTATGGGGAGAACAAGAAAGTATTTATGGAAGCTTAGTGTAGTAGCCTCTGTTTAATTCCTGTTTGTTTTGCATGTCATGTGCATTTTTCCCATTTCTTTCTCTACTTCCTTTTCAAATCTGTAGAGTCTAAATGAGGTTTTTGACCAGTTAGGAGGGTCCTGTATTATTTCTCATTACTGGTGTGATAATCCTTTTGGTTCTGGTTAGTTTGTAAGTGTTGCGGTTTGTAATACTGAGAAGATGAGTGTATTTCAAGTTTTCTGACCTGTAAGGCTTTAACTTTGTCCATTTCAGCAGCTGGATTGAAAGGCAAATTGTTGCATTCTGGTTGTGACTAGTCCATGGTTTTGCTGTGCTGGGATTGTGGATCTTGAAAACTAAATGCTTTTTTTTTTTTCCTCTCATCTTCTGAACTTTAAAAACACTTTGCTGATTTCATTTCTAATATGCCATGCTGAAAAGATACCATTTTATATCTGCTCTCGCTGCACTGCCATATTTCTCAAAACAACCACAGTAAAACATACAGATACACCTTTTTTCCCACTCCACGTGGAATAAAGCTCTCTATCTGGCAATTAGGGACTCTTTGGAAAAATCAAATTAATGGAAAACTCATGGAAAATAAAATTCACGGACGGTGGTGGCACAGTCAAGTCTTGTTGCTCGGGGCGTGGTGCAGACCACCGTGCCAAGATCCACCCCCAAACCCACTGCTCTGTCACCCAGAAGATGATCAGGGTCCCCAGTGACAGGGATCCTGCCTGGGGATAGCAGGACCATCTCTGGGAGATGCTTGGAGAGTCTCAGCACTGAGAGGTGTCACACTGCTGGAACTTGCCAGCCCAAACCCAGCAGTGAGGCTGCTTCTCTAGAGGAGAACAGATGGTTGGTCCCTGCAGGGCTGTGCTAAAATTTGTTTTTAGTGAGTGTTTTGTTTTTTTCTCTTAAAGAAAAAAAGAAGAAAAAAAAAACTTTTCTTTTGCTCGTCAGTTACACTTTTCACTTTAACCTGCTCTTCTAATTCTGTTCCAGCCCATGTGCCCATTGTGCAACCCATGAATCTTGTTTTCCTTTTGCTTTCTAGACAATCAAATTTTTGAATGATAACATTAGAAGAGGAATTGAGAATTACTATGATGATTTAGACTTCAAGAACATCATGGATTCTGTTCAAAAGCAGGTTTGTTGGGGTTTTTTTCCCCTTGGACTAACTCAGCAACAGCTTTGAGTTTTTGATGTGACAATCAAGCTGTTACTGACGAGGGGGATGTGATGTCGTGTGTCATCTCTTATGGTGTTGCTGCTGAGGTCAGGGCTCACCCAACATTCCAGCTGGCATTTAAAACCCTCTTAGGTCACTGCAAAAAGAGAGGGCCAAAATGCAGCTTTTGCCTTGGCGGGTGCAATTCAGACACTCAAGGTCAGGTCCTACAAACCTGGAGGTTTATAGTGGCCCCACAGCTGGATTGAGATGAATTCAGCCTAAATTCCACCCACGGCCTTGCACTCAGCGTTTCTGCTGGCTGGTCCAAGAGACTGAGAAGCATTTTGTTAACAGGAGGCATTGGATAGAGAGGGATGAGGTGGCACTCAGGCTGCTGCAGCCTGGGCCCTTGTGTGGCTGCTGGAGGGCATGCACAGAGCTCTTTAACAAGGTGGTTATTGGAAGGAAATACCAGTGGAGGAGTATCTACCTGTAGTTAAAATCCAGAAACTGTGGTGAGCCCAGCTGGGCATTACTTAATGGCATGTGGCATTGACTCACAGCTTTT
>VXAX01004312.1:206014-221231 GCA_013399835.1 Leptocoma aspasia | reverse complement strand
AATAAGTCTGGTCTGTTGAAATGTTTATTGGGTTATTGAAGAGTTCTGCCACGCAGTACAGAGACTGTAGAAGAAGCAAAATGTGTTCAGAAATGTGATGTCAGGGCCCATGTGATGTCCATGAACATGCCAAGTAATGGTTATTAAAAAAATTGACTTAGGAAGTGATACATATATTCTAGGACATCGTTATGGAGATGGCAGCCTGCTTTGAAAAACAAAGTTAGGATGAAACGCCTGTCAAAAGCAGACCATCCTGAGGAAATGTTGTCATTAGACTTCATAATGCTTTAAAGTTTCCATGCACTGCCCAAAATTATGGATACGTACAGCAAACGTACACATTAGTGATTAAATGAACTTGTCCTTTTCCCGTGGTGTAAATTATGAAGTGAATATTTATATTAGGCCAGTGTAAACTTACAGTATTGGTTTGCCAGCTTTCAGTTCTTCTAAATTACACCCACAATGTTTTGGTGAGATTAATTTATGCCTTAGAGCAATGCTTTTGTCTTTTAGATCCAGTTGGAAATACAGTCCTAGTCCTTAAAACAGCTGCAGAGGTAGATTACAGGTCAGGGTAGAGTCAATGTAAAAACACTGCTTAATGATGTCCAGAGCTGGAAAGATAATTTTTCATCTCAGAAAAGATGGGAGGTGGAACTTGGCACCGAGTACTTTGCTCTAGCACTCTGGGTTATAGTTCAACAGGTGACAGGGGAGTGTTACCTGTATCTTGAATTCTTTTAAATTGTATTTATCATATACATTCATACATGCCGTGCTGATAAAATGACAGAATTTTTGGTAGCTCAGGGCTTTTAAAATTGTTTTATTCTTGCTTTGTTTTCTACTCGTTCAAAGAGTTTAAGGTACAATTTTTTTTTCCTTTTCCTTTTGGAATCATAGAACCATTTAGGTTGGAGAAGACCTTTGAGGAGAAGACCTTTGAGATCATTGAGTTTTGTGTTGTGTTTTTTTTTTTTTTTTCTCTCCAGTTCAAGTGCTGTGGTGGGGAAGATTATAGAGATTGGTCCCAAAATGTGTACCACAACTGTGCAGCTCCAGGACCACTGGCTTGTGGGGTGCCCTACACTTGCTGCATCAGAAATAAGGTAAGTCCTGGCACCTCAGCATCACTGGTGTTGGCTCAAAAAGGTACCTGACTTCAGGAAGTCTGGGGTAAGAAGTGAAGGAAAATGGGTTCTTTCCTCCCCTAATGGATCTGTGGGTCTTGACAGCTTAAAAGGGAGAAAATAATGGATTAGATGTCTTGGCTGTGGTCCATTTTACTGACCCACTTCCCAACCCCAGAAGGGATGTTGGGAGCTCCACTAATCTCATGGCTTGCCTCGACCAGAGCTGCTTAAAATTCAGTTTTGCTGGTGTTTTCCCCAGGGTTTGCTGCTCCAGCTTTGCCAGGAAGCCAGGGACCTCTGGTTTCTGTGTGTGGGGGGTCAGAGTGATGTGCTCCAGCTGCTGTGTGAATTGAAAACCACACAGAATGACCTTTTCATCTCCAGAATAATCCAAAAATGTGGACAACTGACCTCAGGGTGAGGGCATGCTTGTGGGCACAGGTCTGCCCCAGCCTATCCCTGAAAACTGCCTGCCTCTAAAATCCTGGAAGGACTGGAGTCTGAACCAGTTTCTCAGTCTGTGATGAACTGGTACTAACTGGTGCTGACAGCACTTGGAGCAGGCATTGATTGTCATGCAAATGTGTTTTAATTAATTCTGTAATTCACTGCTCTTCGTTTGAGGGATGCATGTAAAGCTGAATTTGATGAAGAACTATTCCTCAGCTACTCCAGTACAGGCAGTCCCTGCCTTACTGGGTTTTGGTCTCTAGTCTGAGCAGGAGATAGAGAGACTGGGTGCATGTCAGAGCAGGGATGGATATCCTGCTGCTGCCTGGTCTGGGCTGCCCTTTCAACATCTGCCTTGAGCATGGCTGTTTAATTAAAAAAAAAAAGGAAAAACAGATGCAATGGTTGTGTCAGTAATCCTGCTAGGTGTTGCTGAGAAATGTGTGTCATAGGGAGGTGTTCATTACGTGTGCACACACATTTTTGGTGTGTGGGAATGGGTCTGTTTAAATCTGTGATGAGCTTTGATTTGTTCTCAGAAACCAAAGCTCAACAGTTATGCTTTGAGCCTTGGGTGTTTGAGAGAAAGACTCTGCAGTTGGCTGGAGCAGAACAGCTCAGGATTTTGCCTTCAGGAAAGGGAAAGCACTGAAATAAAAACTTCTCCAGGGAAAAGCGGGGAGTATATTCTCCTTATGCTTCGCTGACAGCTGGGGACAGGGGGGATTAGGCTGCTTGCAGCCCATAAAGTATTCAGCTCAGGGAAGTTAAAGAAAGGCAGGGAGGAGCCCCAGATGGAAGTGTGGTCCGTGCAGGTGCTGCAGTAGGTGAGGGCTCGTGGCTGTGCAGCAGGAGATGCTGTGCTGTGTCCCAGGAACACCAGCAGGGCTGTGCATGCCTGCCTCGGGGAAAAAAACACCACAAGATGCATCAATCTTGTGTGTTTGACAAATCCTTCCAAATGCAGGCTGGTTTCTGTCCTGGAAAGCTACAGATAGGGTTTGTGATTACTCACTGGCTTTGTAGTCATGGAAAACTCCTGCTAATGTTGGTGCCTGGATTCTGATCCTCTGTAAAAGGCTTCTGCTAACACGAGCCAGCTCATACTGGGGGGGCTCTAAAGGAACTATCTTTGTGTCAAATTATTTATTAAAGATTTATACCAGTAGAGCAGGTAGAAATTAGTCCCAAATGCCTGTAATCCTCTGTTTCCAATGCATTTATCTCCCCTGTGTACATTTGCTTATGCCATGGCATCCTGTTAGCAAATTCTGTGTTTAAAGTTGAATGATGGGACTGCGTTCCTTGTGGTCACATATTTTGGGGGTGACCACGTGTCAGTCAGCCAGGCTTCACCCGTTTTGGGCACATGAAATCACTCACAGCCAACACAACACGCTGGTGCCCAGTCCTGGTATTGACTTCCAAGTGTGTTTATTACCTGTGGTTGGTAGATGGGTACCCCACACGGTTTCCCAACAGCCCTGTGGAATAGTCCAAGCTTTTTCTTCCAGGAATGTGCTGAGCCTTGTTGGTCAGACAGTTGTGTGTTAAAGGTGAGAGCCCAGCTGTCTGGGGCACTCAAAAAACTTCTTGTTTTCCTCCATGTCTTTGGCTTTGTTCTCTGCTTCCTTTGAAGCCAGTGGGTTTTTGCATTGGATGATTTTTAAGTGAAGGACAGTATTTTCAGGCTGGCTTTTCCAGGCTTTCAAGGTAGAACCTTGGAACCCACAGAAGGCATTACATGGCTACAGAAAATGTGTTAGTACTCTGTGGTGAATGCAAGCACTCGGTCTCTTTTAAATATATGAGTTTTATATTCATGTATATAATGGTATTTTATGAATATTGTAATGAATTTAGTGTTGTAAAAAGCATTCATAGTATTGGAAGTTATTTGAAACCGAAGATATTTCTGAGCTTAAATTTGTCATCATCTTGGCACGGAAGGCCGTGTTAACCCCTGGTTTTAGTACTAAGGTGTGTAAAGTTATTAAAGCTTTAAGAGGAAATCCAGCTGTTCATTCTGTGGAAACAGCTGTGTCACACAGCTCTGTCACAGCTCATGTTGGTTGATGGTGCCACCCTGCTTTTGTTGGATAGAAATGATTCAAATGTCTTGTGACACACTGACAATACTCATTCCTCTAAAATCTCGTAGAGCTCTAACTAAATCTGACACTGGGGCTGCTGGGATAAACTGGTGTTGGACTGGGAAATAACCCTGTCATTGCTTTTGTATGAGCTGGGTGAACATAAAGTAAAAATAATATTTTTGTGACTTTAGTTTCCTGCTGCAGTTCATATTTGTTTTTTTCTTTTCAGACAGACATTATCAACACTATGTGTGGATACAAAACCATTGACCAAGAGGTAACATAGCTAGTGCCCACCCTGTCATGGGAGAGGGTGCCACTTCTTTGCATTTTGTTTGGTCTGTTATAAAAGTGTCTTCTCTGTGCTTTAATCTGCCAGGCAATTAAATCTGCAATTTAAATGGTTCTTTTTTCCTGAAATAATTTCCATATATGAGAAAAAACTAATCTTCTTTGATTTTTGTATCTTCCCTCTTTGCATTTTCCATGATTCCTTGTTTGTTGACAACTTCCCCAAGCTAATTGCACGATTAAAAAGCTGCTTTCAAAATTTTAAACAATTACTTGAGCTGGGGAAAGCTTATAGTATTTAAGAGCCAAAGTTTCTAACTGAGTAAAATTGGCATTGATAAAAGCCAACTTAGCTGTTTCTAAGCGTTTTTATATCCCAGGAGTGGGTGTTTTATTTTTAAGCCTGTGACAGTACTCCNTCCTCCTCCTCCTCCTCCTTCAGCCTTTCGGGAACAGCCCCAGTGACTCCAGAGGAGAGACTGCCAGCTCAAGGCAGTAATTGCAGGGTGATTAAGAAGGGAAATCGGTAATTGGATCTGCCCTGAGTTCTCCACTCCCGGCTTTGGAGGGCTGGGATGAGGCAGGGCGGGGAGCTGCTCTGAAAAAGCTCCTCTCCCCAGCTCATTTGAGGCACTTGGAGCACAATGCCAGCCTCGGTTGTTGGTTTTTGGGATTACCGGTTATCTTTAAATACAACTTGTCTTCATTTAGATTCATTGATTTGTGGCTTAATCACCTGAGCGCTGCAGCCGGGCTCTAACACGGAGCACTTCAGCCTATGCTTAACTTCACCCCATTCATCTGCTTAGGACCCTCTGCAGCCTCAAGTGCTTTCTATATTATGGGCTGGGGTCACGGAGCAGCACAGCTTGCAGGACTGAATCCCAAATCCTCTTGTTCCTGTCCTTTATAGGGTCTTTTTGCAAAGCACTTGGTCCACAATTTATGTTTTTCAACTGCTGTATTTTCAACCTGGAAGCAGAGATGAAAGCTGAAGAGAGACTTCTCTGCTTTCCAAGTGGTCTTAAGTGAGAATTGGGTGCATGTCTTGTTGAGAAATAGCTGCAACAAACAGGTTTAAGACGATTAAATAACCTACTTAGGTGTAGAATAAGTTTTAAAAAATAGAGTAATTTTTTGAGGTGTGGGGCAGCTTAACAACAGATGGAAGAGTCACTGATGAGGTCTTTGTTAAACTCAGTGGATTTAAAGAGGCGGGAAGGCAAACCAGATCTGCCTCCCTGAGTTTTGAGTTGCCGCATGTATCTCACACCAGTGGAACTGCCTGCTGAAGCCTTACTCTGATATTTTGCAGCGCTTGAGTGTTCAGCATGTTATCTATGTCCGGGGGTGCACGAATGCTGTGCTCATTTGGTTTTTGGACAACTACAGCATCATGGCTGGCGTGCTGCTCGGCATACTGCTGCCCCAGGTAAGAGAGGGCTGCTGGCTCAGCCATGAGAGGGAACATCTGATTGTCGCTGTGTGAAATCTCATTTTGACTATAATCATTATTTTCTTTTCTAATTTAATGTAACTGATAAGCTGAGGTGGCATTCTGGTAATGTAGTAGCACCACTGTGACATGTTGCAGGATTAGGTGAGGTGATTCGCTTTTGCTCGGGTTGGTTTTTTTCCTTTTGAGTCCTCCCCTAGCTGTGACAACTTTCTAAAGCTGCAGTGAGGTGTCTGACTGGGGCTGCCCTTCCCTTGGCAGTTCCTGGGAGTGCTGCTGACCCTGCTGTACGTGACCCGGGTGGAGGACATCATCACGGAGCACAAGCTGAGCGAGAGCCTTTTCGGGGACGCGCGCCGCAGAGCCGCCCCCGAGCTCGCCGGAGCTGGCTGCTGCATGTGTTACCCAGGGTGACCTGGGGACCCAAACTGCAGCTAAACCAGGCAAACCCAGCAGCTCTGGCTGCTCCAGACTCTGGGGGTGGGGAACCAGCCAGCAGCTGGTGGTGGGTGCACCCCAGGGCACGCCGGGGGGCCCCCGGTGGGTCTGTGGGTCACCAAATCTCCCTCTGAGTGATTGCCCAGTGATAACACAGCCAGAAAAAACTGGAGAAGATCTCAACGTCGATTTCTAGGAAGTGTCTTTGCGTCTCGGGGTGTCGGATTTAAGTGTTTGTCCTTTTTCAGCTTTATTTTCTTACTCCTTCCAGAGAGATTTCTTACTGATCGACATGGTGGATGTTAAACGTGTGTTTAATAATGGGATTTTATGCTAATCATGATGAATTTACTGACAATAATGGATGTGATGCTGATCGCTTTCATTGCTCAGTCTTCTGTGCCTTTTAATAATGGGGCAAATGCCGGTGTCAAATCAGTCAGGTAATGCTTGATCTATTTTTTAATGCCGTTTCTTACTGTCTGGCTTTTGTATAAACTTACAGGATGTTCGAGTATTGGATGTACTGTATTTTTCCCCTTTAGTAAATTAACTAGGTGATTTATGACTTTATATTTTTTTGGAGTTCTGTATGTCAAGATGTTTCTAAAACTGTCGAAATAAAAACAATGAGTTGTTTTTTATTTAAAAAAAAAACGCATGGGTTTTGTTTAAAATTATTTTTATTTTCTTACGTAAGTTAAGCCTGTCCCTCAAATGCTGAATCAAAAGGTAGAAGTAGCAGGAGCTGTGATTCTGATTTGGGTGCTGCCTGCCTGGGGTTTTGGAGAGTCACTGAACATCTGTGCCTCCCTTGCTTCTCTTAGTCCACCAAGGGGTTTTTGTTGCTCTTCCTTTGTCCTGAGCATTTCTTCTGTGTAGTCTCTCCAATCCCAGCCAGGCCTGCAGGCAAAATGCAAAACCTAATTATCATAATATTTCACTTAAACCAAAGTCAGGATGAGAATAAAGCAGGTTCGTATCCTGAATGTAAATCTCTTCTTTTCCGGACACTCCACTAAGTAAAACAGGGCAACATCTGATATTATTCTCTCCTTGCTGCTTTTTATTGTTGTTTTTTGAAAAAACTTTCTTGTCCTAGACATCTTTTTCTGATTTCTTCAAAACTCAGCGTTTGCTGCTTAACTCTCTGCCTTCACGAAAAATTTCTGAGCAAACTTCATGCATTTCCAGGAGCCGAAAAAGGATTCATCCGATTCTTCGGTGTCCCTGATGGTTTCCAGGGAGAGAGATCCCAATCCAGTAGGGGCAGTGTGAGGCCCACAGCACGCTCTAGCGTTGGGCCCTGCACATGGCTACTCCTTATTTAATTGCTCCTTTTTGCCCAAATCTTCCTGGTCTCTGTCTTGAATAACGTATTCTGGTAAGCTAAGAAGCAAGGTGTGTTTTAAGGGTGGATTTGTGTACAAAGAGATGAAGGAGGAGCAGCTTGGGAGGATGGAGCTGGCTGCTGGATGGATGGGAGGATGGGAAAATTGAAGCTGAAGTTGGTTTGTAGCAGAGACTGGGCTGGGAAGATGGGAATGACAAAGGTAGTTCTCCTTTGATGAGAAAAGTAAGTTTTTATTTTCTAATAGTGTCTTGTAAATGTGGGGGTGGTGTGAAATATGAGATAGCTCAGAAACCAGGAGGTGGCAGAAGCGTGGTTAAATTTTGGTGGTTTAAATGAAATTAGGAGAGTATTTTGGGATACAAGAGAGCAATTATCCCTTATGAAGAAAATTTGTGGGCTGTACTGGATTTTCAGCCATCCCCAGTGTCATTCACAGTGTTTGGGTGGGAGTGATGTCAACCTGACAATCACAAAGTAAACCCTGTGTGATTTTGTTTAATAAATGATTGATTCAAAAACTATTGACCCTTCCCATTCCCTAGGATCTGAGGAAATTAACTCTTGGCTTCACAGGCCATGGTGACTGGAGGGAGGGAGGGATGATACCTGTTGGGAGGTGGCTGGAGGAGAGAGATGCAGCAATTCTCTGCTCAGCTGCCTTCTCCAGAGAGCTGATGAGAAAATTATCTTCAGATGGGTAAAGAATGCTGATCTAATTTATTCCCTGTTCTCCTGGCAGGAGCAGCCACAGCTGGGCTGCTCCTCAGAGATGCATCCTTAACCTGATGTAAGAAAATGCTCCTTGGCTGCTCCTGAGACAACTCCACAAAGTCCCAGAACTATGGATTATTCTGTGTGTGTAATTTTAAAGCGCTCTGACAGCTGTGAGGTGCCAGTGGTTCATGTTCCATGCATTCCTGCTTTCCATCACCGTTCAGAAAAAGAGATTTACCTCTTCAAAGCACTGTTGGGTTGTGGAGTTTGGTACTATGGGCCTTGTTTTGCACATGGCAGTCTGGGCATCATGGTACTAAGGGATTTATCTTGGTATTAAAGTACACATCTCATCACTAAGATGGCAACAGAAAAGGAGATTGTTTCATGGCTCTCTTCAATATGATGACAGCATTTGAATCTTTGGGTTACAATATCCCTAAACAAATCTATTGAAGGAAATAGGTCTTTAGGTTCATGAGGCCACAGAGGCACGGACTTGGCACAGCACCTGAGTGATCCGTGCTGGTGAGCTGGGTGCCTGGCTGGAGCATCGTGCACAGGAGCTGCTGTATATGCTGCTGCTGCTTGATAAAAGTGTTTAATTAGCACAGTTCCGGAGGGGAGATGCCGAGCAGGTCTCCCTCTGGTGGCATGGATGTGCCGTACCCAGGGCACTAATTAAATCCCTCGGAATTAAATCTGTGTCCCTATGGCACCAGGGTTTCTTCAGCGGCCCTTTGCCCTGCTCTGCTTGGAGAAGCTCCTTTGTGCAGGCACAGCTTCCAAGGAAATCCCTCGACAGCACCGAACCTCTGCAGTGATTATCACCCGTTCCTGAGGCGGGGAGGGACAGACACTCAGGATACAGCTGCTGCTTACAACTTCACCTTCATTCCTCGGAGGTGGGATGAGCTAATTTCCCCATGCTGGGGAAAAATGTCAGTGTTTAAGATGTAAAAACTAGCTAAAAGTTGGTTTGTAGATTTGTGTTCCCAAAGCTCTTTTCTTCACTAGGACTTGCCAGCATTCATGACTTTTCTGCACCAACTGATTATTCAAAGGTTCTTGTGTGGTTTCAGGAATGGATTTTTGGTAAGAAATAATGTGCTGGGTGTTGAACTGCAGAGGGCAGGTGCTCCCACTTGCCAGGATCCTGTGGGCTGTGCTGGGATCACCTCCACCACAGGAACACCAGTGGCACGGGAGCTGCTTTGGGTTTGCATCTTCATTTAATGTCTGGGGGGAGAGAAGGCAGCATCTTCATCTGTGGTGGGAGAGCAGTGCTGCTGTTTGTCTTGTCAAAATTACATTCAGTGCATCGTGCTGCTTAAAACTGACACAGCTCCATCTGGCTTTGGATGAAACCAGATGGATGAAACCCGGGATGAAAGTACTGCTTGGGTTGGGATTCAGCTCCTGGCCTGAAGTCTGTCTCTGCAGCTCGAAGGGATAAAACTTTGCCCAGCAGCAGCATTCAGAGCCCTCGACAAAGGCAGCTGTTAAATGCCCTCAGGAAAGTGGGAGTTTCCAGCTGCTCCTTTGCAGGAGGTACCTTTTTTTCCTGTGGAAAGTTTTGTCCTTGAGGAAGAGCTGAAAGCTGCCGTCCTGGAAAGGAGAAGAGAGGAGCCGACCTGCCTGGGATGTGCACACCGGGACAAAGCTGCCTCACCCTTCTGGGCATTGGGTACTGGTTTTCTGATCCCAGCCCCATCAGAGTGCTCAGCCCTGCTTGGAGATTCCTTGTGGTCAGCACCAGGGTTCTGGGATGGGAGGTTTTGCCTGGGGAAGGAGCTCCTGGCGCCAGGTGAGCATTGCTTTGCTGCGGTGTTCCCAGGATGCTCAGGGACTCTGCATGGGACCTGTTGAGGGCAGGTCCCTCAGCTGGAGCAAAGCAGAGCAGCACTGCCTCCTCCAGCTTGAGGCTACACCTTCCTNTATAAATAAAATATATATAGCACCCTGAGGGGTTTGGGGGGTGCTGGGGAAAACCTGCTGGCTGAAGGGCAAAAGCCAGGGGGACTGGAGCCCTCTGAGGTCCCTGGAGCTACATGCAGGCCCTGGCAAAGCTGTTGAGCTGCTGTGGAGTATGGGTTCTTGGAGAAGTCTGTGTGCAGGGCTTTGAAGTTTCTGTGTTTTTTTTCAAACATAACTGGGTTTTTCTGGCTGGGGCAGCTGCCTCTCCCTCTCTTTCCCAGCAGGGGTGTTGTGCTCTCTCTGGTCCCATGCAGCACACTCCTTTGCTGGCATGGGGAAGTGCAAATTCACGGGGCCTCATGCTGGTTGCTGGGAAAGGTGGAACAGAGGTGGACACCGTGCCTGGAGCTTGGCTGGATGAGTTGGGGAACGTGGTCCTCTGGAGAAATGACCAAATCCGTGGTGGAAGGGGAGAAGATGTAAGTAAGGAACCTCTGTGTGGGTTCCTAAAGCCTTGTCCCTCCTGATCACAAGAGTACAGAGCCTGCAGGAGGTGTCCCTCAACCCAGGGCTGTTGCTTAGGCAGAAATAGTCCATCCCCTGATGGTCTCCAGCTTCCCATCATTTAGTATTCCCTAAAACAGTGTTAGTTCTCCAGGAAAGGGGGGTGAAATATCCAAGCCCCCGTAAGAGCTCCATCTCTGGGCTTATCTCACTTCCCAGCCAGCTGTTAGCTTGTTCATATACAAAACGTATTTGTGCTGCTGAAAGCACCTGAGGGAGTGAGGTCCCTAAGGAATGCTCTCAGCCCTAGCCCAATACACGTGTGTGTCATGGGGTCATCCCACAGCCCCATCCCAGGAACAGGGACAGCACCAGGCCGGCTGGGATGTGCTGTTTGAGCCTCCCATGCCCAGCAGTGGAAGGAGAGGCTGTCTGCAGCACCCCTGTCACCCCTCATCCTGCTATCCCAACCCCGGCACCTTGTGAACGGGGCAGGATGTGGCCCTGCCACCCCCAGCCCGGTGACAGCAGCGGCGGCACGCCAGCCCCCCACCCCAATTATAGTTGGGTGTCGCAAAAGACATTGAAAAGCAAGGAGGAGAGCTGTGAAGAGGGTCATTTTAGTGCCTCTTTCTCTCTTCTTTTTTTTTTCCCCCCCGAGAAGGAAGTTAGAAAAGCAGAGCCCTCAAAGCCGCATTGAAAGGGTGACAGAGACGGGATAATGCGTAAGACTGGAAGGAATCTCAGAGCACTCGCCACGGTGTTTTAATGATCTGTTAACAATTGCCCCTTTCAGGGGAGAACATATGGTAGATGGTTTGCTTTAAAAAAAAAAAAAAAAAGGAAAAAAAAAAAAAAAGGACAAAAAAAGAAAAAAGAAATTACTTCAGAAACTTAAATGATGGTGGAAAATGGTGGGGATTGCGGTGAAGAGCTGGGGGAGGGAGGTGTAGCCCCCGGACTGAGGGGATGTCAGATGATGAGAGGATGTCAGATAATGTGTCCCTGAGCACGGGGGCTTGGCTGGAGCCAGAGGCTCCGAAAAACGCCGGTACCCGGGACCTGCTGAGGGTACCTGGGGCTGGTTGCCTGACAATGAAGGAAAATGATGAGGGTGCTGGTAAAACCCGGGAGGCTGCCGGGACCCTTTAGGACATGGGCTGGAGCATCCCCCCCCACCACGCCCCAGGTCGTGCTCAAGCCCAGCTGCGCGGGCAGGGCTGGTCCTGCTCCCCTCCCTGCAGCTGGGGCAGATGGTGACAATGCTCTGGCTGCACGCAGGTGGCGAGTGCTTCGAGGTTTCCCTGCTGTTACCTGCCTTGAGATCATTGCCTTTCTCCCACTGCAATCTGTTGGCAGGAGTTTAAACTGTGGCTCACCAAAATCGCACACGCAGGCTGATGGTAACTTGTCTTGCAGAGGTGGGCTGCAGCTAAACTACTAGATTCCAATTGCAGTTTGTGTGAAAATACACGGATTTTTTTTTTTTTTAATTGTTGCAAATACATGATTTCTTACTGAGATACGGGAGTCAGGCTGTGAGCTGAGCTTTACAGAGGTCTTGGCATGGGCTAAGCAGGAGGGGCTGTGCTGCTTGTGGGCTCCCCAGGTTCATTATACACCTGGACTTGGGGAAGCAGATGGTCCCATCTGGATATAAAATCATCTTCTACTCAGCACTGCAGTAGAGCAGGACAGGAGAAGGCTCCAGTTCAAAGGTGAGGAGTTTGGCAGATGGAGCCCAGTGCTGGATGGAGGGTTGGGAGAGAGGTACTGGCATGGGGTGTGTGCAGATGGGCAGGAATGGCTGGGGAAAGCTGTGATGGGGCACCATGCCTGCCTGACAGGGACACCAGTGCAGGATGTACCGGAAGAGGGGCGTAAAGATGTGGGGAAGGGAGCGAGGGAATGGCAAAACTAGAGCAGAGCAAGGGATGATGCTTCCCAAGACTGAAAGAAGGGAGAAGATGGGAAGGGACTGGGCTGGCACAGGGCTGGTCAGGAAGGGGATGGGGTCATGCTGGGATTGGTGTGGGTGCTATGAGTACATTAAACCCTGTGGGCCAGTCGTCACAGCACTGCAGGGTGGCAGATGTGGATGGCACAGCCGAGAACGGGCATGGGAGGATCATGAACCTGTTACCAGCCAAGTGCCTGAGGCCAGTGGGAAAACATCCACACCACAAGTCTGAGTCACATCACTCCTGGGTGGGGGTTTGGCTTGAGCAGTGACCTCTGCACCACACTGGGCACATCTCTCTGACCTGGCACCAAATTCAGTTGCAAAGAAAGGATTAAACACCCCCCCACCACCATCTTGCTGTCTCGTGTTGAGGGCTTTGATGAAGCTCTGTAGAGGGGTGGGTGGTGTGAGTCCATCAGGACACCTCTGCCCTTTTTTCCAGATGGGACCGGGTATTTCCTTCCAAACTCCTCCCTGATAGCAACTTTTTGCTTCTCAAAAGCCAGCTCTGGTGGATTCTGCTGTGTTCAAAGTCTGACCGGTGGAGCCTCTAAATTAAGAGAGGAAAGGACATCTTTAATTATTTTTGGAGCATTAAGGACCATCTGTCTGTTTGATGGGCAGCTGGGGAGTGAGGAGTTTCAGAGAGAGCCCATATGACCAGTTTGCTGTGCTTCTAACCTCATCATGCATCAAAATGCCAGAAGTCATATTTTTATCCTTATAGGAATGAAGGGCTGGTCAGGAAGGTGGCAGTCTGAGCTCAGCATATCCATGGTCTGTAATTATTCACTGATGGCCAAAGGAGAGCTGATGCAAATGAATACTGAACCCTCAAGTCTGTGTTGCCAACTGGTGGCTGGCAAATTGACCGCTGCTGGCTGGTGAAGTCTGAGTGCTGCTGCTGGGTTCTGCCAGAGCTCACCAGAAACTTGGTGTAAAGTTTAAAGAACTTAGAAAACCTAAGTGAAGGAGATGTGTAACCCACCCTGTCTGCCCAGGCTGGCAACAGGGTGGAGGAGAAACCCTTTTTCCTGGCAGGTGAGACAGGCTGGGGCAAGGAACCACTCACCACAAATGGGGAAGGGAGCAAGCCTGGCAGAGCTGGGAATGACAGGAGGAGACTGGCTCCCAGAGAAGTGAGGACCATCCTTCTCTGCCTGGGTAGATGCTTGGATAGTTGAATAAATACTTTAAGGTAACAGGTTTCACAGGACCCATGTGTAGGCATCACAGACCAGTGCCCAACTGACCCTTGTGTACTTGGCATTTGTTCCCTGCCTTTCCTCTCCATGGTATTTCTTTTCCTTTCCTCTCTCTTATCCAGAGATAATCCAGGTTTTTTTCTATGCTAAAGACTGTTGCATTCTGATCCAAAATGTCTCAGAACATCTGTCTGTTCTTGCAGCCTTATGAAGCCATGTCCTGTTTTGAGGGCACATAAGCATGGAGAGGTTTATTGTAGAGTGGGATTGCACACTGAAAATTCTTAGGCTTTCTATCAGGGCTTCTCTTCTGGTGAAGTGACAGAATCCCTTATCCCAGGGCTTATTTATCCTTGCATAGAATCATAGAATTATAGAATGATTTGGATGGAAGGAATATTAAAGATTATCTAACTCCACTCCCCACTGCCATGGGCAGGGATGCCACCCACTGGACCAGGTTGCTCCAAGCCCTGTCCAACTTGGCCTTGGACACTTCCACGGATGGGACAGCCCCAGCTCCTCTGGGCAACCTGTGCCAGGTTCTCACCTCCCTCATAGTGAAGAATTCCTTCCCAATATCCCATCTATTCCTGCCCTCTGGCAGTGTGAAGCCATCCCTCCTTGTCTTGTCTCAAGTCCCTCTCCAGTTNGATAATTTAAAAAATATATATAAAAATTTATTTTTGCGCCCCTTCTTCTCCCACTCTTGTAGGAAAAGGAGGGAGGCGGGGGAGGAAGGGAGAAATATTGTTTGAATTCACAAAGCGGGGCATCTGGNTGCAGCCTTATGAAGCCATGTCCTGTTTTGAGGGCACATAAGCATGGAGAGGTTTATTGTAGAGTGGGATTGCACACTGAAAATTCTTAGGCTTTCTATCAGGGCTTCTCTTCTGGTGAAGTGACAGAATCCCTTATCCCAGGGCTTATTTATCCTTGCATAGAATCATAGAATTATAGAATGATTTGGATGGAAGGAATATTAAAGATTATCTAACTCCACTCCCCACTGCCATGGGCAGGGATGCCACCCACTGGACCAGGTTGCTCCAAGCCCTGTCCAACTTGGCCTTGGACACTTCCACGGATGGGACAGCCCCAGCTCCTCTGGGCAACCTGTGCCAGGTTCTCACCTCCCTCATAGTGAAGAATTCCTTCCCAATATCCCATCTATTCCTGCCCTCTGGCAGTGTGAAGCCATCCCTCCTTGTCTTGTCTCAAGTCCCTCTCCAGTTCTCTTGGAGCCCCTTTAGGCACTGGAAGGGGCTCTAAGGTCTCCCAGCGCCTTTCCTTCTCCAGGCTGAACACCCCCAGCTCTCTCGGGCTGTCTCATAACAGAGGTTCTCCCAGCCCTTGGAGCATTTTCGTGGCCCCAAGGCACATTTTGCTGCGTGATAACAGGTGCTGAGGACTGGTCGTGTTGGCTCGCTCTGGAGCTTCCACCCCTCAGCTGCCCATTGACCGAACAGACCGTGCTCTCTTGTGTCCAGGTCAGCGCTCAGGAGGTACTGAACGACTTCCCGAGGCGGCTCCTTCCGTTCCGGCGGGCATTCCTGGTCCCTGCCCGTGGCCGGCTCCCCCGGAGGGGCCGCGCCGCTGCACCCGCCCGTGCGCTCCGTTGGGCGGCTCCGGGGGACGCACTGCAGCCGCCTCTTGCCGGGGCTCGCCTTTCCTCTCCAGATAATTTAAA
>VXAX01004312.1:166235-202092 GCA_013399835.1 Leptocoma aspasia | reverse complement strand
CCCGCACCGCCCTGGCCCCGCGGGACACGGCGGCCCGCAGGAAGGGGAAGGCTCGGCGGGGCCGCGGCAAGGCGCGGAACGAGAGCTTGCTCAGCAAGCAGAAGAGGAGCCGGCGCATGAAGGCAAACGACCGGGAGAGAAACCGCATGCACCACCTCAACTCCGCCCTGGACGCTCTCCGCAGCGTCCTGCCCACCTTCCCCGACGACGCCAAGCTCACCAAGATCGAGACGCTCCGCTTCGCCCACAACTACATTTGGGCGCTCACGCAGAGCCTCCGCCTGGCCGAGCAGAACCTGCCCGAGTCCCCCGCGCCGCCGCCACCCCCTGCCACCGCCTCCCCTGGGCCCTGGGACTCGCCCTGCCCTGCGGCCCCGCCGCCGGCCGCCCTGCGCCGCGGCCCCGCCGCCTTCCCCGCCTTCCTCTGAGCCCGCCGCCCGGCCAGTGTCCCCCCGTTGTGGCCTTCAAAGAGCCAGCGGGGCGGAGCGGGGACTCCCCGCTCTGCGCGCCGGGGGGCGGCGGGAGCCCCGCTCCCCCCCGCCCCGTCCCGTGCCGCTCGGCTGGAAAGCGCAGCGGGAGCACGCGGACAAAAACAAATCACGGTTTTGTACTCGTTAACGGTAAATTATATTAATTTGTCGCTATCGGTATTTATTGATTATATTTCGTAACAAATATGTATTTTGTATATAAGAGTATTTTTACCAGCGGTGGTCTAGCTGTCTGTACCCGCAGCTATACTTTGGGTTTTCTGAAGAAAAAGAAGAGGAAAAATAAAGCGTGTCGCGGCCAGACCTGTGCGACGCCGTGTTTTTATCACCGAGGGCTCTCCGGGAGTTTCAAAATCGCGCTCCCCAGCGCCGGGGAGGGCAGCGCCGGCCCCGCGGGGCTGCCTCGGGGCTCCGGGCGCTGTGCCCGGTGCCCGGTCGCTCCCTTGCGGGGGAGGAGCGGCGATGGAGAGCGGCGCAGCGGGGTCCCGAGCCTGTGCGCACTCCGGCGTGTGCCCGCCGAGGCCCACGCTCGGATTTAACACCGGCCTCTCTCTGCAGGTGCCTTTTCCCGCAGAGCTGCGGCCGGTCCCGTCGCGCCGTCTCCAGGTGAGGTGTGCCCGGCTGCGAGGCTATTTCAAGGACGTTCCTGCGGCACAGCGTGCCCGGGGCAGCGTCGCCTCAGGCCGACCCCATCCTCCCCGGGGGCGAGTTTAGCCGGGGCGCGGGCGCGACCGGGGGCAGCAGCCGGAACGAGAAGCCCTGAGCGGGGGCGGGAGGCGGGGAGAGCGTCAGGCCAGCTAGAAGCGCAGGAGGTGGGAAGGACACTACCTCCGCTGCCACGGTGAGAAGAGAACCCGCATGAATTCCATAAGCCCTTTCCGGCCCTCTCCTGCCGGGACTCAATTTGTAGCTGGTAGATTTACGGCCAGGCCGCCTCCCCGCTCCGCGCTGCCCCGGCGGGGCGGCCGCCGCTAGACAAAGCGGCCCGCGGGGCCAAAAGCTTATTGTGATGCTAATTGTTCTTAGCCGAGCCCGTTTGCCCGCGGCAAAGAGACGCTATTGAGGCAATTTGTAGAACAAAAGAAATTTGGTTACTGGAAACAAAGCTGCACGCACAAACAACTCTTCCCCCCCACGCAACAACCTCCCCTGCCCGCACCGCAACGAAAGAGGCGGCGGCGGGACCTGACCGGGCACGGCATCCCGGGCTCCTCGTCTGGCCGCTTCGCCCCCTCCGTCCCGCCGATGGAGGGGGCAACCACGGGGAGCCCCTTCCTTCCCCCCTTCCCCTTCCTGCGCGCTGCCCCCGCTCCCCGGGGGCCATGGGGCGGGCTGGAGCGGGGCAGACCCGGCGGTCGGCAGGGCTGGGTGCCGCTGGGTGCGCGGAGCAGCCCCGGAGCCCCGGCCCGCACCGGCGCCGCGGGCTCTGGCCATGGTGCTGAAGGCGGGCCGGGGGCACGGCGCGGTTGTCCCCTCGACGGGGCTCAGCCCTCGGGGTCTGCCCGGGCCGACACGGGATGATGCGGAGCCCCTCCCGCTGTGTCTCTCCCGGGAGTTGCTGGGGTGCTGTCCATTCAGGTGGGCTGTGGGGGACATCGCCCAATCTTGCGGTGAAGGGAGAGGCCGACATGGCCCTGATGCTAACCAGACACTGCAGATCAGACAACACACGGGGCTTGGCGGATTTTAGAGAAGCAGTGACCTCTTACTTGTGCACTTGATCCAGCCTCGATCAACAAACTGTCCCATGGAGAGGAGCTGCAGGTGTCCCACACACCTGGGAGAAGGGAGCAAGGGCACCACAGTGCCAGTGTTGACAAGCAAGATGAGCAGATCTCACTTCCTACTCGAGCTTTTTTGGAGATCTGCACTTTCTGCTGCCTCCCGGGGCCTGCCCATCTATGCAGAGCTCCCCTCCTTTGCCTATTTACTGCTTTGAGAAGAAACACCCACATTTCTGGAGAAACACAGGCCGTGGGGCAAGGCTGAGGACTCGGAAAAGGCCGTGTGTGCCTATCTCTGTGTGTACTCTTATAGGCCTGAACGTGATCTATCTGTGTCGTAGATCAGATAGGCAGAATGAAAGACCTAATAGTATTCCTGCCCCTTCCCCCCCTTTCTGGCTGAATTGTGTATTGTTTTCCTACTCTAACACTCTGCAAAGTGCTCCAAGGCCTCTGTGTGTGGCCACAGGCGAAACACCATCATTATTTGGGTGATAAAATCATTTAATGTTTTCCCTGCTAGTGCAGCTCCACTCCGATATCTCCCTACAGGAGGTATCATCTCATGCACTATCTGCATGTACCGTGGGACTGAGGAGGATCACAACACACTCACTTATCTGCAAAAGTAGCATTTTTGCAAAAAATGGCAAAAGACCACTCAGGGTGGACGTGGGCAAGAAAAGGAACAAGAAGAGCACGACAGTCCAGTGAAGCGCAGGTATTACAAAAGTTCACAAACATGTCTGTACTGCTGTATTTTCAGAAAGGGGTCACTACCGTGGGTNTTTTTTTTCTTTGCCTCCACATTATTAGGTTAATCATTGCTTGAACTGGTTGCTATGGTTTTAGCAAACCCATGGAAACTTGATAATGAAGACTGAAAGACTCCTTTTCCATTTATCTTTTCTCTATGTTTAGTGCATGATGGTCTCATTTCTCTTGACGGGGCTGTCCCAGCGCCAGTGCCCAGCTTTTATAACCACGGCTGCTGTAATGGCCTCCAGACTTTTTGATGTGGGACAAACAGGTGGCTGCTGGGACCGTGGCCGTTTCAGAGGCACGGGCTTGTGCCCTCACATACTTGCAGGCGACAGGATGAAAACCAACTTAACCCGGGCCCTGCCACGTTTGGTTGCTGAAATCTCACACCAGGCGAACTCAAGTTTTATTTTTGCAGCCAGGGAAGCATTCTTCTTCGCTACAACCTGATGTTTTCATGCCCTCAATATTCAGTTTTAGGTCTCCTTCTGTTTAGACAAGACAGTCTAAACATCAGTTGGATTTGATTATTTTAAAGGTCTTTTCGTTAACAATTCCACAGTTCTATGACTTTTTGAATACGTGACATTACCATTTATTACAGAAAGGAGGAGATTTTATACCTGTCTCGCTCTGAATCTTCCCTCTCCTCCGTGGCTGCTGAACTCTGGCTTTACAGGGATTCAGCAAACTGGCTGTGGAGTCTCCTGCAACCGTCTCACCAATGCTCTGCTCTAGTCAAGGTTAAAATGGGGGAATTGAGGATAACAAACAGCCGAAAACGGAGGCTGTAAATTATTTGCATGGTTCAGAGAGGCCAGGCTCATTGTCAGGGCCAGGGAAGGGGAAACACCCAGGTCCTTTCCTCAGCAACAGACTCATCCCCCTCCTCCTTGCTCCTCATCGGCTCCCTTGTGTCTGAAGGCTGGCAAGAAAATGAAGGTGATTCCCATAATTCCAGGGCAATTCCTTTGACCTCAGGCCTCCACTCTGTGCTCTAAATAAGGCTTTAAGTGAGTTGCTTCCTGCCCTCTCACATTGTCTGCCTCTGACACTGCAGTCAGGTTTCTCGGAGGAGGAGGAGGCTGCAAAGCTCTGCCTGTCCCCTCCACGCCACTGGGAACCAGCGGGGGCTCCTGTAAGCAAAGCAGACCCTCTCACCTCTTCCAAAGTGCACGGGGGCACACCAGTGTCCCCCAGAATTGCTCCTGTGCCAGTCCATGGCAAGATGCTTGGCTGTGGCTGCACTGTCCGCACGTTTCGGTGTAGCCGTGCTTGCTGGCAGAGAAAAGGCGAAGAATCGGGATTCTTTCACATGATCAGCCTTCAAAAGTCTGCCTTTCCCCCCCTCCTCCCAGCTATAATGACAATCCAAAGAGTTCCTGATAGGGTTTTAAAAGATGCTTATTCATTCACCGTCCACCAAGCATGAAAATCCAGCTCATTTGTTCATTTGTAGCCATTCTTCGCCCAAACGACCCCACAGGGGCTGAAGCCTGTTGCCGAAAACTTGTCACTCACACTTGTAACTTCTTTTTGTTGTACTTTTCTTTATTTCATTCTTCTGGGTCCCCACCTCCGCCACCACCCCACCCTCTCCTCCGGTCACAAAGGCAAGTCTGGGAAGGTCTTTAAAGCCACAGTGCCCCCTTTTAAAAATCAATACAAAAAAAAAAAAAAAAAGAGCAATGGCTGAAAGGATATCCCGAGTTTGTATAAGGAAGGGGGAAACTCCATCCTGTCTGCACAGCATAGATGGGGAGCACAGGAGGGGGTGTGGTACTGGGCACCAGTACCCCTAAGCCAGCTTAAGCCTTGCCTAGGCTTCACGTGGCACCCTCACTAAAGGAGTTTCTGGGCCTTTCTCTGTCAAGGGGAACATAACCTGAGGGTTTAAGGGGCTTTTAACGAGAGGCCAAAAGCATCGACCAAGCAGTGAGCTTCCTGAGGAGCAGCCACTGGCACGGCCTCTCTGCCAGTGTGCTCCACTCTGCTCAGAGGCTTTGCAGCCCAGGGCTGATGTGACAGCACTGCTTTCTAACAGGACTGCTCTGCATTGCCCTTTGGGAGCTGGGGGCTTCACTGTGCACATGAAAAGGGTAGATCAGTGTGCACTTACATTTTGAGCTGGGCTAGACTGTGCTAACTAATCGCTGAGCAGGTGCTATGTGCTTGTGAATCCAAGTCCTTGGCTGGCTAGTTGGACTCTTCTCAGCTTAGACTATTTAGTGATGCTGTTCCTTCCCGTTGGAGGAGGTGTGTGATAACACCTCCAGCATCTTTCTCCATTCCTGGACACACAGTGTTCTTTGGTGGGTTTTATGGCAAAACTCAGTGTTGCCTTTGCTTGGGTCACTCTGCCTCCCTAGTTATTCTCTTACCTGGAATGTGCCTAGAAAACCCGTGTTGGGACAAGCAGGAGTGTGAGTTTTCCCACCAGGAACTTTCTGCCCCTCTAACCTCCATACACCCCTGTAGTGGTGTTTGCTGGGCCACAGGCAAGAGTAGAATGCTGGAGATGAGACACCTGGAATCACCTCAGCCTCAGGGATTCTGCCTGGTCAAAGCGTGGGGCTCCTCTCCCTTCTGTGTGAGGGACAAACAAGTTTCGTGCTTAATGGCCCCCACTGATATTTCTGACTGCATTTAACCCTTGAAGCCAGGGGTTGTGCAGCTGCGGCCATGAAAAATTGCTGCCTTTTGTTTTCATTTCAGCCAAGGCTGTGAGGCTTTACCTCATTTTCCTGGGGCCTCAGATATGATTTTGCCTGGACTTTGTGCAGCTCTGCCTGGAGCTGGACCTGGCATGGGGAATCACATCTCCACCTTCTGCCTAAAAGCTGTGGATGGAATGTGGGCTGCCTGTACAGGTTCAGCTTGTTATTTCAGATCGAAACTGCAGGGAAATTATGTTTCCCCTCCTTCCCACCCTGTGTTCACAAGTGGAGCTCATTTCCTCTCTTTCTCAAGGTACCACATCCCCAGTCCACAGTACACAAATTTCAGTGGAAAAAGTTGCCACCAATATGCCCTGGTATAAAGAGTGCTCCCTTCTCCAGGGCAGGGGCAATAGCACGAGCTGAAGGGGAAAAGAGAAAAGCTCTCCCTGTCATCTCCCAGGTACCAATCCATCATCCCCAGGTGCCAGGCACCAGGGCCCAAGCCCTGCTGCTCCCTCCCTGGGCAGATTGTTTCAGGCACCGAGACCTCACGCCTGCCGGACAGGGGGAAGATTAATGGGGCAGGTGCTGGTGCCCAGAGCTGGCTTTTGCCCTGATAAGGTGGGAGCTGAGATAGCGCTGGGTCAATACTCAGCGGTGGCCACCTGGAGCTGTGGCTGGAGCCACCTGAGGGGCTCCAGGGAGGAGAGGGCACAGGGGGCCTTCCCCCCGCCACAGCCCAGCTGTGTCCTGGGGCAGACACAGCTGCTGCACCTTGTCACAGCTCCGTGTGCTGTGCTGGTGGAGAGCCCCTGCTCCTGGATGGACCCCGGGCCTCCCCCGGCCATCTGTTCCCCCTGCCCGCTCCCACCCATCGGCTTTCTCCACACAGCCCAGCTCCTGGGGCAAAGCCAAGGTTTCAGCCTCCCACACCGTTAATAATTCCCGAAGGATCGCAGCGTTCCCATTTATCACCCTTCCTCCAAACCCCAGCTGTTATTTATGTGCGTGCCCCCCTTGCCTTTCCCAGTGCTCTGCTATGCCCTCGCTGCAGCCCGTGACGCCCCAATATCCCCACGTTTTGGCAGGGGAGGGGTTTGCACGTGTGGGGGTCCCACCATCAATCCTCCCCACTTGAGGCACCAGAGCTCGGAGATCAATGGTACTGCTGGCTGCACGCATTCAAACTGTGAAAAGGCACCTGTTGCTGGGAAAACTGCAACCCAGGTTATCCAAAACCTTTTGTGGTTTGAAAAAGCTGCTGTGGCAATAAACCCTGATGTGGTTTATTCTCACCTGCTGCTGGAACTTGGTTTTGTTGAACGTTTGGTGGTGAGTGGGTGCCATGGGACGAATCTGCCAAATTTTATTAATATTTTCCTTGAGGAGCAGCATGCTTCTGGCTGCAGGTTACTTACCCCTGCCCTTGGAATGTGTAGCTGGGAGACATCCCTGCCTTGCCCAGCTCACTTTGGGGCACTTTATCTCAGTGACCTGGGAGACTGACAGATGGGACCCTGGGGGTGCAAATAGCAACGCTATAAATCCATTTTTTGAGTGCACTTGCCATCCTGCAGTATGGCCTCTGCACTATCACAGGATGAATCTTTTGGAGCGCTTTCTTGTTTTCCCATGGTCTGTCCCTGCTCGCTTGTGGGATGCTGTGCTGTCCCGGCTGCCCCACGCCGGGCTGCACGGCCGATTAGGGACCCTCTTTGTCACCTAATTGGATTTTTCTCCCCTTGTTAGTCCGCAATGAAAATGTCACGGGCTGCAGGGAGGTTCCCATTCATCTCAAATTAAATTCGGTCCCCTCTCGGGCGAGCCGCGCCGCTATTCACCCCACAGCAGGCAGCTGCACCCGCAACCACCCCGGGGCCGGCCGTGGTGCCAGGGAGAGGGGAAGGTGCCCGTGCTTGGCTGGACACGAGGAAGACTGGGGCCTGGGCAGCCCTGGGTTCTCTCTCCAGGGGCTCCCCAGGCTTGCGGGGGGATTTGCGGGCCGTGCATGGCGGTGCCTTACCAGGAGGTGGTGCTGGGATCCTGCGCCCTTGGCCTTGGCCGGACACGGGCCAGGACGCCGGGCTTTGGGCACGCTGCCTTTTTCGGGGAGCTGCGGTTGCAGGGGGCTGCGAGGGGTCGGGGGAGGTGATGCTGGGTCATGGCCGGAGAGCAAGGAGCCCTCCACAAGGTCCCGATGGAAAAGCAGGGAGCTATGGTTCAGACCGGGAAGGACCATTCCCAGGAGCAACATGCTGGAGAAGCCTCAGAGACAGACAGACCACAGTTTCTGCCTGAAGAGCAGTATTCTGGGGAGGTTTTCGGTCCCCTGTTGCTCTGACATCGCCTAAGCTCGCTCTTGAACCCCCAAACCCCACTGCAGTCAGGGGAAGGTGATGCCTTAAGTTTTAGCTTTTCTATTTTTTAGATTCTGTACAAATGCAGCAGATGATGCTGCAGCCAGCATGTGCTAGAGACGGTTTCTGAGCTGAGCACTGAGAAGTTTCTTGCACTCCGGGTTGTGGAAGGGTGTTTCATAAACGGCAATTACAGAGCTGTCAGCCCCCCAAATGCAGCCGCAGAGGGGCAGCCGGTCTGTAAAACCGGATCTCAGGTCAGGTCGCCTTGGCCACCAGGCGCTGCGGAGGAAGAAAGCGATGTGGAGGTGATGGGAGACGGGCTCTGCCGCGGGGGGAGCTCGAACCGAGCCCTCGGGGCCGCCCGGGCTGAGCAATTGCCCCCGGTATGAGGCATTAAATAAGAAAGAGCAGGGCTTTTTTTGAATGCACCGTATGACTAGAGAAGGTGAAATTATTTGTGGCAAACAATGGCGTTGAAAACTTCTTCCGTTACGTTCCTGCGAGTAAACATCTATTCTTACTTTTAGAAAAGCCTCCAGCAGCCAGGATTGTTTCTGTCCTGATTGGATGCCTCCCAGCCGGGGAAAGAGCTTTCCTGTTGCCTGCCCAAATTCTTCCTCAGTGATCTGCTAAAGCCCAAAGTGCCTTAGCCTTTCCCTGAACCACACTTGCACCCGAAAACCTCTGTGACCTAAACTTAGCAAAAAGCAGATGAAAGAGCTCTCGGGCTCCCCAGGGAGAATTAACGATCTGCAAACAGACGGATACTCACAAAATGGGTTTTTTTCCCCTGCTCTCGTCCCCTCTCTGCTGCTGACATATATATTTGGAGAGACACTAGGAAATATGTACCCCTGACTGTATGGTCCCCAAGAGAGAGTTAGGATTTTGAAGGGGTTCACCAGTGCTTGAAGCAGGCAATGGATGGGGAGGAGAAGGAGGAGGAGAAGGGGTCCGTGGGAGCATTGGGAAGGGAAGACCATTAATTTCTTTACTCAAATGACTTCTGCTGATGATGCCTGGGAACAGGGATCCTCAAAATCCACCCTATGGACAAGCAAAGCCAAGCAATGTAGGTGAGCTCCCTGCTGCCTTGGCTCACAGCACGATTGCATCATTGGCCAAGCTGTGCAGCCAGGGCTCCTGCTCCGAGATATTTTTATTGCCTGGGAACCAGGCTGAGGAAAGGTGTGGCTTGCTTTTACTTTTTTTTTTTTTCCCTATCTTTATTTGACTAAATTTGAGGAAAACTCAGGGGACGGCTTGCATTTTGAAGCAGTGCAACGGGCTCTGCTTTGCAGACAGCTCCAGGCAGTTCACAGGGCCACAGAGATGCTGCTCACAGTCCTCTTTCCCTCAAACTGTCATTTTTCACATGCCTTGATGGTGCTGAAAATGAATGCATCAGGTTCCCTGGAGCAGAGGGTGGAGGAACCCTGGGGAGCCCTGGCTTCCCAGCTCCCGCAGGAAGGAGTGGCTGCTGGCCACCTAAAACAGGCTGGTGCGTCACAGCCAGAGGTTTCTTGGCACACGCTGGGAGTCCCTGAATATGCTGCAGGACAATACATCAAGGGGGTGAAAAAAACCAACAATATCTCAGGAAGCAGCCCAGGACACTGCAGGGAAGAAGCCTGATTTAGACCATTTCCTGGCCTGAAGGTCCATGCCATGGCATGGCTAATGCTGTCCTGTCCAGACTCGTTGCTAGAGTGGCTGAATGAGATGGTTTGCAACTCCCCAAATTTTTCTTCATCTACTTATTTGTCAGTTATTCATTATTTCATCAAACTTCTCAGTTTTTGCATTTGCACTATTCCCAAGCAGGCTGGCCCAGGCAGAAATAAGATCTGCTAATGGTGTGTGGAGAAACCTAAGGGAGATGTCTGAGGGGGAAAAATATGCATTTCTTATAGCACTGGCCAGTTTTGCCTCCTGTGGCCTGAGTTTGTGCCCTGACAATGCTTGCCACCTCTCCTTCCCCCACTCCTGGCTTTGGTGTGGGGATTCCCAGAGGAAGGCAGTGTGTCTGTCCCCTCTGTCACTGGCACTGTTCCTGCTCTGTGCTCTTCCCCATCCCACCTCCCGCTGTCACATCCACACTGCCGGCCCTGGTAAGGCCATACCAATGACCTGGCTTTGCTGCAGAAACAGGGATTTGCAGAAAGCAAATTAAAAATCCAAGCAGCTGGGAGGACACGGGGCTGTGCTGCTTTTCCCACTGCTCTCCCTGTACTTTTCACCCCGGCAAGGTCAGCCCTATAAAACACAGATGGGGGAACCCTGTGGCTTCTTGATTACTGTTGGTGTAACCCCCCCCAGGATAATCTCACCAGTGGAAACAGAGTTTGGTAGAAGCAGGGTTGGGAAGCTGCATTTTTACTATAGGGCATTTTGGAGTAAAGCTGTGTTTCTACCCTTAGAACCCTGTGTTCCTCCAAGACACCTCTGCCCTGCAGGACACCTTGGAAGGGCATCAGCCAGGTATGGACTGGCCCAGCATTTTCATATTCCTAGAAGCCAGATTGTTTTCCCAGTTATTTCTATATATTTATATATACAGACAAGATTTTAAAATAATTTAGTTAAAAAAAAAAGGCCTTGGCCATGGGGCTCATCTCTCCAGAGCCAAACTGCACAACCTCTGTCAGAACAACCTGATGGGTGTACTTCAACCACTAAAACCACTAATGCACAGCAACGTACTTTTGGTTTAATATTTGTATCAAAACAGAAGTTAGAGAGCCCTTTCCCAACACATTACTTTTTATATGTCTTTAATGACTTTATTAACTCCAGTCAGGAGTTAATAAAGGATTCCTATATATTTTTTTTCTTACTTTTCAGATGAAAAACTTTTTTCACCTGGACAAAATGGCCATGCTACTGCTCTGTGTGAGTCTGGGGGTTTATAAAGGCTCCAACAAGCTGGCGAGCTGGGTTTTGGGAGCAAGCAGCCCATGGCTGGCAGTCTTAAGCTTCTGCTAAGGGCTCCCCACCTCACCTCTGCCTCGGATCTGTGCAGAGGGGCCTCTCCATGTCCCCAAAACGCTGAGAAATGCTTCTTGGACAGCCAGAGCTTTTCCTGCCACAGTGGGATGAGATTGAAGCTCCTTTCTCGTGGCAGGGATGTGTCTGGAGAGGCCTTGCGCATTCCAGTAATTCCCCCCAATTACTTTAATTTCCCTCCCCTCCCGTTTTCTGTAACTCTGCTGTGCTGTGCGCGATGATGAAAGGTATTTTAACTCCCAAAGAAAAAACAGACGATGGAAATCAAAGTCGCCTTTTAGAGCTTCTCGGAACCGGAGAGGCTGGGGGCTAATAAAACCCCGAGTTACGAAGTGCCGCGGAGGCTGAAACCTCCCCGCTTGTCCCCGGAACAGGGACCCATTCATGTCCCAGGGAAAAGCCGAGGGGCAGCCTGCGACACACGCGGCACCGCTGCAAAGGCGAGGGACAGGCTGGGCTTTGTCAGAGGTGCCGCAGCCCGGGCTGGCTGCAGAGGTGGCTTTGGTGATGCTGGCATGTGCCGGGCCCGGCTGGCACCTGCGCTGCCGGCGGCCGGGAAAGGTGCCGGGGCTTCCTGCGGCAGGAAGAGCTTTCCCTGTGCTTCAGGACTAGGCTCGTGCCGGAGCTGAGCTTTGTAGGCCTGGCAGGGCAAATAAAGAGGCTTTTTGCCCCGAGGCCCTGCCCCAGGGACCACAGCAGGCTCAGGCAGTGAAGGCTCTGCCGAGCAAGGGTGACTTCGCACTGTGCTTCGGGGATGGGCAAAGAAAGTCTGAGAGCACTTATCCTGCACTGCAGCCAGCCTTCCAGAGGGGCTGGGTGTAGGATTAACCAGGGCACACTGAAAGGGGTGTGCACAGCTTAGGGGCAGACAGATCTCTGAGACCCCCAAGGATGAGCCCCAGCAGGGACAGGACCCCCGGGATAATTAGTTGTGTCAAGCCTTGAGGGCACTTATTTGCATTAATGACCCTGAGCAGCCTCACCTGGAGCCTCCCCACACCCACGGTCTGGCTCTATTTAAACCCATCCGGGGGTTGTTGCTCTTTCCCTTCCTCCAGGTGGTGTGGAAGGGTGCAAATTTGGGGAGAGAGCTGAGCTCCTGCTCCAGCCAGATGGGCCAGCTGCTACGCTGAAGGTCTATTTCACAGGTCCCTCTGTGTCCTACACCCTGGCTATTTTGGGGATTAACACCCCTTCCTGGATTATTGGTACACACCTGATGGAGGAACAGCTTTTTGGTAGGAAGAGGCTGGGTGGGGAAAAGTCATCATGGTATGGGGAAAGAGATGTGTTTTTGGGAAAGGTGAGCTGTGCCCTGCGTGAGGCTGGGGGTGTGAGCAGGTGGGACTGTGTGGCTGCATCTTCCTCTTCCCACTCCTGGCTGTGACTGTGAAGGCAAACCTTTGTGGTGAGGACACAAGGCCCAGGCTTGCAGGAGAATGGCTGAGTTTCTGCTGGCCTGGTTCAGGAGGATGCAGTGTGGTGGGGGATGTTGGAATCCAGGGCACAGGAAAAGTTTTCTGTGTGTTTTGGAAAGCCCTGATTCTCGGCAGGACACTGCTTTTGGCCTCTGTCCCAGGGAAAAAATTGCTAGGGCTTTGGGATGAGTTGGAGAACACAGGTGTGAACTAGGTAGCACCAGTAGTAATAGTAGTCTATCACAGGGTGAAGAATTTAAGGTTTTAGGTTTTTAATATGAGAGTGAATAGGGGACAAGATGGAGGATTCTGGGCATTGTCTCACCCCTTTCTTGTTCTTCTTCCACTCCATTTTCTGTACTACTAGTGGCAAGAAGTCATTGGTTAGAGAAAGCAATTGCATAGGTGTTATGTGTGTAGATTAGTAGAAGGTATTGGTAGTAAAGTAAAAACAAGATACATGTTAGAAAGTAACTGGACTGATTAGCTTTAAAAAGCCCTTGGTTTTGGGTATCGAGGCCATTTTGTCCATTTTGTGCCTTGTTTCTCGTACGCTCAGTCTGGTGTGCAGACGGCGTACTGAATTTAGGATGGGAGAAAAATTAACAACAACCTGAAGACCAAGAAACAGAGAGTCCTGCTTCTTTTTCATCCATGGCAAAGAACTCATGAGAGGGAACCTCCTTCAAGGGCCCAGGGGGTAGGTTCCCAGCTGTGTGGGGTCCAACAACAACCACCAGAAAGAAAAAACCCCACATCGGGGAAAGTGGTTCTTTTATCCATTCCCTGCCATCTGTGTAAATACTCAGGAGAGGTTTCCAACTTCTCCTTCCATTTCCAGTGTGCTCCTGTGGGTCTTGCCTGATGGGTGAGGAGTTCTGCTTTGGAGGCAGAGTGTAGGGGTAAACTAAGGTAACATTATGTCAGCTGGGTCAACGCGATGATTCTTAAGTTGCTAAATTACCATGGGTTATGATATCCCACTTAATGCGGGAGATTTACAGCACATTGATCTTATAACTGCCTTTCCAGAGCTTTCCCCATCCACTTCTGCTTCCCAAGCAAATCCATTCCAATAAATGCACGGCCACACCCCAGACAGTGCATATCTGGGAATGGATTTGATTGGGAAAAATGCTTTGTGCAATTGAGAGCCCCGTGGGGTATTTATTTTACTTCATTTTTAAACTTTAGGTCATGATATTTTTTCTATATTCTGTTTTTGGTTTTTTGGAAATTTGGCATCGGCCAGGGAACATTGCCTGGCTATGCTTTGCAAGGCTGAGTGTATCTCTCCTGGCACGGGGCTGCTTTCTACAGTGATGCTGGACAAATCCGTTGAGCAGAAGGTGGTAGAGGAGGAATTAACTTTAAAAACATACAGACAACGCATATGCAAAATATTCCTCTCTAATGCAGCACCTGGGAGTTGAGTAAATGACAATAACAGAGTGGTGGAGCTGCGTGGGATGCATGGCTGGCCTGGGCTGAAGGCAACAAGGGTCCAGCCAAATACAGGCAGGGCTGAGGAGCTCCTGGCAGCTGCTGAGGAAATGCTAAGAGTTTTAAAACATTGTTATTTTTGCCACTGTGTCTCTGTTTTCCTGATAGTTCTGCCTGCCTGGGTACCCTGGGTCTCTGCTCCCCTATGGCTGAGCTGGATGTAAGGATTTTGTGAGCAAAATGTTTGATTTATGGATTTAAAAAACCATTTTTCTCTATGTGTTGCATTAAAAAGAAATCTATTTTTGGTAGCAAGCGGGGAGCCTTGCCTAGCTGAGCAGGGGCTGCTCTATGATATGACCACTACCAGCAAAGCCCATCTGGTGAAGAGGGTTGGGGCAAAATTACCTGTTAACACATGGATGTGCAAACCCCCACCTTGCAGGCAGGCTCAGCCCCTGCCACACTGGCAGCACCCACTGGGGACAGTGACTTGACTGGCATTTGGGTCCAGTGACAAGGACGGGAATTCAGGAGCTGCTTTAGTGAGGGGCAGGTGCAGGGAAGAAGCACCATATGTTAAACAGCCTGGAAGAAGCTTTCAAACCTCCGTTGTAAAAATCCCCCATCTTTCTCCCTGTATTTAATGCATCTTTGTATGGACACTAATTCCTCAAGTATCCACGCCAGGGTTGACTTTTAGTGTGTTTGTCCAGGCAGGCTGCCAGCGAGAGGTTCCTACAAGGCTCCCGAGCTCTGACATTTGTTAACGCAGCAGTAAATCACAGTGGCCCTTTGGGCAAGGTTTTTCCTGACAAAACGGCGGAGATGAGCAGAAGAGAGAAAAGACCACAACAAAATGCAAAGGGCTTATTTACGCCGGAGAAGAGTAACTGTCCTGAATGAAGCAGATGGGGGACAATGAGGGAAAGCTCCATCTCTGTTCCCTCTGCTCCCCCCATCTCCCCTATTCATTGTTGGGCAATTGCTGAAAGGGGAAACAGTCTGAGGTTGGTACTGTGGGCTGAGGAAGGTGATGAGGAAAGCCCAGCTGGCCAGGTCAGTCAGGGAGAAACTTGAGGTGCCAAGGTCTTGGAAGCCTCAGACTAAACTGGAGCTTTGGTAATAGTGGGATTATAACCCTTAAATCCCTTGTCACAAGCCCCTTTGGTTACTTTTGTCCCCCTGCACTATATTTTGGGGGATGACGTGTGACACCCCCCCACCTCCCCCATTCCCACTTGGCAGCTGGCTGTGGTTTTGAGTGAAAAGATGGTTTGGGGAGGAAACAACTCAGTGTTATCAAACGGGGAGATCTCACCCCAAAACAGCCACTTCTGTGACAGCATCTCCATCCCAGTGTGGGGCTGCATCCCATTCTACTGCTGCAGCCCTTCTCCTGTGCCTACCCCCAGCCCTGCTGCAGCATGAGTATTTATTTATCCCTGCCAGCTTTCTGTCTTCCCTCTTTTTCCCAGCTTATTTATGGCTGTCACTTTTCAGCTCCCGGCCACTGCAGCCTGAACTTGGCCATTATGTGTGGCTCGTTGCAGAGGCCATCAATCTGCGGGGCCAGCACGCAGCCTGATGGACTTCCCTCATCATCATCAATTTTCCCCATCGTGCTGGTGCATCCCTTTGGATCTGGGGCAGCTGCACTTGTGCCCCTGGTGGCCTCTGCACTCCCAGCCCTGGACACCCGCTTCACCCTCACAGAAGCCTTTTGTCCTGGGATGCTCACAGGCATCAGGTGGGCCTGCACAGTCCAGACATTCAAGCAGGGCTTGAGGTGGCTTCAAAGAAGTGACAGGAATGCATTGCACAGAAAAAAGTACATTATTTTGCTCTAAGTAAGCACTGTGGAGTCCTGCTTAGCCAGCCTGGCACTTAAGCTCTTTAAGTTTAAACTCTTAAATTTTCTATATCAATTAGTAGCAAGTTTTGCCTGTGCTATATCCTGAGTGCAGGCAGAGGTGGGCTCTGCTGCCTTTGCAGATGACCTCCTCAAAGAGGCTGCTGAGCTGCAGCTGTTGCCTTTCTGGGCCCTGGGAATGCTCCCAAGGTTTGTCCATCTTGCTGTGTGTGGGTGCTCTTTGCACCTTGATCTGTGAGGAGCTGGGGTGAGAGGGTGGCACCGCTTCAACAGCAAATGGCAAAGCTCCCCCTCGTTTCAGAGTGATGTCAGGAGAATTATGTGGATACCAGCAGCTGCAGGGATCTGTTTTGGAGGGGAGGCAAGAGACACTGCTGAGCTCTGCCTGCTCACTGCTGGCAATGCGATAGCCCTGGATTGTGCCAGTTTTTGAGAGGTGCAAATCTCCCAGAGGAACGGCTCAGGCTGCAGGGAGATGACACCCAGCTCAGCCCAAGTGTCTAATGCCTCCCTGAATTGTCCCAACCATCTCTTCCTGTTAGGGGCATGAAAGCAGCTGAAAACAAGAAGGTAATTCTTAGTGACTTGCATAGTTTCAACCTGATTTATCCTGAATAAGTCAGAACTGGAAATAAGGCACTATTCAGTTAAAAAAAAACCAAAATCAGGAGAGCTGCTCCAGCCAGGCTGTGGTCTACTGGGTGCCACTGCCCCATCTCTACTGAGGAGTGGAGGCTGTGGCTTTTGGGGAAGCCAGCGAGGTGCCTGGTGTCTTTTGCCAGAGGGATTAAAATTTTTTGGGCTAAAGCAATTCAGGGCTGACCACTGGTCAGACAGGAGCGTTGCAGGAGCTTAATTTCATTAGAAGCACGGCTCAAAGTCCCTGGCGTGCCCGTAGATGCTGCGAGCAGCTTCTGGGATGTCGACTCCTGCCAGTTTGAGTGTGTTACCGGGGCTCTGCTGCTGCCTTGTGGTGGGTGATGCTGGGCTGTCACCGTCTGACCCGTGCGGGGAGGAGCAAAAGCCCAGGCTGGGTCTCGCTCAGCTGCTTCACATTGCTGCCTCGTTTGAAAAGAACTGTGTGGCTGCAGTGAGTAAGTGGCCAGTGACATCTCTCCTTCCCGTGGGTATTTTTAGGGGTGGCACTGAGTCTTGGCACACGTACAAGCAGCTGGAAAATGCGTGGCATTTCCTCTTCCTGACAGGCAATCTGGGGAGGCTGGATGATGCTTGTAGTCCTGCTGTGCCGGCTGCCCGCAGGTGACGGCCATGAAGAGCAGGGGCACTGAAATAATGTCACCCCTGGCCTTGTTGCCCAAGGGATTTGGCGAGGCTGGTGCTTGCAGGTCTGGCTGAAATAGAGGCAGGGTGTTGCACGGTGCAGTGCCTCTGTGCAACTAAAACACTGCTGGTTCCTAGTGTGAGCTAGTGCTTCAAATCACCAAAACATTGCTGTGTGCACAAGGAGCTTTTCCAGGGGGCAACTCCAGCTGCTGGCTGCTCTGATGGGGATTTCTGCTGTTGGTCTGGTACGAGCTGGGAGTGCAGAGCCTGGGCTGGCTTTTGCATGCTGTTGAGCCTGACATCTTCTGCTGCCATCACAGCTTGAGAGGGAATAGCAGTCTGGCCACTTGCTGGTCCTTCTGCCCAATGTGCTTGCTGTGAGAAGAAAAGTGTGACCTGTGGTCTTGCCCTTACCCATCTCCCCACATCGCCTTCCCTCCTCCTCTCTCCTTCACCTGGAAAAAAATCCACCATTGGAGACCCATCTGGAGAAGTCTTTTAGGAGGGGAAGCCCATAAATTTCCCTCTGGCTCCCCTGACCTTTGGTTTCCCAGGGGAGGTGTGTGGAGGGAGAGGAAGCATTTTCCCCATGGCAGTGACACAGAGGACGGGGGTCTCCCCTTGCTGAGGCAGATGTTATATAGATCTGCAAACCCAGGCTGTTGGGGTGGAAAGGTGCCCTGAGCTTTGCCTTGAAGTCAAGGAGAAGGATGCTGGTAGGGGGGCTATGAAAGCTTTGCTCTGTCCTGCTGGGGATGGTGCTGGGGGAAATGGAACCCCCCCCAGCTTTGCCCAGCAGCAGATACCCCCACTGCGTGTGTAGGAGGGGAGTGGAGGAGGTGAACTTGATCTCGGTATTTCCATTTCATACATGACGAAGCGCATGGTCGCTCTGGAGCGATGCAAGGCTCGGAAGCACAATTCCCTGGAGGCTGGCGGGGAGGAAGCCCGCAGCCCTTTGTCAGCGCCGGCTGTGGCAGCAGCACACACGGCCAGGTTTTGCCGCAGACGCTCCCCGTGGCGTACCTGGGCTGAACAATACCCGCTTTCTTCCCCGCCAGCAGAGTGGGGCTGCCCTGCTTTCCAGAGGGGAGATTTATGAGGTGCTTGGCTGCAGGGGACTCTGACACTGATCTCTCCTGCTCCTCCCCTGCTTGGGAAGAAAGGGAAGGAAAAGGGCTCGTTTTCGGTATAGTAGTTGTCACAGTGGCACCTGGATTTATCCTGCTCTGGAGTAATACAGTATGGTGCAGCACTGGGCAATGTCTCTACCCATAAAAGCTGGGTTTCAAAGCTAAACTCAGCTTTGATTTCTAGCAGTGAAGTATTAACGCTGGATCGATTAGTCCAAGGCTCCCTGTGTCCTTCCCATGAAAACCAGGCAAGTTGAATCCACGTGCTTCCACTGAATTCTGCTGCACAGCTCACTACTGCCCCAGGCCAGGCAGACTCGAGGCACTGGGCTATTACACTGTTAATCCTAATACCACCCTTCATCTCTGTTAGGGAAAAGTGAGTGTTGGCCAGCCAGCTGTGAACCTGAAGGTATCAGTTGGTGCTCTCCCTTGAAGTGTTTTTGGCTGGACAGGTCTGGGAGGTATCCCCAAACACAACCCAAGTTGTGGCACTGCTGATCTGCTCAGTGATGGCTCTTGACTCTTGTTTCAGCTGACTTCAGGGTAAAAAACTACTGGTGTCTTCCAGTTGTCCCTTAATTTTGCCTTGGGAAGGTCTGGGTCAGGTTTATTTCAGGTTAGATGGATGGTCTGGTGTAAGGGCAATAACCTATCCATCCTGGGCCATGCTTCTGTTCTGGTTCCCTGGAGGATGCTGTGGCTCCACTCTAGTTTGTAAAAGGGTATTTCCTCGGAGATTCCTCAACGAAATGTGCCAACCATCCTCCTTGTAAGGAAGAAAATGGGTAGCTTTCAGAGGATCTCAAATGGGCAGAGCCTGGTCTGTGTCCAGAAGAGTTGTTTTATTCTGAAGGAGACAGCCCTGCCTCTCTGCAGAGGAATGACAGATGCACCCCAGCAAACCTCCCAGGACTGCTGGCTGAGAAACACAGTAAGAGGTACAGCCCAAGCCCTATGTACACCACAAATGGCCTTTCCATCATGTTCTGGGCATTTTTGAGACAGCAGATCCCCCTAAGACTGCACTCCTGGAGTAGCAATGGAAGGGCAGCAGTGATTTATTTGTTGAAGAAGCCAGAGAAGATTCCCTTAGGCACCTGGGGGTATCTCCAGCTGGCTGTGACCCCTCTGAACTGCTCCATGGGCTGAAGTGGGGTGTCCTTGTCAGATTAATTGTGTTTAATCTACCCATCAGATCTTTACTGTGGGTTGGTGTGTGTCCTTCTCCTGGACTGATTTCATCCATGACTTTGGCACTCTGTAGGGATTTAAAAGGTCCAGCTCTATCCTCCCTCATGTGTGTGTCTGTGCTGGTGTATATAACAGCCCAGGGCTTGAGGGGAGGTAGTTGCTGGCCACTCTTTCACAGACAGCTCTGCACCTGTTTCTCCCCAATGGTTTAAAGCATAATAAAAGGATATAAATACTGCAGTGACGTTTGCTTGGGCCAGCTCAGAGCTCCTGGGCACAAGCAGCCCAGTGTGGGGCCATCAGCTGTGCCTTGGCAGGCGCCGCTCTTCAGGGAAAGCAATTTGAACTTCTTGCTCTAGTAGCATCAGGAAGGGGATGGCTTAGATTTTTTTTCTTTTTAGGGAAAAAAAAGGCCATCCCAGCACTGTTTGCCAGATGTGTTTATGAAAATGCATATCAGTACCAGAGAGAGGTTTTGGGACTGCCAGTTATCTCTGTGTGGAGCTGTGGAAGTGGCAGGTTATGTTTTGGGCAGCTGTGCATAGCCCATGGGGCACTGCAGAGGGAAGGAGACCCAGGGAGCACAATGATTTTCCCCTCAGCCTTCTGGGGGTGATGGGGTCCTGGTGCCTGGTGTGGGGGAATCATCTTATGCTGTTTCCTTTCCTCAAAAGCTCTGGTTTTTCACTCGGGAGGGGGAGAAGGAAATCCTCATGCCTTGAGTCTTGTTTGTGCTGGTTAAAAGTTACTGGGAAGGAGTGTGTTCTTGAAGGCTATGCTGACATCAAGGGTGGCCCCAGCCCTTGTCCCCACCTGTTCTCTCTGTGGTACCAGCCTGTAATGCTGTTCTCTGACATGCCCCTCGGTCACCGGGCTGAGAGGTGTGACATCGTGTGGGAGGATCAGGCCACCCCTGGAACAGCAGGTGCCGGTGGCCACAGGTCCCCTCTGGCATGTGTCCTGGCGGTCCCAGAACGCTGTCGCCACTCTCCAGGGAAGGAGCCTCTTTCCAGGAGATGGCAGCAGCTTTTCAGAGCTGGGACTGCATTTCCAGGCTGTTTCTGAGGACAGGCAGCTGGGAGGCAGGATGAATGAATAGTCGGGAGAGAAGACCCGGGTGGATGAAAAGAAGAGGGTGCTCAGGAAGCTGTAATAGTGACTCTTGTGACAGCGGGGGCTCCTGGGTTGATGACAAGCCTGTCCCCAGTGATGCTCAGTGCTGCCTTTCAGTACTTAAAGGGGGCTTATAAAAAGAGAGTGACCTTTTATGTAGGCAAACAGTGGTAGAACAAGGAGGAACATTTTCAAACCAAGAAAGGAGAGATTTAGACTAGATGTTAGAAAGAAATTATTCCCTGTGAGAGTAGTCAGGCAGTGGCCCAAGTTGCCCAGACAAATGGAGAATGCCCCATCCTGGAAGTGTTCAAGGTCAGGTTGGATGGGGCTGTGAGATCGTCTAGTGGAAGGTATCCCTGCCCATGGCTGGGGAGTGGAACCAGATGATATTTAAGGTCCCTGCCAACCCAGGCATTTCTGGGGCATGGTCACTCTTCCCTGAGCATGTCCCTGCTGCTGTGGTGGGATCATCCATCTCTGGCACCCCATTGCCTTCCTTTCACCTGGGCCACAGCACCCAGGTTTGCTTTGCTCCTACTCACTCCTGTTTTGGCTATTTTGTTCTTCTGTGACAAGCGGGTACCAACAGCCCTGTTGCTTCCCATGGCTGCCCTCCTCATCCTCCTCCATCCCCACCCCACTGTGCAACAAGACCCGGGGAGGCAGGGCTCCCCCAGCCCCAGCTGACACTTTCTGGCCTTGTGGCTTTGCAAGCAGCTCCAGAGACAGCTGGAGGCTCCCTGGAGTGCAGAGACATGGGCCGCTCATAAAACCCCCTGTCTGTCAGTCCTGGTGCCTGGATGCCTGTCTGCTGCCTGAACTGGGGAAAAATGGGGATTAACAGATGGCTGGGGGTTGGTTCCCAGCAGTGTGCACCACAGTCCTTCCCTGGGACACATCCCTGCGTGGTGCCAGGCTCCAATGCCACTGTGGGCCTCCTCTGTGAGGGAGATTGTGTCATGAACCACTGCTGGAGAGATGGTTTAATGGGAAATTTCTCCGGGCTGAGTCAAACACTGTATCATGGTTGATGAACATGGTTTGGCTTCTTTGGAAGTCCCTGCAGGGGTGAACAGAATAGGCCTCAAATGCTGACAGCGAGGGACATGAAGGGAGGTGGGTGCTATGTGAATCCATGGGTCAGGCACTGCTGACCTGATCCTATTGATGCCTTACAAGCTCAAAGGTTTTGGGATCGTGGCTTTTGAGTGTATATGTGCAGTCATTTGATGCTGTTGTACCTTTGTCTTGCCTTTTATAAAATGAGAATAATACAGAATTTTTTTTAAAAGGACTTTGAGACATGAGGCTATGCAAGCAGAGATGGCTGGAGCTCATTGTGATTAATTTTATTTAGTGCCCTGCTTTAGGTACCCACTTTTGCAGCAGAAGGCATCAACTTCTGCATGCCAAAAATGAGATGAAGGCAAAAGCTTGGATCTTGGGATCACTGACAAATCCTTATGCTTTTGACAAAGAAGAGTAAAGCCCTGCCTTTTAACCAAACAGTGCCTTGTGATGATCTTTTTTTTCTTAACAAAAAAACAGGGAGTGGGAAGGGAGCAGCCTCCCAGGCAGTGGCAGGGGTGCTGTGGGCTGCCAGGAGACAGTTTGGAAAGCGAGGGGAGATAAGACACCAAGTGACAGCCGCTAGTGAGCTGTTTCCAGAGGACAGGGTATAAATAGACAACAAAGAGATTTGGTGTCAGAGCAGCTCTTGCACCTTTCTGCTGCCCAGCCTGGCAGGCGTGAGTGGGGAAATGCAGCTGGGGAGCCAGTGAAATCTGCTCTGGGGTTTAAGTGCATATGGATAATGTAATGACAAGATAAGGCATTTATCAGCCTGCCATGGACCTCTGTCCATCTGCAGTGGGCTCGCTCTGCAGTGCTGACTGGCCATAGCAGGTGGCACTTGGATGGACCCCCCGGCCAGAGCTGCTGGCTCCTGCCTTGACTGCCCAGACAGCTCCTACACAAGGCTGCTGCTGTCCTAAAAAGGTGCCCTGCTTGTCTCAGCTCTGTCCCTTGTAATTTATGGTGATACTTGCCATGCACTGCCCCAGGTCAAGGCTTATCCAGCCTTATCCACTGCTCTCGCAGAGTGCCTGGGCTCTTTGTGGGGTCCTGCCTTGTCCTCCTGCCCACTGCTCATTCTGGGCAGCCTCACCTAAGCTTTTCCTCCACTCTGGGCTGTGCTTCCCCCTCAGATGCTGCAGTCCCCAGATGCTCCATTTCCTACCTGCTCTCAGGGTCAGAACAAAACCACCAACCTAGCGATGCTATGGCTTTGATGAGGTGTTGCAATGTTTTCCCATAGCAGCACTGGCAGTCCATGGGTACTTAAAATACAAAGTGTGGTGCACCAGCAGGCAGCAAGTCCTTTCCAAGCTCGCTGGCTGTTTTCAAAACTACCATAACTTTTCCTAACGTTGCCTGTGGCATCATTTTGATGCCTTTCAGGCAGCTTTGTGCTGTTTGGGGTCTGGGTTTGTCTCCTAGCTTGCTGTCAGACTTGGCAGGCTTTGGCTCCTATGATGAGCATGCCCTACACTGAGTAGTTTGCATGGATGCTGCAAAGCATCACCACAAAACCCACAATGACTTGGTGAAAAGAACAGATCTAGGCTAAAGAAGGAAAAGGAAAGACCTGTTCTATGGAAAATCAGCCCAGCCTGTGGGAATAAGAAAAGCCCAAGTTCTTCTGTGCTGGTGTAAATCCATGCTGGCTTTCTCAGCAGGAGGGTATGGAGAGAGGCATCTGCGGGGGCGTGTGGGGCTGCTGGGGCTTGCAGCGAGCTCAGCTGTGGGGATGCTGCAGTGCTCGGCAGGGATAGACGGGCTGACAGTGGTATTCGGGGCACAAAGCAGGGCTGCTCCCCTGTCTGTCACCATGTGGAATTCCTGGGATACGGAGGGCCCTTTGTGTGGGGATCAGCTGTCCAAGGGCTGCCTATTTTTAGGGTGGCAGATCCCGTGCTACGCGAGAAGAAGGCTGATGGCGAGAGAGGTGTGTGCTCCTGCACCCCAGGTAGTGTTTTCTACTGGAACTTACACCCCTCTGCATCCAGATGTAGGTGCAGGACTGAGCACAGACTCAGTATTTACACACAGTTCTGTCAGGTGATGGGTTTGGTCAGCTTATTGCAGAAGTGAAGTGAGCTATGATGGCAGCACTTCTGTGCACAGGCGTCTGATGTGTCTTCCCCACTGGCTGGCTTCAGCCTGAGCTAAGGGCAGGGAGAGAGAAAAACCCAAGGCTTTTCAACTCTCTCAGGGTTTGAAAAAAACGGGTGACCTTATAAAAAGGTTAAAAAAAAGCACAATTTTTCCATGTGCTTGAGGGGAACACTGTGTGAGTACAACTTGTATCAGGCACCAGAAAGGCGAAGCCAGATGTCTGAGGACGTAGTAAAGGAGGTTTCATAAACTCCACTGCTCCACAGCTGTGTACAACAGTGTGTATCTTCCTGTGCCAGTGGCTCTGTTCTGCGTAGAGGGCCTTGTTCTTTTATCAGCAGGTGTATGGAAGTGCATCCATGTGTACAAATAAAGATTTTGGGGGTTTGTTCACTCGTCTCCAGACACGACCTGAAAGCTTTGCTTAAGTGTAGCCGAAGACAAGTCATTCATTGAGCAAAACCAGTCTCTGCATAGTTTTTTTTTTTAGCTAATGTATAGAATAATGAAGTTTTTTCCACTGACCCAGCTCATGGATTCATCATCAATGCTGGTGATGCTGAGGGAGAGGAAAAGAGCCCAGAGCTGCTCTCTTTAATACGAAATCCTTGCAACTGCTCTGACAGAGAAATAACTTTGCCAACAGCCTGCACACTTTCTTTACATGTGCTAAACTGCTCGAGATGCAGCTGAATTTCTTTAAACAAAAGGCATTTGTTTAAAAACATTCTGACAAAAGTGTTACAAATGTTTTATGTTTGGGGTTTTTTTCCATGGGAATGAACTTAAGAAAGTATCTTTACCTGAAGTAGGGTTTTCAGTTACATGAAATTTACATGTACGTGTTTCTTTCTTTGCCATTTTTCTTACAAAAATGTTTGGTTTTGTTTTGTCATTTTAGAGAAATTGATATTTTCCTCTATTTTTCTTGTTTACTTTCAAGTAGGTAAGAAGAGAAAATAAGTACAAAGGAAAACCTTGCAGCAATTCCCTGGACAAGGGGGAATGGTTTTAAGCTGAAGGAAAGTAGATTTAGGTTAGATATTGAAAATAAATTCTTTACTGTGAGGCACTTTGGCAAGTTTATAAGAGAGGTTGTGGATACCACATTCCTGGAAGTGCTCAAGGCCAGATGGAGCAATGTGGTCTAGTGGAAGGTGTCCCTGCCTGTGGCAGGGGTTTGGAGCACAATGATGGTTAAGGTACCTTCCAACCCAAACCATTCTAGGATTCTGTGGACAATTCACCTGCCTCACAAACTTGCTGCTGAACACTATGGAAGCCTTTTTGAAGGCTTTTTCTTGTGGAAAAATTCTTTTTTCTGCACCTAGACCTGATTAGAAATGAGTATTCTTGGAAAGGACTTCCCAAAAAGGAAGAGAATTGCCATATTTTCTAAAGCTTCTATAGAAATATACAATCAAAGGTCTGGGCTGATCAGGGTGTAAATGTACAGCAACATGCTACTGAGGTGTGGTTTGGAGAGCTGCTCAGTGCTACTCTGAGTAAAGACAAGGAACACCATGATTGCTTTAATTTGCTGATTCCATTCCTTGCCTTTCAAGGCTGGAAAAATACAGAAATCAGAAATGCTCCACTCTCAGGCTGCAGTAATGCCTGCAGCAAGTGAGCCCTGGTGTAAAGAAGGGGTTGTTTATACCAGGAGTGACAAATGCCTGTACTGCTGGGATGCAGCAGTGTTTTCCTGATTGCCAGAGCTGGATGGGACACAGCTCCCTGCCCTCCTGCTCTGGGTGGCAGTGCTTGCTGTCAGCCCTCCTCCGTGTTATGGCTCTTTGTGGAAATCCTCTGGATTTGTGGAATGGGAGAGGGGATGTGCTCTCCAAAAGCTGCACTGTGAGGCTAATGTGGCTGTATGTGTACCTGTTCCCAGCTGCTGGGAGAGCAGCACTCTCCGTGCAATGTCTGCGAGGCTCTGAAGCCTCAACCTCTTGTCAGTTTTATTTTCTTGCTGATTTCTACCCCACCCCCTCCCCATCCTGGAATAAACATCTGCATATGTACAAGTCTTGGAAGAGGAAGCAGAGTGTGTACCTAAACCCTCTCCTGAACTGAGCCAGGAGCTCCTGGCTCACACAATTTTGGGGCACCTTCTACAAGAAACAAGACTGTCTGGGTGTGCCTTCCAAGCAGATGTAAGTTAGCAGTAAAGCACAGAGCACTTCGTCAGCCTGCTGCTGAAACCTTGACATATGGGGATGTGATGGTCTTGGATCTTAGATCACTTGTGAATAATGTTAGCAATCAAAAACAATAATGGGGGAATGAGAAATTCAGGACACCAACTGTTCCTCATTGAAAAAAAAAAAAAAAAACCCAAACCAAAAACCCCAAGCAAAGCAATAAAAAAACCAGAAACAAACCCAAACCTCGGCCTTGGTCTGGGCAAAGAAACAGCGAGGGCTTGCCAGCACCAGTGGCTTGCAGCAAAGTCTCAGTGTTTGCAGAGCAGTGGCCAAGGTGTTATGTTTTTGACTCTAAATAAGGTTAATGAAAGTTGTATGTGCTCAGATCCCTGAGTGCCACTTTGAAAATGCAGGAGCTAACAGTGGTTATTTATTGATTTCATTTTGTCCCCCTGGCTCATGTGGGAGGTTGCAGGAGAGACAGCAGTGTCATGTATGTGTATGAGAAGGTGGGGGAGAAAGCGTGTATGGATACAGGGAATGTGGGGCTGGCACTTGAAGTTTGCAATTCCCCCATTTGGGGATTTTTTTTTTTTTTCCCCAAGCACTGGTTCAGATGGTCCACAGGGGGCCCTGCTTTTGTGCCTGTGCCTCCATCCTCAACTAGGCAGCCATCCTGGCCAGCTCCTTCCCTCTCGCCTGCAAGCTGCCCGGGGTTGCAAAAACTGGCAGGGCAAGGAGGAGCAGAGACCCACTGGGTAAGCTTTACTCCACAGAGACACCAGGTCAGAAACCCAGGGAAAAAGTAAACTTGACTCATATGAAAAGGTCAGTTTAAAAAAATATCTTTTCCCTTCCCTCTCTTTCTAGTTTTTCAGAATCTCAGCCTATAAAACTTTGGCAGCTCCTCAGGGTGGAGGAGGGTGACCCTTGGTTTACATGCAGCCATTGGTACCCCAGCATGCCCAAAACATCTGTCTTCAGTGGAAATGAGCTTTGCTCTGGCAAGGCTCTTCTTTCTTTGCAGTAAAGAACAAGTAAATTTGCTTATTTGTGGTTAATGCTTCTTCCAGATGGACAGAAATAATACATGACACACAGCCCCACTGTTGCCCAAACTGTTGAAGCACTGTGGAACATATTTGTAGCACAAAGACAAGCTGGGAAGATTGTTTAACTTACTGGTCTCCAGTTTGGAGCAGTCCTTCAGCCACAATATAAATGCAACCTCCCAGCAAGACTAAACTTTCTCACAGAAATGAGCAAAATTTTCAGAGGAGAAGAGCTGTTCTCCTTTGTCCTCCTCCACTGAGATGGCAACCTCTGTGACACCTTCTTGGTAGCCACTTTCAGGCCAGTGTTTGGTGTGAAAGCATTTACAGACCCCCTGTTTGCCACTGCAGACAATGGTTTGCCTCTTGTGCTGATGCTGCGAAGAGGTGGCTTGAATGCACTTTGTATGTCACACCAATATGCCACACATAGATGGGAATTTTTGCACGGAACTGATGTTCTTGGTGAAGCTTGACCAATTTTTTCAGCTGTGCTATTGCTAAAACTTATGGGAACGGGGGTGTCCTACCTTAGTGCCCTGGTACTGGTTTGATTTACCATTCCTTTTTGCTAATTTAAGGTGGTTTAGGGTTTTATGCTGCCAAATCTTTCTCTGTGAATTTTATAGGAGTGGAATAGAGGTTTTAAAAGGAGAAAGTCTGACTTTTTGCTCTTCAGTTCACCTGGCAGATCTGCTATGAGTGGAAGACCTTTTCCTGCCCTTGGAACTGCCTTTCTGGCAGCAGTGACGTGGTGCAAGTAGTCTCAGTCAGCGTGTGGGAAGCAGAGGGGCTCTGGATATGCAGCCCTCCCCTTGCAGTGGAAATGAGTTGGTGGCTTTTCTGGCCCTTGTTTCCAGTGCAAACCTCCTCCGTCCTGCCCTGCAAGAAGCAACCAGGAGAGGAGTCTGTTTTCATGTTTCAAAAGGGGCTGGGAGGAGAGAAAAAGGGCCAAAGCTAAGTATCACCAGTGCCTTATGCCTGCAGTGTAACAGACACATATGATAACCCCTCTGACACCCCAGTGTCTGTAAAATGCAACCAGTCTCTGGAGTGCCCTTAAATAAAAAAGCATTTTCCTAGCTGATCTTTACCTTCCATGCCCTGGCCCTGCACCCTGCTAACTGGGGGTAACACCCAGCCTCTCTGCCTCTACAGCTTTCAGAAGCCTACTTCTGACTTCACCTTCTGTGCAGTGCCCTCGCAGGCAAAGGGTTACTTGTTAAGGTGCAGCTCTGCCTAATTAAGAGTAACAGCATCTTTCCCTGCAGTGAGGTTTGGGTTTTTTTGAGAATTCATCACTCCGGAGCATGACACTGAAATAACTGCCTGAGCTGGACTTGGCCCCTTGTGCATTAACCCTTTGCTCCAGCCTGGTCTCTGAGACCTGCTGCCTTTTGCTTCCAGCTAAATCCCGTGCTGTGCTGTGGTCCAGAGCACTGCCGGCTGAGAATTGCAGCCGGGATGTCTCAGATGTGCTTGCAGGTTGGAGCAGAAATGAGGCAAAGCCTCCATGTGTCTTATGGTTTTGACCCCAAACAATACACTGACTGCATAAATTAGGAGTTGGCTCAGGCTCATTTGAAGCTCAGCCCAGGTTTGCTTGAAACTCAGCCTAATTTTTCCTGAAAGCAAAACTGAGTGGGAGAGGAGTTCTAGGTCAGGGAAGGGGTGCTTGGCAGGTCACAGCAGCCTGAAGAGCTGCAGTTTATCAGCTCACAGCAATTATCAGCCCACAGAAGCAGGGCTGCCTGTATTTCTAATTTCTTGCCTATACAGACCCATGCTGATGATAGGCAAAAATGCCTTTGGCATCCTGGAGCAGGCTGGGGATTGCTTCTGGCTGCTTGTGGATCATTAACACAGTCAGGCCCCTAAAAATCCACCCTGATCAACCCCCCTGGCAAAAAAGTTTTATTTCCCCTGTTGCTGCCTTTCCATGCAGGTGCTGTGTGTCCTGGCTGATGACTGCACCAGCTCCTGGAGGCAGTTCACATCCTCAGTAGTGCTGCACTGGGAGAGAGGCAGGGAGTTGTGTGGACCCTAATTCCCAGAAATGGAGAAGACAAATGATGGAAAATGTTTTGAGAGGAGCTTGCTGCTCTCTTAGGTTAGCAGTTGGGCCCTAAAACAGGCTGTAATTTGGAGGGCTGGTCTATACTTCCAAAGACAAGAGCAAACAGCCAAGATGGGGGAAAAGCTTGCAAGCTGAAAAACCAAGTAGAGCTGGTAAGCTTCCCGTGGTGGTTTTTTTTTTTTTTTAGGGTTAGGGTTCAGTCTCCAGGTTCGTGTTGGCTTTCAAGAGGACGTAGAAGGGAATGTGTGGATGGGAAGGCACTCGAGGAAATGGGGGAGCTCATCTTGTACTGCTCCAGTGTTGTGTGCAGGGTGCTAGTGGGATCAGGGCTTTTGGGTGCTTGGGGCAGAGGGGTCTAACAGTGCTTTTTGGCAGCTCTTGCCTCAGTAAAGCCCCTTTGGATTCCAAGCAACCAGTTCCTACATTCGGCTTTCTGCAGTAATTTTGGTTTTATTGCCTAGGGGTGAGGGCTCCTGCAAACAAGTGAAACACAGGCGGGGGTGATAAAAGGTGCAAATTGAACTGGCCTCATGCAGTCCCTGGGAAGCAGCAGTGGATGAAGAGACTTCCAACTCTTTTACAGCTCTCTCTTCTTTGTTGTAAATTGAGCTTGAGGTGTTACTGTAAGGAAAACAATAATTTTTTGATGGCTCCATTACAGTTGTGACCAACCCCTGTGGAGAGCCCTATGGACTGGTGTTTTCTGTTCATTACACCTCACTTTGCCAAGACCTGGTTTCCTGCTGGTAGTCTCATATCCTTCATCTTTGTTTTTCCTTTATTTCCCTAAAAAAATAGGAAGGTAATTACGTTTTCCTTGCACCCTTGCTTACCTCTCCTTACCAAGGGAGACATGCAAAAGTGGTCTGGGCAGCAAGGAACCCTTGAGCTCTCACCCCTGGTGCCTGTGGGCCCCCTAGATTTAGCCTTTCTCCTTTCTTTCTGAAGGAAGATTTTGGAAAAAATGAGGGAAGGAAGAAGAGGATCCTCTGTCCATCTGTTCCCAGGACACCCAGGGTCTGATGCTGCACTGCATCTCTGGCAGGAATTATAATCCTAATGGGACCTCCATCCCTGCTTGCCTTTGGCTCATCTTCAGCTTCGAGCCCTAGCAGATGCTTTGCAGCCTTTCCATGAATGTTTGGGAAGAGAAGCCAAAGTTAGGCTCTTTTGGCAGGGTTTCCACAACAAATCCCTAGCTCCCAGGGAAGATGGATGTCATTAACCCAAGCTGAATCCATGGAGGGGTCCTCAGGCTGGTGCCAGGGGCTGCTGCTGGGGGCTCGCATCCAGCTGGTGGTGTAAACTGAGGAGGAAATAAAGGCTCTCCTCCATCCTTGCCAGCTCTTGCTCTCCAGAAAGAGCTGGAATCCTGGCTGTTCTGACAACCAGACGGAGTAGCAGGAGATCCCTTTCCTTCAGTGCTATTTACTTTGCATTTAGTGGGATTTAAGCTCCACTGTCCATCCCTGCTCACTGTTTGTTTGGCCTTCTCTGTTTTGGCAGGGCTACTTGTTTCTTCTCTTTGAAGGTCTGTGTTCAGCCACAACGAGGGGCTCCTGAATTTGGAGTCAGAAATGACCTTACCAAGCTGTGCAAGGCTAACATGAGACAACAGGGAGGTGACTCAGTCCTTTCAGTACATGTTTCCATGTTCCCAGCTGCTGTAGGAAATAAATTGTAAGCGGTTAACATCAATAGTAAGACACATATAGAAGAAAATGTTGTCCTAACAACGTTAAATCTATGGTTTAAATTGGGCAATGGCAGGAAATTTGGAATTAAGGACGGACGCTTGTCTCATGCTTCTCCATTTGCCTTGGGAAATAAAAATAATTCAGGCACAAAGTGAATGAAATGGCACTGGAAATGCCATATTACTGCATTTCCTGGCTTTTATGGCAGGGAATGAAGAAGTAAGACTAAATGAGGTCTTTTGTGTCCTTCAGTTCATAGTGATGGCAACAAAATCCATCCAGGTCTCAGGAGTCAACAGAGACCGAGACCAGTTTTACTCAGTTTTATCACTGTGTTGTGTAGCCATGACACTGGAGAGGTTCTTCCTTTGGGGGCAATTATTTTTGTTCTTTTAGTTGAGCAGTTTATTGAAGTTACTTTTGGTTCAGTTCCACTGGGACTACTTGGATGCCAGAGGACAAGTTCAGTCCAAAAAAACTCCCCTCACATTTACTGAGGTAGAGAGGCTTCTGAGGAATAGAAGGAATAACCAGGAATATTTCCAGGTTAATAATCAAAGTGAAGCTGTTGCAGTCTATTTGTGAGCACTGTCTGGGCAGAAGGTCTGAAAGTACTGCACTATCTGAATATGTCTGTAAGTCCTGTGTGCTTCTAAAATGTCACCTTCTGATGCTCTTGTTGATGGCAAGGAGTGTTTGTTCAACAATCAGCTTCACGGAGGTCAGTGGGACTGTTGCAGGACATGAACTGCAGGATAAGGGCCAAGAAAGTCAACTGAATGACTGAAAGATTTAGCAGCTTTAACGACTGAGCTGTTTGCATATTTCTGGAAAAAGGTGCTGGTCCAGAGGTGTTAAGAAATCCTATTGACAAAAATCAGGATTCAGTTCTGTAGACTGGAAATGCCTGATTTGTCTTTTGTTCAACAGCTAATCTGGGAGATCCCTACAAACAGCCCATTTCAGGGTGTGTTTTAGGGTGGTTCCTAAAACCCAAGAGAGGGAAAAATTAAGTTTTAAAAGTATGTTGGCTGGACCCTGGGTCAGAGATGTATATGGGAAAAAACACCATGTCAGCATGGAGTGGTTTGGAACACAGATAGACAGATGTACCAGGAAGGCCTTTGGACTGGAAATGTGTCATGCATGTTACATCCTTTGCTCTTTATCCTCCTTTTTCTGAAGAACTGTCTGTGGACATTTGGAGATTATGCTGTTAGCTGAGCAAACAAAAGGGACTAAGGCTGGGCTGGTTAATTTTTCCACCCTCCACCCATCTTGGAATTCATTACCATTCATTGCCACTAACCAAAATAACAAGGGGACCAGCCCCGCACAGCGCTGCTTCCTCTGTTGCAATTCCCATGTAGCAGCAGATTTGTCCATGAAGACCACCAGGCTGGCATAGCCATAGGAAAGGAGCCAAGCTTCCCCAAAATGGCTTGGTCATGCCAGGATCCCAACACGAGGCTAGCTTGCATGCTAATTCCTTTTCACTAGAATCAGTAAGGGCTGAGGGATGTTAATTTTATGTTTGCCTGTATGTATTTAAATGCGTGCGTGTGCTCACACTTAAATGCACATATGTCTGTGGGAAAGGCCTGAGCTTGGTCTGGTCTGACTTTTGGGCACAAAGTCAGTTGAGTCATTACCTGAGTCTGCCACAGTCCTCAAAACAGCCTTTTTGTGACCTATTCTTCCTGCTGGGGTCAACTGGAAGAGCCACCCTTGAGGTCCTTTTTCTGCCTCCACACATGGAAGGTATGAGCCTGAATGGGAGCAGATGATCGAAGAGCGGCTGTTACATTTCCAGATGCCAGGAAGGATGAAAGCAAACCTCCTTCCACTCTGCCTTTGTGGGGGGTATCTGATGGGATGTGACATCTGAGCCTGTGGATGTCTGGTGAAATCACTCCAGGCAGCACATGGAGACACTCATCTCCTGTAACCAGAGGGAAGCGAGGGAGCTGCTCCTACATGAGGTGAATCACTCATGAGCCCACCAAGAACCTCAGGGAGATCCTCAACGTGTGGGTAATGCAGGTTTTTTATGCGTAAAACCAACTTCCCTCCATGTTGACCCTACCTGCAACTGAGCTGGGTTGTGACCAGAAGGGTGGTGAGGTCCTGGAGAGCAAAACCAGCATCTGGCTCCCATGCTGGCATTCCACGGGGATATGTCACAGGCCTGAGTGTGTTTCCTGCACCACTCACCAATGTGAAGATTTTGGTATGTTACTTGAGGTGGTCTGGGAATTTAGCTGCCTCTTGGCCATGGTGTCTGAAGCAGGGGTCCAAAGAATTGGTGTGCATTGCACTCTGTGACCACTCAGAAAATGTTGCCGATGGAGCCAAATTCCTTCCTCCAAATTGCATGCAAACAAGCCACTAATTTCACTGGCAGTTGAATGTGCATATCTGAGGGCAAAATGCAGCCAAAAGCCTTTGAACAAAAGTTTTAGCATAATCACCCAGAAAAAAAAAAGGGGGGGGGGGAATTGCAAGTGGCATTTTGCAGAGAAAGAAGGATAAAAAAGNGGGAGGAAAAAAAAAAAAAAAAAAGAGGGGGGGGGGGGGAATTGCAAGTGGCATTTTGCAGAGAAAGAAGGATAAAAAAGTAGAAATCAAAGTGTTGAAAAGCTTTCCAGTAACAAAACTCCTCTGAGTTCTTTAAACAGCACAATAGCTATTGATGGGTAAAAAATAAAACAGGACAGTATATCCTCTTGAATTTATTCTGGTCCCAACAGGCTTTCGTTGGCATTTTTTCGGAAGAAACCCTTGAGTAAACATGTTGTCCAGCGTGGAAAGACACAGAGCATGTCATAGAAGCAATTTGTAAAGTGTTCTGGGAGACACACCAATGCTGTCAGGGCCAGGGAGCTGCTTAGCTTCACTTTGATTTACAGATAAATACAGCGTGTCTGGGGCTTCCAGTTGCCGACTGTGCGGGCGAGCTCCCGATTACGTGCTGTGTTCTGACTCCATGGGATTAATTGGGACCACCAGGAAGCGTGGCAGCAAGAGTAACCTTCCTGATTGCATGCTGCTGTAAGGACTAAGGAGAGGAGCTTGTGTGGAAGGGTGGGGCTCAGCTTCTCCTGCCATGGGACTGGCGGCTAGTGTAAAATGAAAGGTAAAGAGGACATTGTAAAATTAAGATTTTTTTGGATGTTCCCATGCAGGTAGAGCTCTGAGTATTGAACGTGGCTGGCTGTGCCTGCCTGTTTTTTAACTGTGATGCACATTTTAGTGTATTTGGGGGTTTCTGCAGAATATTGAAGTGAAGCAGGTGCCCAGTTGAGATATTTTGGTTTTTATGGCATAATGAAACCTCCATGGTACATTTATCCTTCAAGCCTGTGGTGCAGCAAAATAAATGCTGGAGTAGCCTAGAAAGGGCTGGTTGGGACCTGGCTTTTATGGATTAGGGATCGATAGAGGAGGGATGGGGCTGTCTAAAATGCAAGTACAAATACAATTCATGCATGGTGATTAACCATCAGGGTTCTGATGGTTGCTAATTAATGTACTTTCCCTCTGAAAATGGCTACTTCAACATAGGGGCTGGGACAGAGCAGGAGTGTGTTTCAAGCGTAAATAAATGTCAGTTTTTAGTACAAGGTCCCAGAAAAGCTGGGATTGTAGAAAGGAGAAGGGAAGCCAGGAAGTTACGCCATGAAAAACAGCTTTGCGCTGAGTTGTTTATTTATTTATTTTTAATATGCCTCAGCAAGATTATGAAAAAAAGTACAAGTGGGTCAGCTGGGATGTTGTAATATTGAAGAGAACCTCATGTACTGCAGGAAAATAAGCACTATGTGTGCACAGGGAGAATGGGGGGTGAGGTGAAATTGCCTGCTTACAGGTGATACTCCACTGTATTGCCCTTGTGGTGCAGGACAGTTCTGCACAGGAATGTGATGCCATGAGCCCTTGTCCCCAAAGAGGAGCTGTAGAGTTTTTGTCCAGCTCCAAGTGCTCCTTGATATGCAGCAGGTTTGGATCGTGATCCTCTACCTTGTAGTCTCTGATTTTTCTAGTCCTGAACTTCAGCTTGCAATGCCTGCCTTCTGTGAATAAAGACAGCATCACTTTCTACCCCTTGCTGCCAGCAGGTTCTACACACCTCATGCAGGAGATTGTCAGTTGGGAAGAGGCATTTCAGGGGTACTTCAGGTTTCCAAGGCTTGGGAAGTAGTGTATGAAAGCACCCCCTCACCCCTAAGACAGCAAACCACCTTTACCATCATACCATTTCTTGCAGTTGGAGGGATTTGTCAGTGGGTTCCTGTTCCACACAGGTTTCTGAAAAGTTTCTCTACCTCTTATGATGATCCTCTGACCCCAGCCATGGGGACTCCCCTTGGTGCAGCTGCAGCAGGAGCTATCATGTGCAGGGTAGACTGGATGCACAGGCTTTGCCATCAGAACCTGAGCTAACGGGGCTGGTATTTACTGCTTGCCTTCCCCATGGCTGTCCTTAGCATTACTGCCATCAAAAACTTAGCAATGACACCCTTCCTTCTCCCTTTCCTTTTTTTTTTTTTTTTTCCCTTCTGAAGAGGGATAAAGAGTGTGTCCCTTCTACAGGTCTCTTCTCCACCAGCTCACCTCCCTCCCTGCTCTCAATTGAAGACAGCTGCCAGGAAATATTTCTGCTGTTTAGCTGAAGTGAAAACACATGGAGGTGGTGGGGGGGAAGGAAGGGCAGTGTTTATAATGTAATTACTGTCATTTTGTGAAACTTGGGTTGAGGTGGGGAGAGGGCTGTGTTGAGCATGGGTGTGCATCTTTGCACGGGGCGAGACCCCTAGAGATGGCATCTGAAGCGAAGCACTACAGCCCTCAGTGGTCCCTGTGAAGAACAGGCTGAGCCTTGAGCACAGGCACCAGTTTATCCCAGGTATCCAGACCACCAAGCAGGTGCCCTGTGCCCAGGGATGGCATTAGGGCTGAGGGGTCTCTGTGAGGAGCCAGGAACTGCCTGGGGATGGCATTGGGGCTGAGGGGTGTCTGTGAGGACAGGCGGCAATGTCCAGGGATGGCGGTGGGGCTGAGGGGTGTTTATGAGGACAGGCGGAAGTGTCCAGGGATGGCGTTGGGGCTGAGGGGTGTCTGTGAGGACAGGCGGAAGTGTCCAGGGATGGCGGTGGGGCTGAGGGGTGTCTGTGGGGACAGGCAGCAATATCCAGGGAGGGCATTGGGCTGAGGGGTGTCTGTGGGGACAGGCGGAAGTGTCC
>VXAX01004312.1:114532-166120 GCA_013399835.1 Leptocoma aspasia | reverse complement strand
AGCGCTTCAGACCTGCTGGCGTGACACCTCGGGCAAACTGAGGTAGGAAGGGGGGAAATGCTGGAAAAAAGAAGAGGAATGGAGGAGGGGGGGGAAGGTGATGAACAGCCCAGGGGGGTGAGGAGGAGGTGCGGGTCCCACCCTGCTGCCTGTGGAGGTGCCGTGATGGGGCAGGTACGTGCCCCCCCGACTCTCTCCTTGTCCTGGTGAGGTGAGGAGTGTGAGTGACTCTCTGGGTGACCGCTGGGCACCTCCAACCCGGCACAGCCTGAGTTTGGGTCACATTATTTATGTGTGGAGAAGGTGGGAAACGAGCCCAGAAAGGTGCGTTTCATCTGTTCGGCTGTGGGTTCGAGTGACAGGGGTCAGCTCAGGCCCTGCGGACCCCACTGCTGGGTCCACACAGAGCTTTTTTTAGTTCCGTTTTCTCATTTCAAGGGAAGTATTTGGGTGGGTTTTCAGTTTCAGAGTACTAGATGCTCTGATGACGACACAGGTTTCTCTTACTGTGTAAGAAACCCTGTAATGTGCTCATTTTTTGGGGCAAGAAGGTGTTTTGACTAAGAAATGAGGAAGAAAAGTTGCTTTGGCACTTGCAACTGATAACGTGTATTTTGTGAGACAATTGGTTTTGACTATAGGATAGATTTGATAGATTTGTGCAAAGTTGAATGAAGATAATATGATTTTATTGCAATTGTGATGTAAACTGAGACACAGCTCTGCCAAGAAAGGTATCCCTCCCTCCGGTATATTGTAGAATTGGATATAGTTCACGACTCTGCAGATCAGTTGGCTTAGGGCTAAAAGGGGATATTGAGGACTGCTTCTTTGGATCGTTCATTGTGGTTTTGTCCTCATGAGGCTGGGAGCATGTGGCAGCTTGATGGACTGATTTGCTGTTCGCACAGCTCTGTTTTTTCACCAGAAAGAATATTTAACTGCTTAGTGTCTGGCTTAAAATTGAAAGAGGAGAGCTCTAGATTAGGAAGAAATTATTAGAGGGTGGTGAGGCACTGGCGCAGGTTGTCCAGAGAATCTGTGGCTGCCCCATCCCTGGAAGTGTTCAAAGCCAAGCTGGACAGGGCTTGAAGCAACCTGATCTAGTGGAAGGTGTCCCTGTTCATGAGAGGGGATTGGAATGAGGTGGTCTTTAAGGTCCCGTGCAGTCCAAATCAGTCTAGGATTCGTTCTGTGGTTCTCTGCACTTTCCAACACCGGTCCCCACAACGACCCTTGCATGATTCTTTGGAAGGGTAGCCCCAAGAAATCTGCCAGAGAGTACTTAGGAAATTGATTCCCTGAGGGAAGGAGGCTTTGATCCCCAGCAGCTGCTTCTTGGCGTGGTAGGGTGGGAGTGGAAAAACCTGCAAACTGGGCTCTGTCTAGATGGAGACAGAGAAAGAAGAGGGACCTGGTGACTCTGGCGTGTGGTAGGCAACACCTTGGCATTAACAGATTGATAAATATGTCTGCTGTTGAGACCAGACCATTCCTAGAAACTGCATACAATTTATATAAATAGTGGGGGTGTGAACTCCAAGCTTTTTGGGATTTTTGGTGGCTCCTGCCAGCAGTGGTAGCGAGGACTCTCGTTGATGCCGAGCTATGTCTGACATAGACACTGCAGTGCAGCCAGGCACTTTTGTGTTTTTTGACAAAAATACGCTTTTGTCAAAAAACATATTTAATTTTTCATTACTTCTTTCTCCATTTGGGCTTTTCTTTTCATCAAAGCCATCACTGTTTTCCTTCATTTTTTTCAAAGGCACCAAACAAACAAGTCTTCAAAGTGAAACAAGCCTGAGTTTCCTTTTCCCTCAGGAAACTTGTTTTCCTTATTTTCAGAAACCAGTTCTCATAAGTCCCTGCTGCTGGGCCTCCCAGTCCCGTGCAAGGGGAGCATCCAAGGGGACGGGGCCTGGTGGAAGCTGTTTGCAACCTGACAGTGTTTGGTGCTGCAGTCTCTATTCTTTCCAAAACGCCTGTTTTGGGGGGAAATTGCCTGAATTTAACTTGGATACTACTGTGTCCTCTGGTCTTCCAGACTTTTAATTTTTTTATCCAGTGGAGCAATGAGCATCAGCCCTGGAGCTCTCTTGCACACCTGCAGTTATTGCTCATAGTTTAACCTGAGGTTCTTCTGCATGTTATTTTTTTCACATCTCCTTTTGCACACATTATTTGATTTACTCCACAGAGGAATCCAAGCACTTGGCCACAGCAGCACAGGAGTCAAAGGCAGAGCCTGTTAGGACCACAGTGTCCCTTGTGAAGTCAGCCAGGAAAACATTGCATGCCTGCAAATATCCCAGACAAACAGAGGGCAGTTTAGAGAGGTGTGGGCAGGGAAGTGAAACCAAAACAAACTATTCCTTCCAAGTAATACACAGGCTTGGTCTGTGCAAGTGTGGGCTCTGTGCAATTGTTTGGGCCTGAGCTGAAGTGCCTGTAAAGTGCAACCACTCAGATTTGATGGTGGTTTACACTTGCTTGCTAAATGTGTATCCCTACAGGAAGTACTGGGACGCGGGGACTCGGGAGATGCGTGGGCACTGTTAGGTTGTGCAATAGAGACCTGGCAGCAGATGTGCCTGTCCCTGCTGGGTGTTGCTCAACACCTTGGCTCTCCCACACAAAAAACGTGCCTGACTGAGCCTCTCTTTCCAGGCCAGCCACTGTGGTCATGTTCTTGTGTCATGCAGTGCTTGTTACAAGTGAGTCCACCCATTCAGCTGCAGTGTGGGCTTCACTAAAGCTCTTCAGGAGTGATTTTGTGCCTCCACAGAATGACTGATCATCCTCTGACGTTCTTTGCAAGCTCTGGCTGTCCAGAGATGATGGCCCCAAGAAAGCTTGTTCTTAACCTTTTCCCAAAGAGCTAATTTCGGTGCCCTGCATGCTGCTAGGCTGACAGAGCCCCTGAAAACATGGAGGAACTTGGGAAGGGCACAGAGTCATTGCAATGGAATGGTTGTTCTTCTATCAGCTTGAAAGCGTTAAGAGTGAGGGAGCTCCTTGGTGTCCCTAAGGGCTTCTCAGGTCACCCTCAGCACCACTCACCGCCTTTCCCTGGATGGCACATGTGTCTTGGAGGTGTGAGTTGAACACAAACAGGCTTGTAAGTGATGTCCTGGTTGACAGGAACCTTTCCAGACCTGGGGGAGGATGCCTTCACGGGCACCACGAGATTCAGGACTTGCAAAGTAAGGGTTTGATAACTTTGCCTTGAAACTCCTTGTGGCTCTTCTATTCATCTCTTTCTTTCTTTGACCCTTGTCAGCAGTTTATCTTAAGGCAGCTTAGAGTGACCTTGTTTCCCTGAGGAGGAATACTCCAAGAATGAAAAGCATTCATTGACCACCAGAGGCCACCAAGCAATAGCGTGGCAGAGGTGGGAAAAACACCAAGTAGTCTACGCATCAGGCCACAGAGCCCTAGAATTATACATGCCTTGCAACAAAAAGGCTTAAAGGACAAAAAAATGTCACAGGCACCGAGAGAAAGCCACAGACTGTCTATCTGAGGCCACCCCCTTATGCAGATTACACCTGTCTCTGCTGCAGACAATGGGCATCTTCCAGTGCTGCTTCCCTGCAAGTGGTCAGCCCCTGGAATTGCTCCTGCCTGTGAGACACAGTTTGTGTCCCAGCCTGAGCTGCTGCTCCCACCAGCTCCCTGAGTTGGACGTGTGGAACAGTGCAACTCGGAGACCTGCTCCCAGCCACGTTTGGGGGCTGCCTCAGGGCACTTGCCACCTTGCCTCACTAGTCCCTAACAAAGCAAATGGCAGCTCAGGCTTGTTGCTGTCAATGGCAGGATTTTAACACCTTGTGGCTGTCAGCAGTGTTGGTGTCCCATGCACAGCGTGCCACTGCCCATACTCTGGCTGTAACCTAAACCAGCCTTGAACGTATTCTTGATTCTGTCCTGGCAGGAGATGAGAGAATCCAAATGCAAAAGCAGCGTGGCATTTGCTTTCTTAAAATTGTGTTTGGTTTGGGGTAGTATTAAACAGGTTGACCAAGCCTAGGAGAGAGAGTTACCCTTGGAAAAGACAACCTGAAAGGACTTTCCCAGGAAGACCAATTCCGAATCTGGCAGTTATAAAGCTGCTGCAGCTGTCAGGCTTCTAGGAAAAATAACAGGACAGCGGGGCAGAGCTGACAGCTGAACTGGTACAGGTGACAAAAAGCCATGCTGCCTCACCAGGGACTGAAGTGACCATTAGCCTCTCACAGGGTGTAAAAAATCAAATTGCATGCCAGAGCATGCTTTGGACAAAGCTGATTTGAGACCTGAATGCACTGGGATATTTGCTGGTGAGTGCAAGTGGATTTTCCATCTGGAAGGCATGACTGTCTGGCCTAGAAGCCAATTTAAAGAACAAATTAGATCTGGCTGTTTGTCAGAGTCTCCTCCTCAAAATGCAATAAGGACAGGGTGGTTATATAATGTAAACCATTCTTGGTAGTTTAGTGGTCCTGAAACAACAAACAAGCCAAGGAGGGAAAAATTGGCTTACAGAATTCAAAGCCAAAGGAGTTCATCTGAGGAATTCAGTCCACATGATCCAGCAGAGATGTGTGCTGCTATTCCTGTATGTCTTGAAAGGAAACTGCCACCAGATCCTCTGCTATTTTCTGTCCACTGATAGGCATGATATTTCAGCCTCTGCACTAAACCCCTGTGCTCCAAATATGCAGGGACAGTTGTGTGCAGACCCAAGCAGTGTTCCCCACTGCTGGGGCGCCAGTGGGAGGCAGCTCCTTCCTCGCCAACACTTATCAGAGCCCTCAGGAAATGCAAAACTCTGTGGATAAACATGGGTTGTGGTGGCTTCGCCCTGATCCATTACACATCCACTGACAGAGGCAGGATGGGCAGTTCAGAAAGAATTTCTTCACCCAAAGGGTTTCCAAGCACTGGAACAGGCTGCCCAAGGAGGTGGTGGAGTCGCCATTCCTGGAGGTTTCCAAGGAATGACTGAGTGTGTCACTTAGTGCTATGGTTTTGTCAACAAAGAGGTGATTGGACGAAGGTTAGACTCCATAATCTTGGAGGTCTTTTCCAACCCAAATGATTCTGTGATTTGCAAGGTGTGTGGTAGGCAGCAGTCCCTGCTGACAAGGGATTCCATGCTGTCTCCTTGCCGACCCCTCTTAAAGCAGAGAAGTTTATTTTAATCACTGTATTGGTATCAGCATGTGGCCAAATTAAAGAAAAATATTTTTTGAGCCTGAAGGAAGTGGACCACCATTTCAGACTGATGTCATTCGAGGGCCATTGCAAGGGTCTGTTTACTACTTAATGCTGATCTAGTAATTATATATGCTTTACTTCCCTCTGTTTGTAATCAGCAATGGGCCTCTCCAACTTGAAGAAGGTACAAAGCATGCACATGAAGTGGACAGCACTGATTTATTGAGGAGAAAGAGGAAGGATGTTACAATGCATCAAGGTGAGGTTTCAGATGCCTGAGGTGGAAAAGGAATGCTTGGCTTAGCCATGTGGACAGTGAGTTTTGTGGTCAGGTGACCCAGATCTCCCCTCTTCTCATTGGGACGTGTCACAACGCATTCCCTTTTTCTGGACTGGCATAAATCGAGAGTGACTACACTGACATCGAGCTGGCACAACACCTAAGTGGCAAAGACTAAGGAAGCTAAAAAGAGCTTTTTTTCCATTGACTTTAATGAGTCCCAAAGAAGGATTGGACCCTTTTTCTTAAAACAAGTTTGTTTATTGGCACTCAGCTTCGGACATGCCCTCTGGGTGCCCAGTCTGATGGAGATGCTGCATCCTGGAATACTGCAGCCATCGTGTGAACTGGTCTTGCCAAGTGTGCCCTCTGGGATAGGAAAGCATCTTTCCATAGTCCCCCTGTGATGCTGCTAAAAGGAGGCAAAGCCCCCAATGGCAGCTCAAAACCCAACAAGCTGGAAGAGACTCTGTAGATGGCTGAAGGTTTACTGGTAGAGCTGCTTTTACTAAGGCAGGTTAGTTACCCTGCCGGGGAGGATTTACATCAGGTGCTATGAAATCAGTGGTGGTGGGAGGGAAAACTCTGCCGTGGAGCCATGCTGCTCTGACCCCATCAATCTGCTCCCAGGCTCACACCCTTCCTGCTTCACTTTGCTTTCCTTTCCCCCACACCGGTGTGCAGGAGTGACCCGTGGGGAGCAGAGGGCATGAGTGAGGGCTTTGCCCTGCACAGGGGAAACAGTGGTGCTGCAGAAGGACATTAGCCGTGCTCCTTGTCTCCTGGCTTTCCTCTGCGAGTAATTTCCAGGGAAATTGAACCCGACTCCGCTCCATTAGCCGCTAACCTCTCGTCCGCTGGGCCTGTCTTTTGCATTACGATGGAGCAGAGCTGCCTTGCACGCTGCTGTCAGGGTCTGAATCAGCTTTGATAAAAGACCAAGTGTTGGAATGAGAGGAAGTATTTACCTAAAGTTGTTTTCAATTTCCTGAGCTTGCTATATCCATTCTCCTTCGCTTCTGGATTCCAAAACAGTCAGTCTTCTGGGGGAGCTTTTCTTCATTTCTTTTGCTTCCCCCAGTGCAGTTGACACTTAGGCTGGGTTTCCCAGTGCTCCCAGCTCTGATTCATTAACTTCCAAGTTCATACAAGGCTGCTGTGGGTTTCCCGGCTGCTTGTGCAGGGATACACGCCTGCCCTGGCACTGCAGGGTTTGGTTTTCATAGAGAGAGCTGTGACACAGCTCTGCCTCCCTCCTCTGTGCACATGGCATCTGGCAGCCCTGGCTGGACCCAAGATTTTGGGGTTTCTGGCTCACCCCATAGGGTGTTCACCCTACATGTATTGACTGGTTGTTCTGAGTTGGTGGCAGCTTGAGCCTGATCTGCACCTGCCAAAGCTGAAGAGAGAGGGTTTTCTTAGTGATGTGTTTGGAAATAGGTAGTGGAGGATTAACAGGAGCCCTCTGCCTGGCACAGGTGAGGGGGAGGCTGGAGGAGGGTGGGCTTTGGGGTGGATGGAACAGCCCAGCTGTGCAGTGAGGCTGAAGGCATTCAGCAGTAGCTTTTCACTAAACTGTTTAATGGTAAATCTAAATGCAAATCAGTGCTCTGGCTTATCAGTCCCACGCGTGCCAGTGCACTGTGGTGAGCACCACGGTGTACAAGTAACTAACTGAGCATACAGTGCCTGAGCTTGGTTTTAATAGAGGGAGGTTTTCTGCTCAGCAAGGGGCTGAGGGAACAGAGGAGCTTTTCCTCAGAGCCCCAGCCTTGGGATGGAGAATGTTGTGCCCTGATGATTCACGCATGAAAATCTTACCCTTATTTTTCCACCTGGATAAGAAGATCTTGAGTGTTCAGTCTAAGAACCTCTTTGCTACAGCTAAAGCTTTGTACTGCTCCAGCTGTGCTGAGAGCCTGTAGCAATGCTCTGCACCAGGGATTTCCCAGGTCCACAGAACAAAGTATTTCCAAAGCAGCTCTCCCAGTATAGGCACATCTCTGTCATAAACAAAAGCCGTCTCCCACAGGCTGCCATGGGAATTCTTAGGCTTGCAAGATACAGGGGAATAGTGCCACAGGGATGGAGGCTTTTTCTTGTCTTATTTGTAGGAATGTTGTTCTTAATTTAACTTCTCTTTCCCACCCAGGCTCTGCAGGAACCAAGATAACAGCAAAAACCAGCCTAGCAAAGATGACCATCTCTGCAGACTCCAGTGGCACCAGCAATTAAAAATCAGCTCCAAACAAGGAAGAAAAAGCCCAGCAACAAAGAAAAAACCAAACAACTGCTGCAAATAAATAAAACTTCTTCCTGTGAAATGCTTCTTGGCCATGAAGGGCTTCTGCTGTAAGAAAAAAGTTCCTCCATGAGGACGGGTGCAGAGCCTGGTTTGCTCAAAACCATTTCCCTCATCATCTGAACAAAAGGTGAGAGGTTAGTTGAAAACACAAGGACAAGCGTGGGCAGTGTGTCCACCGCTTGCTGTCTCGTGCTTTCCTCCAGCAAAGCCTTCCCTCTGCAGGGTGTGCTGGAGATGGAGTGGCCCCAAACTGTGAAAAACCTGTGTTTGCTCCGTCCTCTCTTGGAAGCTCTGACCCAACCTCTGCAGGAGCTGCTGGTGGCCAGGCTCCTACCCTGGACGCAGATCAGCTCTGCTTGATTGTTCTCACACAGCTCTGGGGACAGGTTCCCAGCACTGCAGCTGCACAAAGCCAGTTTGGCTTTGCTGGGAGGGAGGCAACAATGAGCTCAGGCATTTTAGGGTCATGAAACTATAAAACCCTAACTAGATACTACTAACTTTGCTTCTTGCTAACTTCCTTTGCTGCTACCAGTGCTAGGACTTCATATTGTGCAGTGAGCCCCTTTGTTTTGTAGGAGACCAAGTGATTGAAAACAGCCATGATACTACTATGCATGGACAGTACATTTTTTCCATGTATTTTCATAACCCTTTTCCCAAAGGATCAAATGTGTCTTTATTCTATAACTCCACAATGGGTTAGAGCAGCTCCTCGGGCGGGAATTGTTCTGCTCCATAGGCCACTTACTACTTCCTATAAACAAATACCAAATTAGGTAGGTAATACTCAATGTTCCTGACCTTACTTGCAAAGTATGTCTAACTGCATCTCAGAGAGACAAGGGTGGAGATACCCGTTGTGAACCTGAGGTTAAAGATGACAAAATACTTGTTGTAGGGTTTTGTTTTTTCTGTTTTAGTTTTTGGAGTTGTTTGTAGGATTTAGTTTTATTTTAATAAAAAGCAAGGGTATGTGTATGTGTAAAACTGCATTTCCCGCAAAAGAAATGCAGGGAAGCTTTGGTCTCAGACCTCTGTTGTACCTTAGGCATCTCTGCTGCCTAAGCCAAAGTGTATATTAGTTGAGGATGGAGTTTCACAATGATGCCATGTGATACATTTTTAAGCATGCATGTGCATGTTTGCTTTTTTGTCCCTAGTTAACACTATGTAATTTTCTAAATATTATCTAAATTTGAGCCATGACATCAAGACTCCACATCAGAGCAGGACCCTTGGTCCTTCAGAGTCCCTGGCGTGGGAGGTTTCCACTCTGCTTGCCTTTTGAGAACAGGCTGCTTGGGACAGACAGGATGCTGTGGGAGCCCTAGACCTTGCCTACACTATGGGCCCAGTGGCAGATGCTGCCAAACTGTTACGGAGGTGACGTTGTCCCACTACAAGCCTGCCAGGCTCTGGGATATAGAGCAGCTGAGGACTGGGAAAGTCCATGACCAGGAAAGGAAAAAAACCCCCTAAATCTCTCTGTCCCAGTGTCCCATTTGTGTGAGAGTGTTCTGACCATTCCTCACAAGGGCCCTGAAAGCTGATGTGAGTTTTTCTGTTCCCCCACTGCTGTTTCTGTCAGGCAGCCCCCTGAGATGTTCTACTCTCACTACCCTGCCTTGGAGGGATGTGGCTGCGTTTGCCTCAGCCCCTTGCGGTTCTTCAGCTGGGCAGCATTTTGCAAAGGGATGGTCTGCAGACCATGTACTTCCACTTGCAAGAGTCCTTCCCACCCCTTTGTTTTGTTACCCTCCTTCCTCCTCTCTTCTCCGCTCAGAAAACATCTGTTTCCAGATGTTGTTCTTGAGTCTAATAAATGCAGCAAAAGGCCTTGAGTTAATATATTTACAATAGCTGGAGATGTCGGCTGCTAGTTAATGGCTCGTTCGAGCACACCAAGACCCCCATGTTTCCTGCAGGGGGAAGGGGGAGGGGGAAAGCAGAAGGACAGAAAGAGAACTGGGGTGGGGTTTTTCTCCCTAGTAAATGGTCTGAAAAGGGGAAGGTTAGTGGTGGAATTGAGCACATGGCCATCTCCAGGCAGCTGGCTTCAACTTCCAGTTAGTGACAGGAAGAACACATTATTTTTTTAATGGAAGGTTGTCTTCTAAGTGAAGGAAGGTGGAAAGCCTACTGCTGTTATCTATCCCTTTTCAGGTGAAGACCTGTTGTAGATACCTCGCTGGCTTGAACTGTGCTCATGGAAGCAAGAACCTCATCCATGTCCAGCTCTATCCATTTCTGGCCTGTGGAGTGGTTCGTGTCTGCAGTACCTGCCTTGGGTCAAAGAGGGTTTATGCTTTATTGCAGTGAGACCACATTGTGCCCTGTGCGGAATCCCCACATACTGTGAGCACTGTGTGTCTGAGCAGTGCTGGGCAAACTCTGTGAGGTGCTTTGCCCACATAGAGATGTCCTTGAGAAAGACAAAGTGCCCGTGCCAGCCTGAGACTGACCAAGCTGGAGTCTTGCCACACCTGCTCGTAACTGATCAATTGACCCAGTGCCATGGGTCATGGCAGAAGTGTGTGGTTACTGTCCGTGTAAGGAATTTCATCAACCTGCCCAAAGAAAGAGGGATACAGCCTCAAGCTCGGCATATGCAGGGCGTTCTATGAGTCACTAGTCAGTGAAGTCACTCCTGATTGCAAGGGAGTGTTTCTACTCAACTAACTTTGAGAGTCACGAACTTGCAGGAGGACTGGTTTCAGGCCAGTGCTCACCTCCTCTCAGGCCATTGAGAGAGCTGAAGTCTGGGCTGTGCTCAACTCAAGGAGTGCTGAGATGATTCCACATGCCAGCCCTGTCTCTGGAGGCAGCGTTTTTGTTTAGTGGTGCTGCAGACTCGACGTGTGCAGTTGGTTCAAGTTTGTGGCTAAATTAGTCCATCTCTATTGGCTTGGGATGACAGAGCTCCTTAATATCTCATGGATAGAAAAATTACCATCCACAGCTAAGGCTTCTGCATGAAATGCATCTGAGTGCAGCTCCCCAGCCTGCAGCAGCTATGACATACCCTCTAAATGAGCTGATCAGCTGGAGAGGGGCTGGCAGGGAGGCAGGAAAAGGCACTTATAGAGTCATTCAGGCCATGCTCGTGTCTGGACAGCAGGATCTGTATCAAAAATCAGCACAAAAGAGCAGAGAGCTCTCCCCAGCCAGTGTGGGGAAATGAGATGTAGACACCCAGCAGATTTCCATTTTTAACTTAAAAGGGTGCATTTTTGTGATTTCAGTGCTTAGGTTGATATAATGGGGGGAGAGAGAGATGGCCTTAGGTGAAACTTCGTATAACACAGGCAGGTAGCTGCAGTTATCAATAGTTTAAGCCCAGTCTTTAGGTAGTGTACTGCAGCCCTCTCTAGGACACTCATCACCAGTTGCTAACTGGTATTTTCCCAAGAAGATCTCTGCTTCTCAAACATTGTATCATCAGCCTCTAAGCATCTTCCTTTCATTTCTCTCTGTCTACTTATTTGCTGTGATTGCAGGTGGTATCTTGGGTAACTCCCATGGACTATGGTTTACCTTTGGCAGAGCCAGGGCCTCAAAGACTTCTTTTCCTTTTGTAAAGAAATAGGCTGCTAACACAGGGAGGGACTGGGCAGGGGGTAGGAGACCAGGGTGGCTACACCTCCTAAATGAATAGACACCCTTTGTGCGCCAAGTCTGTGGGTTACACATTTCTGCCCTGCTTATATGAAAAACTGTTGAAAGGCTGCAGCCATCAGAGGGGTGCTTTCCATGCATCCCGGAACAGCAACGCAAATTTGAGCAGTGAGATGACAAAAAAGCCACTAAAAGAAATAAAGAAAGGATTTCCTGCCTCGGAGACGCTAAAACCCGTTTTGGGAAGTGAGTGGCTGTGAAAGGCATGAGGCCATTCAAAGAATTGGGGCTGTGTGCTACCGGGTCCTCCGAGGGTTTGTCTGGTGGAGGAGAAACAGCTCGTGCTTGCGTTAACCTGCTCCCAGAAGATCTGTCTCTTCCAGCCCCCTGAAACAGAGACCAGGCCAGAGATGAATATGAGTTTTCTCTGCCAGTTAATTTCCAGCACAGACTGCATGCAAAATCTTCATTTAAAATGTGTAAATGACAGCGAAAGAGCCACAAGGGAGCCAGATTTTAAGAGACCAATTTGCTGCCTGGGTTTTAATGACTGTGCACCACGGTGAGCTTTGTGCTGCTTCGCTGCTTCGCGTGCTCAAGGAGAGGATGAAAGAATAGACAGACAGGCAGGGGCTCAGCAGAGCCCGCATGTCACCCTGGATGATAAAATATTGTATGTTATGCTCAGAAAAACTGGGAGAGGTGGCCCTCCCTTGCTCCTGAAGAACAGAAGGAGGCTTTGTTTCCCAGACGCATGGCTCGGAGCTGCCCTACGGCACGTTTTGGGGAGACTGCTCCCTGCCAAAGCGGGATTGTCTGTCTGGTGCCCCGTGCCTGGTGGGACATGGAGATGATGGGAAGTTCTGCTTCACTAGAGGGCCTCAGCAGATTAGTTCCTCTGAACACCCTTGGCAGGTTGTACCCCCAAATCACGCTCCAAATGTTCCCCCCATGGACTGCAGCTTGCTCGCCTGGGGTTATTTCTCCCTGCTGCTCTTTGCTTGTTTCTCGCAGAGCCCTCAGCTGCCAGCTCTTGTTTCCAGATGTTTCCCTCTGCTTCTCACCCTGCCTGGCTGCTCTCCTCAAAATACCGGGGTCCAAATACCCCACTGCCGGTGCCTCAGGGCTGCCCCAGGATCTGCGTGGGGGACGCGACAGCCCGTTTGTACCATCCCATAAAGTGCTCTCGGCTGCCTGGAGGAAAGGAAGATGCAGGCTGGTGTGAGCCCAGCCTCTGCTTTACAATCTCTTTCCTGCCACTATAAATAACCTCGGCGAGAGTCACTTCAAAGGGAAGGGCTGGCGGCGGAGAGGTGGTTTGGGGACCGAGCGGGACAGGGGCGTCCCACTGCCCGATCCCACCCCGGCGCTTTGCATAAATAAATAAATCATACAGCAAGGGAGAGGTGGAGAGAGGGCGAGCAGAGGAGGTTACTTTGGGAAGCCGCGCAGCTCGCTCATCCCAGCCCCGTAGTTCGGAGGGAGTGTGTCATGTTACAGGGGAGCCACGATCAGCCAGAGCACAACGTCGCCGGAGCAGCTGAGAATTACCTCTCTCTAATGGGGACTTTCATGTGCGAGCTCCTGGCCAGTCTGCGAAGGAACTGAAACTGACAGCTTAGAAAAAATCAAAAACCTACCAGCGAACCAAAAGACTGAAATACAGGAGGAAAAAAAAAAGTCTTGATCAGATTATTTTTTCCCCTTCACACTCTTTGCTGCAGTTGGATCCCTTTTTTCTGCACCCCTTTTATGTGTGTGTGGTTTGTTTTTATTTTTTAAAGATACCCCCCCATCCACTTTTGTCATTATTGCTGTCACTTGTGATTTGCTGGCACTGGGATTCCCTCCGACGTTCTTTTTCTATGACTTCTGGATTGTGCGTCTTGGAGTAGGAGTGAAGCTTTATTTATTCTATTTATTTATTTATTGTTTCTCAGGACAGGGAGGGAATGTTGGAGGAGAAGAGCTGGAAAGGCGTTGACGAAGCAGCTTTTGACAGGGGGTGTGTGGCTCCCCCCAGGACCAGCGATGGGGAGAGATGCTGCCGCCTCCCTCTCCTGCTGGGCTCGGGGCTGCCCGGCGTCTCCCTGCTCTCTCTGGTGCTGAGCCTCCTGCTGTACTTTCGGACCTCCGATCTGCAGTCCCGGGTGTCCCACTTGGAAGCGGACAGACCCACACAGCTCCCTGCCTGGCTCTCAGCAGACCAAATGGAGACAGCTATTTTGGGAAGAGTTGACCAACTGCTCAATGAGGTCAGTGTTCTTTCATTTTGCATGTATAGTTTGCAGTGTTATAGATTTAAGGCACATACATGCTTGCATAGTCAAGTTATCAATTTTTTTCCCTTTCCTTAAAAATGTATCTCTGCATGAGTGATGCTGCTGCTAGGTTGAATTCCCTGTTCCTTTGGGTCCCTCACACCTCTCAGACTTGCTTGGCACTTACTTCTCTCTTCTCAGTGCACGCTGTAGCTGAAGCCTGCACTTTGCAAAGAGGAAAAGCTCATCCCTGGTCCCGGTGGGGAGGCAAAAATCTCCAGCCCTTCTCTTCAGGAGTCTTGCATGCTGAAAAAGTTAGAATTAGAGCTAGAGGTTAAACCTGGGGATTCAGCATGGGTTTCAGCCCAGGAAGAGGGACAGGCAAGGCATGTCACAGCCAGCACGGCTGTGGGAAGAGGAAATTGCAAACACACCAATGCTGTGATGGGCTGACATTGCTGCTGTACCAGCCCTGACCCCTTCCACAGCTCCTGGCTCAGGAAAGTGAGACACACTGGCGTTGCCAGGATGTTTTCTGGTGCTGCCAGGGCATCAATGCAGAGCATATGGCTGTGTTATACTCACTTGAGTCCCATCCAAACTCCACTGGACCCTGTAGGCTCTCCTCTGATGATGGGGGAATGCTGCTACTGGCTTCAGCAGGTCAATAAAGAGGGCCCAAAAGCGCGGACTTTTGTTGCTGACACCTTTTACTTTGCTGTGTTGATGCTGCTGGGGGCTGTCTGTGTTCCTCTACTCTGGCTGCGATGAGTATTCCTTGCCTTGTTGGGCTTTGAAGCGGTGTTGACATGTGTCAGGGAGCAGATGGTGCCTCATGTCTCTGAACTCTCCAGACAGGTTCCCACTGACCTGTTCCCACAGCTCTAGAAGAGGCTTGGGGGTGAAATTCAGGGCTGGAGCCATTTCCACCCACCTCTCCTTTTCTCTGTTTACTCTAGCTTTGGCTTGAGTCATGCTGGAGAGATCCCTGGGGCTAGCCCAAAAACTGTTTGTATCTGAAAAAAATCCCTCATGGTCTGCTATTGCCAAATGAGGCGAGGAGTGGGATGATCAGAGTGCTGACTACTGGGACCTGCCTTGGGCAGTGCTGCCTGGCACCTGGGGTGACCTGGACCCCCTCCTGCTATCTAGGAGCAGTGAAAGTCTGCGGTGAGGAGTTTAAACCTACAGCTGACAGGCTCTGCTTCTGTTTATGGGTCTTGTGAGAGCAGTCCCTGGATCTGCTGGGGTATGCAGCCAAAAGCTGTGAACCTTGAGCAGGAGCTGAAGGATACGGTTTTGAGTTGCGTCTCTGGATGAGGAATAAGGGAAAGACAGGGTCCGTGGGGCAATATCCTACTTTAAAAAGGGGTTTGGGGAGGCAGAAGCATTGCAAGGGATTGGATCTGTGCCCTGTGTTTGCACTCTCATGCGGGGACTCCTTCCGTGCCACCAGGCAGGGGATAAGTGCAGCAATCCCTCTGTTGCTGCTGGCGGGAGTCTGCTGGGAAGTTGAAGTTTATCTCTACTGAGATTTGAGAAGTGCCACAGTAGGCCTCCTGGAAGTGCTGCATGGGGCTGGATGGCCATGTGCCCTGCTGGCTCTGCTGGCAGTGACACCTTTACAACTTTTTATAGCTCGGCTTAGCGAGGAAATGGGGGTCTCATGATGCCTGTGTGCCCAGCAGCCCCTCCTGTGCTCCTGGGGGTGGCCACAGTCCCCACTGCAGCCAGTGTGGGGAGCAGCTGCAGGACAGGAAGGGGCCAGCACTTGCTCCTGAGTACCACCAGCAGGGATGCCAGCTCCATTCTGGGCCACAGCTTCAAAAAGAGCTTGGAGAAAAGTACCAGAGACTGTGGAGGAAGAGGGATGCCTGGCCCATGTCTCCTGTCCCTTTGTACCTGTGAAGGTCTGATGCCTGTAGGGGAGGAGGGCTCTGTCCCCCAGGGAGGGGACCCTTGCCAACTCTACTGCCCAATTCTGCTAAGCATCTAAACCTTAGATCTCCACACTCAGCCAGAGGCACTGGCATGGACCAAGCAGCTCGAGGTCCAGGGCAAGGGCCTGCTGGTGGACAGATGGTGGGGTGCATATGAGGCTTTTGATTAGGAAAGAAAAATCCTTCCGGTCCTCCTTTTCATTATGGCTGAAGTGAGGCCCAGGACTGACTGGTGAGGGGCAAGGATGGAGAAAAACAGTGTAGGTAAAGGAAACAGGGAAAGGATGAGAGAAAAAAAGTAAGGAAAGCAAAATAAGTCGTGCTGACCATGAGTGGGGGAGAGGCGCTGCAGATGGGCTTGCTGTGATGGAGGTGAAAGTGGGATATTCATCTCCCCCTGCTCAGACCCTCACCGCCTCTCATTGCCACATCCTCACTGTTTCCTAGTGTTTCAACTTTAATGGGTTTCACAGCTGCCAGCTCAGTGTTATCCATCACAAAATAAAACAGCAAAGCTTTAAAGGAACCCCAGCTTTGGAAAAAGCAGGTCAGAGGTGGGTAGGGATGTGGGAGGGGGGGCACAGCACAGGAGTGAGGGCTGGGCTCTGAGGTTATGTTCAAAACCTGTACTGCTCTGAGCTGGAGTGTGTAATGCCCTTCAGTCTGGGCTATGATTGTGCCCAGGTGTGCCATGGGTGTTCCCAAGGGTCTGCAAGAGGTGGGATACAGATTGCACTGGGAAGTCCAAATTGCCAAAGTCCTTTTAGGGGCCTTTCTTCTAGACATGCAAAAATGAAGCAAAGTGGCAGGGAGAGGAGCTGGGTTGGTTTGCTTAAGATGATAATTTTAAGGCAACTGGTGGGGATGTTTTCTCCATCTCAGAGCCTGGATTTCGAGCACCGGTGGCTGGCTGTGGCAGAGTTTCCATCTCAGCTCAGGAGGAGCGAGGAGATGCTTTCCCAGAAGCAGCCTGACCAGTGCTTCATTTGCTACTGTGTAAACCTCTGCCTGGTGTAGGCGAATACCACAAGGGAATTTTCTACCAGACTCAAATTGACTAGGTTTTCTTGTAAAAACATCTGTGCAGAATGGGCCAGAAACAGGTAGTACAGGGAGAACTTTAACTCCATGTAGGAATTTGAATTCCTCTGCATTTATGAGACATCATAAAATCGTACAAGGAGCACAAATAAACTCACTACTGGCATTTGCAAGGGAGGCAGAACTTTCCAAAGAAGAAAACAAGATTCTTTCCCATGCTGGGTAGCACTTGGTGCTATTTCATTTGCCAAAAACTCATCAGGGTGGAGAACGGGATGGATTCAGTGCTGTTGCTAGGAAAAAGAAATCTCAGAATTTGTGAGTTTGTAAAGATAGAAATGTGTATGTGTCATACAACAGCAGGTAACCCTGTGCACCCTGGGGGAAGATCAGCTGCCCCTCAGCCTTCTCAGGGGCTTGTGTTGAAGGTGTTTGTTGTGGTTTTAGTGATTCTGAAGGGATTCAGGAATGTGCCTGTGAATTGGGACGGAGTACTGATCCTCACTGCTTTCCCAATAGTCTCATTTCCCTGGAACTCTTTTCCTTACTTAGGCAAGCAAAGGAAGGACACCAGAAAACTCCCTTTCCCTCCTGACTTGAAGCGTTCTTCCCTCCTCCTTTTATTTCATATCTCAAAGCACACTGCACAATTGTTTCCTAGAGTCTGCAAACTTGCTCTGAGCATCCCCTGCCTACATCTTTAGCTTAGTGTTCTTTGCCCCACAATCAGGAGATCTATTTTTTTCTTTCAACTTTTCTGGTAGCTAAGTTCCATTTCCTTTCAGCTGCTTGCAGTCCCTGTACTTAGGTGGTGTTATTTCCAAGCTTTTTGCTCCATCTGGGAGGACTCTCTGCTCACTTTATCTTTGTGCCACATGGTCCCATGATCCCAGGAGCTGGGCCTTTAAGAAAAAACGGGGAAATTGGAGGTAAAACAATAAAGAGTTAACAAAACCACCCACCCCTGAAATCCTCCTGATGGTTGTAATAGATTATCTATTTAAAATGTGTTTCTCTTAGCTGCTGGAGATAGTGGTGGGAAATTATTTCACCTCCCCGGGTGACTGCAAACAACTGGGACTGCTAAAGAGCTATTAATCTGCCCCCTTTGAAGAAGTGCCCTCCCTCTCACCTAATCTCAAGTGCCCATCCAAAATAGACAGGCACTTGCAAGGTTTAGGAGACCACAGCCACGGTCCTTTAATGTCAGAAGTGGTCTTGCTGTCACTGCTGTGTCCACCCATGTCAGCCCTGTCCTGTCACGCTTGTGGTGAGTGAACAAAACCTATGGGAAAAGCCCGTGCTGACTTTACTGCCCATTCCCATCAGGTGTTTTAGCATGACCCACCTGGCCTTGCCCTCTTGCAGATGGGATTTTCCCTCTCCTGGCACTCAGCAATGTGTGATGGCTCCCTAAACCCACAGAGGTGCAGGCAGAGGCCATCAGCTGTGGCAAAGGCTCCAGCACTGGCAAAGGATTTTTTCAGCCACTTGCCGTGGTGCAGGGGGCAGATGGAGCTGTTGTGTCACTGGATAACGTGACAGACGAGAGCAAGCTGGCTTTGCTGACAAAGCAATCCCCTCCATAGGAAGTGTTTTCAACCTTTCTGGAAGGCAGCCTGTCGCTGCTCTTGGTGTTACTTGCTCCAGGTATCCCCCAGGTGAAAAAGCAAACCCCAGATCCCAAGAAGGAGATTGCAAATACTAGATTCCCAGAGCCTAACTTCTTTTTAAATTTTGCGTTCAGAAGCCAACCTTGCCCTAAAATTGAATGGTTTTCTGTTGCCTGGAAATGAAAGCTTTCTCTTGAAAACGACATTTTTAGAGGGAAGTACATTTGGTTTGCTCTCCTGAACAAAGCCAGCTTCTTGTGTTGGACAAGGCAATATTTTGCACAGTGGAAATGAGGGAAGCAGAAAAGGCCGGGGGATTTGTTTTGTTTCACCATCTCCACCCAAAGTTGAACTGAGGTCTCCAAGAGCTAAGGATTTTTTCTGTGGCAGTGTTTGTTTAATAGACTGTGTAGGAGAATGAATGCCAGGCACTCCTAAATCCCTGGTAGGCTTTGCCTCCCACTAAAGGGGAGCAGTCCCACGGCACCACTGCCTTTTGCACTCCCCAGGGATGTGCAGAAGGCCTTGAGGGAGACACGAGGGATGGGGGAGAATGTCCAGATGCTGGTAAGGGTGCGATGGCTGCACGGTCATGGTGCACAGGGCTGTGCTCCAGCCTGCCCAGCAGCACCCACATCTCCCTCCCCAGGGGCCCCTGTCCTTGAGAAGGCTATTTCAGTTGTCCCAGGTCTTTCCACTACCTTGACCCTGCAGATAAAGCCTCAGGGAAATGTTATCAGCCCTGTTCCGTTCCCAGTCATGCTCAAGTCCTGCTGGGTCATCACTTCCCTGTCCAGCTGTGCTGCTCCTCTCTTTGTAAGCCTGCACAGCAACCCAGCCAAGGCCTCTTGCAGCACAGCCTAACTCTGCCATTCTCCCTTAGCCCCTCCAGTGCCTCTGCACTTGGTGGGGCAAGGATCTGTTCCATGTTTCCTTGCAGATTTGTGTCCTGTAAAGGCCCCTGTTGCATACAGGGTGTTTGGACCCTTGTAGGCTAGGAAATGGCTTTCTGCTCCTGCCATTGCAAGCCATCATCCCTTCCTCGTCTGAGCCCGATTCCCAAACATGGGAGCACCACCCAAATGTGGCAGTCTTGTGTTGGAGATGTTTTGGTTGGCACGTGTGTAGATGGGAATGGGGCTGTGTGTGTCCACGTACCAGTGTGAGTATCCAGAGAAAGGCTCTGCTGTGCTACTTGTGCCCGTGTTTGACCACCAGCAGTTAGAAGCCAGGCAGTGCTGCAGAGCAGAGCTGTGCCATCTGGGGTGGCAGCAGGATGGGAATGTGCCCAAATGCAGAGATTCATATATCTCTGCTTTTAACTGAGAAGGTAAACACTGATTGAATGCTCTATGGGAACTGGCAATTTTCCTTGCCTAAAACCCTCTTCTCACCCTGTTATCAAATCAACTTGCTATCAAAACATTTCAATCTACCATGCAAAATAAAGCTCTTAAAATATTTAATTTCTAGTCAGTCACAACAACTGTTATTCTTTTGACTTGCAATGAGGAAGCCAGTCCTTTCAAAGTGAAAAAATGGAAATGTTCCAGCCAATTCTGCCTTCCTTCATCCCAGGCAGAAACAAGTTGATTTACTTCTGTCCTCTCTAAAAGAATTTTTCCCCAAACTGATGCCTTCTTGCAGGAAGATGCTCAATTACTTGTGAAAATAAAGCAATTTCTACATGATCTTGGGCATGGACTTCTGTTGTGTCCTGTATAAGGCTATTTCTTCTGAAATCCTGGCCCAGTTGTGAAGTAGTTCAAAAAATAGGAAGGCTCAGCTGGGATGGGAAGTTGGGCTTGAAGGTTGGGAGGGAAGAGAGAGTGACTCTGGAGCTTAGGAGCCCCAGCAGCTCTGCGTTCTCAAATCATTAACCAAATGAGGTTCGCAGGCATTAATGGATAACTTATTTGGATTGATTTGCATTTTCTTCACTAAATTACAGTTATTTTATAAAGTTTGTGAGGGGTGGTGAGGATGCTACCCCTGAAGCACATTTTGCTCGGGACATGGGTTAATTTTGTTGATGTTCCCAGCGAGGGAAGATGCAGTGACCTCAGGTGGACTTCATTTGCCCTTCAAGAGGTACACAGATGAGCCCAGAGAGCAGGAGACTGACACACTGGCACCACTAGAAATCCAAACTCATATATGAAAAGAACATTCTGACAAAATTCCACCTTGTGGAAACTCTTGATAGGTTTTGTTGTGTTCTGCCTGTGGGGGAAAAATCAAGTTTCACAGTGTCTGAAGATTTCAGGGGATGCTGTTGCTGTTTTCAGTTCATCTTCAGCCACAATCTTGCTGTGGGACCATTCTGTCCATCCAGGTGTCTCCAAGAACATAAGGAGTGTGTTGCAGGGTGGAAGAGGACCTGCTTCAGATCTTCATTCACTGAGTGGGTCTTCTGAGAAATGCGGCTTTGCCCCAAGGACACAATCACCAATTTACTTGCCACTGCCGGCTCTTGGTTTTGTAATGCCTGTCAGGAGGACCACATTTGGAGGCCATTACGAAATTCCCTCAGCCTGCTTTCAATCAAACCCTGCATTTCTAGTTAAGGGCTATGAACTTCATTGCCTTTCTTCATTCCCAAACTGCTCTGCCCCGTCTCTCCCATCTCTACTTGGGCAGCGTCCCCTCCCAGTTCCACTTTTTCAAGAATTTCAGGCTTTGGTTTCAATGGTATAAATTAATCCTTTTTCTGTTTTTCCTCTCTTGGCAGAAATTAAAGTTCCACTTGCCAAGACATCGAGAAGTTCGAGACGCACACCAGCGATGCAGCTGCCCGGCAGGTAGGGATCTGGGACAGTTGGCACTGTGGAAGGTGACAAAAACTTTTTTGTCTACATCTCATTGAAGGATTTTTTAATGCAGTCTCCTGTGTGAATGCAAAGTTACGTGTACTTGCATAACAGTTTGCTCAAGGTGTAGGAAATTGATATGGAGATGTGTGCAACAAGTCTGGTATGTACGTAGGTGCCAACGTGTGACAGGAGCAACAGAAAAAGTGATAGAGGTCCAGGTGGATGTCTGGATAGCCAGAGAAGGCTGTAGATAGTAGAGATAGTAGAGAAGGACACATCTGGAGGGCCAATGTTCCCACTGGTTTTAGATATCAATTTTGAAGTGGGCAGAGAAGCTCTTGGGAAGTGCATCTTTCTTGCCTGATTTTGGAAGGTTTGAGACATTTAGGCTAGATCCAACACCAAAGCTGGATTTTGGTGAGCCAAAATGCCTCTAGAGTGAGAAGATCTGAATTCCTTGGTGTTCTACAGCTGTCCAAGGCATGTTGCAGAATTAACAGCCTTCTGCTAGAAGCAGCCATTTATGAGGGGCTTGAATGAAGTGGTCACTTGAGGTCCCACTCATGTAACATACAGAAATATTATGGGATTGCCTAATTGCATTATGGTTTTAATCATGTTAATATCAAAAGGCTCTTTGAGACACATCTTCTGAAGTGGTTTCAATACAATAAGTGACAAATTGCTATGGAAAAAACGTTTGTGAATGGCATTTCATTCCATGAGTATGAATCATTCAGCCTTCCTCATTGTCTTTTGATGCATTTGACCGAAAAAAAATAGAGAAGTGCCAGCTACCACTCACATCCAAAGTTGAAGTTCTGGGAGATTTTGTATATTCAAACTGGGTGACTGAAACTTGTTTTGCAAAGAAGGTGGCAGGGAAGGTTATGTCTAGATGAGCACGTGAAAGTAGCATTTCCATTTTCAGTTGTTTCTCCTTTGGCTCTCCTTTGTGTCTCCAGTGTGACAGTATCTGGTGATGTGCTTATCAAAGGGTATTTAAATGTGGGATTCAACAGTTGGGATAAGGGTGGATAAAATTACAAAGGGGTTGTCTTTGCTGTAGGTAAGATCTCAAAATCATTGTATTTAGGCTTGTACAGACATAGGAGGTACAGTCTCTTGGCAGACTAAAATGGATTTGCAACACAGCAGCTTGTAAAAGCAAGAGTTAAAGCTCTACAGGTTTTTGGTGGAAAATAACTGAAATCCAGGATCCAGAACTGTAGAACATGGGAAAAAGCCTGATTTGACTAGTCCAGATCAGGACTGTTTGACTTCCTTTTTAGTCCCAGCAAGAAACAACGGGAGCAATTTTGGTTTAAATTTGAAAGATGGTACAAATGAAATGTTTTCTAAGTATCGTTTCTCAAAAGAACAGATCAAAACTGAGTTCACCTGATTTTAAATACCAACATTTTTCCTTCAATGGCAACACAAATCACAGCCCTCCTCCATTTTTAAGTTCTTGCCTGGAATTGATAAATAAATGCCATAAAACCACAGGAGAGAATGTCCTCCTGGTGTTTCTGAGCCAGCTCAAAGAAGGAAACTTCTTGAATGCAGAGCAGAGAAAAAAGATATTAGTTCCTTTTTGAGGCCATCTGAATGTCACTCCTACACCATTTGTGTGATAGATTAATCACCCAGGTATTTCAGCATTGAGATCATAACACTTGGTTACAGATACCCACATCCCTTGGGAAGCTTTGGCAGCAATCTGTGCTGGATTTCTCATAAATCTTAGGTGCCCATTCACTCCATTAAACTCATAGTATTGCTGAATAACAGCTTTGATTCAGAAGGACAATAATAATAAATGTCTCCTAAATAAGGATTGAGGCTTCCTTTTTACCTGTCAAACTTGCTTCTCTTCCTCAAATATTCTGTGGATACAGAAACTATATATAAAATTCTCCCCCCTCCATCAGCTAATCTGTTGAGGGAGATGAAACCATGGTCTCAAGCTGATGTTGTGGCAGGTGAGGTTTTGATTGGCTTGGAGCAGTGCAGAATCAAAGGCACCTCCAGCCAGCTGTTGTCTCCTCTTAGACCCTTTGCTCCAGGGTATTTCCCTTTGGTCTCCAGGCTGGTGCAATGCAGGCCACCTGACCACGTTTCAACGTGGTCTCTCTTCCAGCATAAGACCTTGGGAATCCTTTTCCTCTATGCATTTTTCCCTGGTGTTTAAAACGCCCCAAGGATCCAGGGTATTTCCCTTTGGTCTCCAGGGTACTTCCCTTTGGTCTCCAGGCTGGTGCAATGCAGGCCACCTGACCACGTTTCAACGTGGTCTCTCTTCCAGCACAAGACCTTGAGAATCCTTTCCCTCTATGCATTTTTCCCCTGGTGTTTAAAACGCCCCAAGGACCAGACAGCATGACTTTTGCGGGGCACCAAGGTATTCAGAAGCATCAAGATGTTGCAAGACTTGGCGCATGCCTGCTGCCTCTCACTGGCCCACTTCACTCCCTATAAACACATCATGCTCCTCAGCAAAATAAATGTTTATCAGAAGTGACATTTGAGTTAATCCCTAACTGTGAGTCAGGTTCCTGCATGGCAGAGAAGGGGAAAAGGAAGACAAGTTCATTTGCTGACCTGTTCAGTGCGGATGTGGAGGTCCAAGGCGGTGTCACCCATTGCCATAGAAGAGCTTCTGAACAGATGGGATTGTGAACAGAAATGGTTGGGGAAAGCTGGGAATAGGAGAAAAAGAAGATTGTGAAGTGTGTGACTGTTCTGTAGCTATCTGAGAGCGTGTGATAAGGATTCTGGAAATAACATGGTCAGGAAAACAGCACAGCTGTATTTATAGCAAACAATAAGGAAATACAAGTTTCATTTGCCTGGAAAGTGGCTACTTCAGATCACTTGGGCTGGGTGTGACTACCTGTGATACGTTGCTCCTTGGCATTGTGTTTTTTGAGTTTAGAGGTCACAGTGGTCTTCTCCAGCAGTGTCTCCGTGGGGAGGACACAGCCTTCAGTTTAGCATAACCTATCTGGGTAATTAATGACTTTGTTCCCTTCAATAGATAATTTCTGTCATTCCTTCTGTTCCCACTTACTGCTAGACAGATCTGGGACAGCTTTGTACAGGTTGGAGAAGGGAAACTTCAATGGCAGCAATGGCTGTGCCCAGCTGTTCTCCAGCCCCAGACCCTGTGCTGGGATGGGGCCAAGTGTGGGCAGGGAGCTCAGCACAGGTTTTGGTCTGAGGTTGTTGCATGCATGGATGTGACTTGGGGAATTTTTCTGGGACTGAGCATATGCTTTTCCATATGGTGTGTGGATGTGGTCTGGAGCTACCTGAGGCTGGAGGATCCTCTTACAGCCAACTGACCTCCCTTAATTTCCTCCGTGTAGTAAAAAAATGCTGCAAGCGGAAAGCATTTTGTTTCAGGTTGACAGGGCAAAAAATCTAAGCTTTCCTGGCCTAATCTTGATCGAGTTGCAGATCCAGACTGTGTCTGCCTGGGCAGCCTCAAACAGCCAGGGATTACACCACAAGCCCTTCCCACAGCTTTCCTGGTGGAGGTGGGCGCTTGTGTATTTTGTATATTGTGACTCTCTTTATTAGACCCTTCCCATCTTCCTCTCCTCAGCTCTGATTTTCACAGTCCCCACGTGGCTGTTTTTCACTGTGCTGGCTCTCTACTCTGGTCTTCAATATCCCTTTAAAAAAAAAAAAAAAAAAAAAGGCTGACTGCTTTCCCTCTGCCTCCACAATGCTTGTTTTGGTCCGGTTTCTCCTTGGTCAGGTTGGGAGCCTGCAGTGCTGGAGGCGGTCAGCCATGCAAGCAGGGAAGCAGCTCGGAGGGATGCTGAATGACTTTTCCATCCCTCCCTGAGGCAGCCCTCGGGGGCAGAGGAGGGACCTGGGCTGCAGGAGGAGGCAGCTCCCGGGGACTGGCACTGTCAGTCAGAGGAAGGTTACACCTTCCTCTGCCACAAACCAATGTACCTTCTGTTGTTACAGGGGCTTGGAGGATGGTGTGGGGCAGCCACAAGAATTTTGGCAGTGGCCAGGAACTGAGGTTTTCTCCGGAATGTCTTTGAGGCTTTGCAAAGGAATGTCCCCTGGGCATTTCTTCTCATACAAAATTTCACCCACATTTCCTATCTGCCCCACCATGGGGCACAGAGAAGGCTGCTTGGCCACCCTTCACCTGCAGTTGGCTTTACAGAAATACCAGCAGGAGATACTGCAACTCAAAATTGCTGCTGCTGTTCCCCTTCTTGCAGGGAAGCTTGCAGGAGCCAAGGTGCAGTGGTGGCCCCAAATGCACCCAGGGGACGTGTGCCACATGGTGCACACACTTAGTCCAGGCATTCTGCTTTCCTTTTTGGCTACACTCATCCTGTGCTGTCCAGACCCCTCGGCACACTGGCAGCTGCTGGACGAGGCCAGCAAGAAACAGTGTAGAGCTGCAGTGGGATGTTGGCTTCCACCCAGGATGTGACACCCAGAGCCAGTGGGGCCAGCTGATGGGTAGTGGATTTCCCATATCCCAACCTGTGCCTGTCCCCACAGACAGGTGCAGAGGAAGGAAAAACTGCTGGGAAAGGCAGCAGATGAGGGGTTGGTGGGGATGGCTGGAGCCCGGGGAGACTCCTGGGCAGTGTGGGTTGAGCCTTGGCCCTGCAGCAGACAGGCAGGATGTTGCATCCAAGTGGATGCATCCATTTCTAACTTGGGATTTGTATCTTCTCCCCAAACATCTCTGTGGAGATGAGCCAAAAAGGGGGACAGTGCCCAAGTCCTGCCTTCTCCCCAAATCCCAGCTGGGGTGCTCCATCTCTTGCCAGGTTTTCATGGCTTTTACATTTTCTCACTGTCATGTTTAATGTGATCCTTTTTCAGCTTGCTGGGGCTGCTTGGACAGATCCTAGAATCATAGATTGGTTTGGGTTGGAAGAGACCTTAAAAGATTGTCTAGTTCCACTCCTCTGCCACAGACCGGGACACCTTCTGTTAGACCAGGTTGCTCCAAGCCCTATCCAACCTGGCCTTGAACACTTGCAGGGATGGGGCAGCCCTAGCTTCTCTGGGCAGCCTGTACCAGTGTCTTAATGCTGCTCAAGGGCTCCCATGAGATTAAAAACATGAACACGCTGGTGAGCCCCGAGAGGTGAAGGAGGTGTTTGGGATCCCTGGTGTGGGGTGAGGGTGTGGAAAGGTCAACTCCAGCTATTTAAACACCAGCAGCCACAAGCCATGTCAGTGACCCTGGCTCAGAGCCATGAGGAGGATGAGGTGGGAGGGTGCAATGGAACACCCTTGGCCCCGTGGCCTTACTGTCAGGAGGTGCATTGAACTGGTTGAAATGCTGTGGTTTTGTATTTCACCCCTTCTGAGGACAGCAGGTCAGCGTGGCTTTCTATGCTGACTGTGCAAAAGGTGTTTTCCGCTTTGAAAGTGGCTCGATGCAGCTTTTTGACAAGCACTGACAAAAAAATTGGAAAAGAGTCCTTCTGTCCCAAGCGGCTGTCCCTTTCCAAAAGCTTTGAGCTCTCAGAATTGTGTTTTCCCTTGGAAGGAGTAAGCCCTCGAGGAGAGAGCCGGGATCTGGAGGGAGCAGTGCCTGGGCTGTTGCGATGGGCACCCGGCACCGCTGCAGCCACAGCAGCACATTGCTGTGTCAGAAAATGGGGTTCTCTGGCATGCCACCCCCACAGCACATCTGGAAGAAAAATTGCAGTATAATCATTGCTTAAATACTACCCTCCTTTTTTTTCCCTGGGAATCCTATTATTCTCTGAAATTTAAATATATTCCCCCATCCACATTTTTGGGCCCTCCAGAGTATATACACACTTCAGCCTGGAAAGTTGCTCATGCGCCCTGGGCTGCTGGCTGTATTTTGGGTTGGGGTTTGTTTGGTTTAGACATACTGTTGTTTCATTTGTTTTGAAGATGCAAACCACACAATGAATTCCATGGATTCTGTGAGCAGTTATGAATAATGGGGATGAACAATTCAGGAAAAAACCAAACAAATAGTTTGTTTGGTCACTTACTCTCTTTCTCTGAACATGTAGGCTGCTGTGCTCTTAACTGGAGTGGCTTGAGGAGTCACCCCAACCTTGGCTTTTGTCACCTGTATGTTGCCACATCCATGGCTGAGGGACAGGAAGAAGGAGAAAGGATATTCCTTAAACCTCTAAGCATCAACTCATCCGGCTTAGTCTGCTTTTGGGATTTAGACCGACTTTATTAAGGAGTATTTAATTGATTTTAATTAAGCTGCTGTTGTTGTCTCAATGCAGACTAGGAGGGCTTGTGTAAGCCATTAATATACTTGTGAGCGTGGCCTGCACTGCAGAATGGTTGGAGGGCTCAAAGCATCCCTGTGGTGCTACCATGCAATAGAGTTAGGATGGCAAACACCTCGGCCTTTCCCTCTTTATCCAAAATATGCTTAGAAACAGCCAAAGCATTGAAAAGGGAAGGTGCCCTGGAACAGTGGTGCTCTGAAAGGCAGTGGCCTGTTTATTTACAGCCATCTACTTGTTCAGGTAATTCCCCCTTGCCATGCTCAGGTCTGCTTCCTGTACACCCCAGGGCTCCCCTCTCTGTCTTCTATATGTCTTCTTATTTTAAACTTTTTAATTTTGGCGCTTTTTTAAATTTTAAACTGGCCAGAAGGTGAGAAGAATTTCTTCCAGAGACATGGAATTGCTGTGGGACCTTTTCTCTGGAGGTTGAGCTCTGCCCAAAGGTGCAAACAGGTGAACATTTATATTCAGGTGTGCATGAGTCCTGGTGACACAAGCATTAACTTTAACGGTGCTTGTGTATTATGGGCCAAATGTTATATCCTAGCCCTGGATAAACCTTGGTTGTTTGAGACAGCCGTTCCCCATGCAAAACCAGGGATAAAATAACCTATTCCTCAGGCAAAGGTGTGGTACAGAGGGAGACATTGAGGATTAAATGCACGGCAAAGAGATTTTGGAGCAGATACCCGCCGTGAAGTGCTCCGGCCAAAGCACAGATTGAGGCGGGGGAAAAGCGCTGTGGCTGTGCTGATTTTTATCGGGCAGTGATCCCGACGTGACCTTTACTGTCCATGTCTGAGTAACAATCCAGTGGCACGTGGCACCCCACACGCAGACTGGGGCCCAACAGGTTGCCTGTGGGGCACGGGGGCGCATGTTGGGGGCTGCAGCAGGGAGCTTCTGCATGTTTGACGGGTTTGTGTACAGATGTTTGGTACAAGTGTTTACACCATTGCGTGCCTGTGCTTACAGCGTATATGGTACATATGGGCATAAATCAGCGCCTTGACAAAGCAAGGCAAAACCATCCCAGCTGGCTGAGGAAACCCGGAGAGCACATTGCACTGCTACTGTACGGCGAGGGCTTTGATTCAGCACGAGCGTGCTACCGGGCTGGAGGATTTTCCCCAGGCCCGGGCTGTGTGCACATGGCCGGGCTGGTTTGCGTCAGCCGCTGACGCACGTCCGGGCCCCGCGACGCGGCTCTCGCGTGTGCTGCCCATGCTGGCAGTCGTGTGGCGGCCGGAGGAATGAGGCTTCCAGGCCGTACCCGCCGCCAGGCTCCACAGCGGGGCACGGCGCCCGGCGGTGGCCGAGCCCTTGCGCAAAGCGTGGGCGCCCGCCAGCCGCTGAGGAGCACTGAAAATACCCGGGATGGGCCGAAGGAGATGGTGCAGGCGCCAAGCGGCTCGCTCTGAAGCTGTTTGCTAAGGGGACTTCGCTTCGGTGCCAATGTTAGATGCTGCCGTGCGCCTGAGGGCAATGGGGAGGTAAAAAGTGGGTTGCTGGCCTGGCCAGTGGCAGGATGGCTCTGTTTGGTGTCCCTGTGGTGGGGCAGAGAGGGGTTTTACAGTGGGATGCAGAGGTCTATGAGGAGCCGTCCTCTCCAAGGTTTCTGCTTTCAGCGTGGTGTTATCCAATTCCCTGTTGGCTTTTCCGGGCATCTGCCTACACCTTTGCCCTGTGGGGACCAAGGACCAGGCTGATCCGCCGGTGCCGGAGGGTGTCCCAGGACGCAGATCAACAGGAAGAGGGGTGGGGCGGCTTTCCTTCCCCCGGATCGCCTTTCAGCCCGTGTGCCAGGCTGGGGCCGCAGGTACGCTGATGGTACAGGGGCAGAGTCAGCCTTTAAAAGGGAGAGGTTGCATCATGCAGGGCTGGGCGGGCCTCGGGAGGCAGAAACCTCATCTGTTAAACATATACCGCCCCCCCCTCCACCGGGGAACATTCAATCCCCTCTTTGATGGACGTCCAAGAAAATACTTCTTCCACATCCTAAACTTGTTAGCACCAGTTAATCATCTTAACCTTCTTCCCCTCCGAACACACACTCCAATGAGTTTCCCATCGCTGGCAGCTGTTAAAGACCCAGCGACGTTTTTTGCGCCAGCCTTCGCAGGCGAGCGTACGGCCATCAATTATTAAACCTCCCGGCTGTCCCCCAGGTGGGAGAGCAGAAACCCACATCTTGTGCTGAAAGCCCTTCGAAGTGACTGCCTGATGAGCCCCTTTGAGGGTGGATGCACTTGATGCAGCTCTCCCCTTCCAGGAGCTGTACCAGGTCTGTGTCCCTCCGTGCACGGCCTCTTTGACATTATGAATGCATTGTGAAACAGAAGCTCTGGAAAATATTTGTTTGCGTTAGAGTGATGCTTCAACATCCCAGATTAACACTGCAGAATGCCAGTAGCATGACAGTCAGAGGGGTTGGGGACATGCTCATGTGTGGGGTCTGTGCCATGCACCTGGTAAGAGGAGTGGGCTGTGACATGACACCTGGTAACTGGGCCCTTTATTGCATCTGGCTAATTCTCCCCTTTCCAATCTGGAAACCTCCTCACTGCCCATTGTGTGTCTTTGGTTTTCCCCTCAAAACAAGGCTGTGTTTCAGATAGAAGAAAGGTGACACCCTGATGCATCCATCCCCTCTGCAGTGCCCAGGGCTCTGGTGGGGCAGTGATGTGCCCTTTGATGCTGTCTACCTCTTGCACATAAGGGATTGGGTGGCAGCCCACTTGCATGGGCTCTCTGGACCAGTTCAACCCCTCACTCCCCAAACCAGGGCTGGGATGATCCCTATTCTGCTTGCCCATCCTGTTCTAGCTTGGCTGCTGAGAGTCAGTGTCTGTTTCTTCCTCATGCAATGTCTTGGGTGAGCAGCACTGCAGACGGGCTGTGCAAGCAGGCGGTAATTAAATCAGCGTATTCCCGGGGGGGCAGCTGATTAACAGCACATGGGGGGCTGAGGCACAGACGGGCAGTATCAATCCATCGCTTGCCTCACTCCTCTCCCTTAGGATGTCTGGTTTTTTTCTTTCTGCTTTTCTTTTTTTCCTTTCTTTGAAAGAGAAAATGAAGATTGTATCAGCTGAACTGGAATCTGAACTGACAGAGCTTTGTGTGAGGGACTTGTTTATTATGATTTGGTGTTGCTCCGGGCAGTGTGTCCGCCTCGCTGGGGACCACCCAGCTGTCCCATCCACGCCAGGCTACCCTTGCTGGGCAGCTCAACCAGCAGCAGGTACAGGACCTTTTGGTGGGGCTCTTCCAGAGGCTGAACCTGGTACTGGAATGTGGCACTGGGTGGATGCAGCCAGATCCTGGTGGCTGCTCTTTTCTTGTCCTTCATTGTCATCTGCTGCTGCTGTCCAAGGGAGGAGATGTTGCTGGAGGCAACAGCAGCTGCTGGGAGTTGTGTGTTGGCCTCGTCCCTAACGGAGCTGAAGAACACAATGGGCTAGGATTTTTTTAATCCTTTTTTTGTTTAGTTTTTAAATATTAGCTGCTTATTAGAGTGATTTTGGCAGCAAAGAGGGAGTAGTTATGTCTCCCAAAATGGCAGTCCTTGCCTATAGATTAACTTCCCCTTAGATCCTACAATATACACATGCCACACACATGAAAGAAGGGTTGAAACCCCAAAATCACCCACAGAGCTTACAGGTCTGTGGCACTGCCCTGGCTACAGTGAAGGAGCTATGTGCCACCTTTCTACTCAATAGGGAGCAGTGTACCTGGCTCTGACCCCCCTGAAACCCAGGGAGAAGCTGTGGTATTGTGAGGCTCTTTGCTATCCCCTGTGCAATGTGGTTTAATGGGGGCTTAAAAACAGAAGGAGAGGAGGGGGGGAAAGAAACATGTTTTTTTCTGAAAGGTGTAGCCTTGTGTTTGTTAGTTTACCCCCAATTCATGTGTGTGGTGATCTGTTGCTTATGGATGACCTGAGTGCTTACAGAAAATGCTTATTTTCTGGAGAAGCAGGTGGAGATGGGGGTTATCAGGTGTGGTTGTGAATATTTCTGTCTCTGAATTCCATAGCCATCCTGTATGGATCCCCATGCTCTGCTATTGCATGAAACTGTATATTAATAGGCAGAGTCCTGGAATTTCTTGGGACGGTGATGGGAAGTGGCTCTCAGGCCCTTTAGGAAGGGAAGCTACAAACATGTGACTCTTGGCTCGAGGGCTGGTGTGGGGCATGCGCCATGTGGTTTGGCATGCATTCAGCCAGTCCCCCCTCCTCCACATGGGTTTTTCTACGTGCCTTTCCCATGCAGCAAACTGTTGCAGACCTTGGTTCTCATTCCTCTGCTTTGCTCTCTTCTTTTCTAGAACAGTGACGGTTTCCTGTTTTGGTAGAATTTGCCTCTTTAGCAGTGGCTGAGGAGCCTCACCCTTTTTTTTACCAGGTGTACCACATGGCCTATGTGCTTTGGAGAAACTTCTCTCTGAATGTAATGCCCTTTTCCCCTCGTGCCCTCAGGGCCTTTCCTTTTGTCTGGGAGGAAGATCTTCAGACCAACTGATGTCTAAACTTGATTGGTTTTCCTCCAAGTTATTTTTTCTCTGCTCTGGGGAGAAGGGAAAGTTTCTTGTCCATTTTCATTGTGTTCTCTTTTCTTTTTGAGATTATAATGGGATCTCTCATTACCTTAAAAAATAACCACCCATATGCCTAAATTAGAAAAAAATCTTGTCAAACAAGATGGAGGTCCAAGAAGAAACAATGTCCTGTCAAACAAGATGGAGGTCCTGACAGAATTTAGCAAACTTACTGAGTCAAATTTGCCATGTTGGGAGGATGAGAGAACACAGGTGCCTTCCAGACCATGCTCAGTGGGAGGCAGCAGTTGGTTGGGGTTACTTCTTTGCCTTTCCACTTGGATGGCTCTTTCCATAGTGTGTGCTGTGCATCTGGTGTTGGCACTGGAGACAGCAGGGAAGGGATCTGCACGCTCAGTTCATTCTAGGTAAGGGAGGCTGTGAGTCCTTTATCCCTGTAAGCCAACGCAGGTTGTCTCCATATGTGCCTGCTGCCCCAGCCTGGCTCCCTCTGGGCATGGGGTAGCCAAGCCAAGTCAACCTCTCCAGCTTGAGATGTGCTAAAAAGCATCAGCTAGAGTTGGCTGAATGAATACTCTCCTCTTCTGCTCCATAAAACACGCTGAGCAAACCCACTTAGGCTCATAAACCCCATCACATTTTTGCTTTTGAAAGGACTAGCATCAGCCCCACTCTCCTCCACATGCTCTGTTTGGAAACAAGGCGACGGATCAGGAAGAGCCTGAAGGAAGAATTTATGGTGTCTCTAATTAGTCAGTTTGTTCCATCCTTGAAGGAGAGGATAACGAGCGACAGGGATGCATTGCTGGCCTCTGGAGGAAGAGCACTGTGGCTAGGCTCATGTCCAACTGCTGATAGGATAATTAGTGGTAACTGGGAGCTATCAATCATCTGGGGTGGAAAAATGTCTGGGCTAAAGGAAAGACCCTCCCAAACATTTTCATAACTCAAAAGGGTGTGAGACAGGGTCTGGAAGACAGTACTGGCAGTCCGTGAGGTATTTGAGGAAGGAGTCTATTAAAAGATAAATTGAACACAATGGTCTTTTGTTCGTCCCTGGGTAGGTGACAGAATTTGCTGTTATAAAAGTTGCAAAGTATTTTGGAAGGAGGAAGGAAGAAGAAAAGAGTTAGCAGATGGAAAAGAGAGAAGAATAACAAAAATTAGAGGGGAGAAAAGAGTAACAGTGCACTAGTTATTAAAATCAGCTGCTAATTGCAAAAATTATATAGGATTGAAATGAATTATGCAATTTGCCAAATGAATAAAGTGTGCCGTTTGCATCTGAAGTGCATGGGCAGAAAATTTATTCAGATAATTATTATCTACCGTAAGGTCCAACTTTCTACTTTTCCCAGACAACCACATTATGAGAGAGATTGTAATTTTCAGCAGGAAGTAAAAATGCCATGGATTTTGGTTTTTGCTTTACCCAGCCATGATTTACTTTGGCCATTTTTTCCTTGTGGTTCCTTCCTAATTCTGCAGCTCTCTGAGGAATAGGGCTTGTGCAGGGCCTGGCTGAGTGCTGAAGATGCGGCCAGCTCCTCGGTGCAGAAACAAAGGACTCCTCTTTAACAACCAGCTGCAATTTTCAAACTGGTTTGGATCTCTCCAGAGCTTTCAGATGCCACCTTCTTATTCCTGGCATGGAAAAGGATGTGTTAGGGGACGTAGGATGGGAGTTCCAGAGAGGTTGTCAAACATCTGCCAAAGGGTAGGGTTTGTTGGAGTGGTACCTTATTGAATTGGCATGTGCATCTTCACACTGAGAGTTGTGAGGTGCTTCTGGCACTCAGGTGTTTGAGGTGGATTTCAAAAACACAGAAGTAGCTGGGGAATTGGTGGGGTAGTGCCCCTGGAGAACAGGAACTGGGGAAGAAGTTGAGAAAACTCAGCAGCCTGACAGAGAAACTGTTGAATGCATGAGTTGAAGTTGTCCCAGTGCAAAGGAGCTACAAGAAGAGATCAGCTAAACAAAATCACGAAGTCCTCAGCAAGGTGAAATTCAAGACAGGAGGAAAGTAAAACTGGAAGGATTTAAAATGAGTGAGTATGCAAGATGAAAATCTGAGAGCCTAGGGTAAGGTGGGACTGTCAAGGACACCAGGAAAAGGCTGAATTTGTTCCTTGTGAGTGAGGAAGAGACCTTCCTCCTCACTGGAACATGCATGCCGGTCACACCTGACAGCGAGGACATCAACTTCTTAAAGGAAAGAGCCTTTGAGGGCTCATGGAGAACAAGTGACATGTCAGAACATAGGGACAAGGCAGAGGTGGTGACAGGGAGGAGCTCATTTTCCCTCTGTGAGTAAGACCCTGCAGATAAGGTAAATGGACATGTCTTCTGCCTTCACCAAGTCGTCTGCCATTGACTCATGCAGTGAGCTGGAGAGGCGGTTGCTGTTTGAGAATTACATTTTAAGAAGCAAAAAGGCCACGGAGGGGGAGCAATGAGAGCAAGCAGAGGTCCAGAAAACATGGCCTCTGCAGAGAGACTGGAAGAATTAGGTTTTGTTTAGTCTAAAGACAAGAGAAGACTGAGGAACAGGACAGCAGACATCAAATACATGAGGTAACCGCAAAAAGGAGAGAAATAAAAAAATCTCTTTGAATTTGCTGTGCATCAGAGGTCATTGACTGACTTAAACAACAACACTGGAAATTTTGGGTAGTCTCTAAGAAAGATAATAAATATGGCCTTATGAATCAGGGCTTGGGTATTGCCTGGACTGGATCACTAGGGAAGCATGTGGTGTTGCTATCCCCAGAGGACAGCAGCAGGTTAGAGAAATATTTGCCCAAATGGGCTAGGTACAGACTTTTTATTCCTTTGGTTGCTTTGAAGATGTTCCCTCCTCAGTTTCGTGTCACTGTCATTTCACAGGAATCCTTTAATCTCTGTTTGGTTTGCTCAGGGGAGGCAGAAGGGGAAGAGAAAGGGGGATAGTCAAGAGCAGCAGTATTGGGCTGGTGGTTTGCTGGAGCCTGGGGGCACGCTGGCTCTTTGGCAGAAAGTGGTGGAATGGAATGAGCCTGCCACCATAAGGTTTCCATTTACCATCCAGGGGTCTGCACCACTACTGGAAAACCTTGGGGGGGCCTTCAAGCATGAAAATCCACTGGGTGAGCTGACCCTGGGAGTCCTTCCCAGCCCAGATTTCTCTGCTTTCTGTGATGCTAAGTGCTTCAGCATGGCAGGGACAAATGTGATTGTTTGCTGCTTGGGAAGAGCTTGCTGACCCATGGATGCCTGCCCAAAAGGAGCATTGTGCTGCCCAGTGTTGGCCATCCCACTGTCTCTCCCCTGGCAGTGGCAGAGGTGCTCTGTTTGTCCTGGGTGCAGCCAGCACTGTGTGGGCATCTGCTCTTGACCCTTTCCTGCCCTTTGTTTTCGCAAGGCGCTCTCCCAAATGTTTGTCAGAATATTTCTGCTTGTCTATTTTTGGGCACTTGAATTTGCCTGACAGGCTGGCTGTGGTTATCCCAAAGGCCCTGCTTACACTCACCAGATTCTTCTGGCTCTGGAGGCTGACTGGCTCCTATTTGTCCTTATTTTGAAACAAGGAGAGATGTTTGGAGATGTACTTGAGATCTGTGATTAACTCCACTATCAGACCACCTCTTTTATTTTTGAGACTAATGCTTAATCATGTTCATTTTTCTGTGAGGCTTCACCTTGCTGTCTACTTTGATCGTAGCATCCTTTGGACTTTTTTTGGTGCTGTGCTTGTGGCCTTCTTTCTGCCTGGCTTGGGCTGGTGGTGGTGGTGTGCTGGAATGCTCAGAGTGCCTGAGCAGTGACTTTTATCCTCAACAGCTGCTGATATTAACTGCCGAGTCTCAGTGATGTCATGGGTTTGATTTTGGGGGTGAGCTTGAATGACTGGCATAACCTGGTGCCTCAGTTTAGCATTGGTCAGATTTTTTGGCAGTGAAATCCTGATGGTCCTTTCACTGTCCAACATTTCTGCAATCCTTTGAAGAACCTCTTGCCACTCTGCAAGGGTGTAGCCAAGAAGGGAATGTTTTAGGGATGGAGGAGCCTGGCCTTTTGCAAGGGTCTTTTGCTCTCTGGAGTGAGTTATCCACACAGATTGTCCGCCACTTGCTGACAAAACCTGAAGCAAAATTATTGGAGGTTGTGCTTTGGGTAGTCAGTGTTTAAAATTTTTCTTATTATTTTCAAGATTCTTTTTTGTCTTTAATTCCACCTACAGGTAACAAGAATGAATTAGGGCAAGGCACATGGCATTTTTGCCTTTTCATTTGAAGTTCTCTGAGTTAATGTTCCCTCTGCCTCCTCTTGTATCATTTGTCCCCTGATGGAAGTAGGGAAGTTGGCTCTAGAAGAATATGAGCACTCTGGATCTGTTGTGAGAAAACTGCAGCATGGCCAGTGTTTAAAACAGGCCAAACTCATTGTTTGTGCTCCGTGCATCCAGCTGGGGTATGCCTGCTCTGAAATGGGGTCAGTCTGCACTGAATGCCCATGGAGCCATGAATTAGGGGTTCCATGCCACCCTGGGTAGGGTCATGCTCAGGCCACTGACATTTTAATCAGCATTTCATAACTAATTGCCTGGCCACAGCTATCTTGTTATCAATTAACATAGCCCTGAATGTCAGGAAGTAACTGTATCTCTCTAACTCCCTAAGGCTGGCTTCTGGGTCTGTGAAATGGCTGGATTTCCTCACAGGGATGGATTACATGTTTACATCTTCCCTGCTGCTCGAGTGTGTAGTGAGGATGACCCAAGTAACCAACAATAATGTCTTCATGTTCCCTCTTTCTCCTCCTTGTCTTATGTAGGCTATACAAGAGGGGAAAAACCCCTTGTATGTGAGTTCTTGGAGCAGGCGGAAGATACACACATTGCAGACACTGTACTGCCTGAATCCAAGAAATTAGAGGGAAAAAAATAAGCAGCAGCATTTGGGAACCTTTTGAGAATAGACACTTTTCCAGACTTCAGGAAATGCCCGTAAGTGGATGGGATCATTTTAATGATCCTCTTGGTCCAGAGAGCAATGCTGTCTCAAGCTGGAGAATATCTCTGTCATCAGCAGATGGCCTCTGACCAAACCTGCTCCTCTACATCTAGTTTTTAACATCTGATAGTCTGGAACATGAGACTTTCCAGATTAGGATAAATTTGACCCACTTGCAAAACTAAGCCTCTCCTCTTCTGAGGCCAAAGAGGCTACAGCGTAGAGGGTGACATTTTATCTCTCTTAAATGAGAGAAAAGGAATTATTGCAGCTCTGTGGTGGTCAGTCGCTGGTTGAACAGGCCAGGAGGAAGATCAGGTGAGCAGAGGGCTCTGTGGCGTGGCCTTGCAGTTCACCACAGGTGTGGTCTTTCTGTATGTCCAATAAGGTGCACCTACCCTTAGGTGGCTGCTCATTTACTCACTTGGGCTATGGAAAGGCAGAGCTTCTTTAAGGAAGTTTTCTGTCTGCATAAAAACCAGAGCAGCTGAGAACGGACAGTGCAGATGGTGCTAATTTCCAGAGGCCATGTGTTTGGAGGGACCTTGGGTACCCCTACAAGAATTCTTTGTTTTCTCAACGTTCAGTTTCAAAGGTACTCTGGAGGTCTCCTCTTTGCAGGAGACCACTGCTTCCTCCCACTCGTCCACTCCTGACACGTTTTCTCCATCCCCTCCTCCATCCCCCGCTGCTCCACAAGCCTCGCAGCTGGATAAACAGCGCTTGCAGTCACTTCCAGCCCTCCAGTGCCTTCCAGCGAGGCGCCGGCACGGAGAGATGCTTCCTGAGCAGCCCACGGTGCGCCAGCACCGGCATCGCTCTGCTCCCTGCGAGATCAGGTTCAAACACACAGGATCTCGAGGTGCTAATTACAAGTGTGGGTTCTCTCTCTGTGCAAGGCAGAGGAATTTGGTGATCTGGGAGCTCTGGGTCTGTCTGCTGGCTGTCTGCTTCGCTGTGGAATGGGCTTGGAAACGTTCACAGTAGCTTTTATCACTTCTCTGTTGTCTCATCCTTTCTCTGTTGACTGTTTATATGGAAAGGGGGTCTAGCTCATCTCCTGTCCAGCACCACCTCTGTCTCACCCCAAAAGAGCCTGCTGTAAGGAGAGGAGGAATCCCCAATAGGTGCTGTTTGTACTTGTGGCTGTCAAGATTGTTGGTTCCTGGTTGTTTCCGGAGCTCTTTAGAGTTCACCACCACGACCTGGCCCGTGTGGGGACAAGCAGGCCTGTTTCCACATGGTTGCCCCAAACTGGCTGGGCCTGCAAGAGACATGTCACATGGGGGACTACATGCAGTGGTGGTGCAACTCTGTTGCAGGTGGCTTTTGTAAAGTGTCCCATGCAGCCTGATGAACTTGTGGGTTTGTTCCCTTGGCTTGCAGGGTTGTCAGCATCCCTGCCTGGGCCAGAGCAGCTCTGCCAGAGCAGCTCTGCTGGAGCTTTGGCCAGGGCCAAGCTCACTGCACTGCTGCTGGTTGGAACTGTTGAGAGTAGAGGCTCAAGTATCTTTGTCCTCTTTTATCCGCTCTTTCCTCTAATGTGCCTTAATTTACTACTTGTATTAAGGACTGAGCCACTTTAGAACCCCTGCTCCACCTTGTCATTTATCACTGTGACAGAATATGACCAAAGAATTTTGCTGAAGCTTTATTTTGCTTCATAAAATCCTCTGTGCTTTGCAACGGCTTATCCAGCAGCACCTCCTCCCTTCCTGCTGTCTTTAGGACATCTTTCCTTCTCCTCCTCCTTCTCCTCCTCCAGCCCATACAAGATGATGTTGCTTTTGGAAATGACTCTGTCTGAGGGTTTCAGTTTCTCCTGGGTCACACGGATGATCCCGGCATTTGAAGCCCAGTCCCTGGATGGTCTCTCCCGATTGACTTATTGCAGCCAAGACTGTGTCCCTGCAGCTCACTGATGAGTGTTTACACAAGACTGTGCAGTCCCCTTCACATAACCATTAATTTTATAGGGAGCACATAACAGAGAAGGGCCTGCACTATTCCTCCTGCCTTTGATCTGTGTGGGGTGTGTGGCCCGGAGCTGCCGGCATTGCTGATTTACTCTGCTCTGTGGATGGAGCTTCTGGAGCAAACAAGAGCTTATGTTTGCTCTCAGTGGTATGGCAATACCATTACAGGCTGTGCTGCTGGCTGGTTGTGTTTGGGCTGGAAGGGCAGGGAGGGCTCAGGGTTTGCATGGCCTTAAGTTTTTCTTTTAATATTAGCTCAACAGTTCAGTTTGTGCAGTCCATGGGTGCCCCAAGTCCATGCAGACAGGTAGGTGGGTTATTAAGGGTCTGAAGCGTTGCTAATGGAAATAAAGTCCGTGTATTGGCAAGCTATAAGCACTGACCTTGTGTCAGGGCACTCAGTCTGAAACAAAATCTCTCCAAAACAGTCCTCTCACAGAACTTTATTGTGATCCAAGCCAGACTCAGATGACTCTCTCTTTTTTTTCTCTTTCTTCTCTCTCAGTCTGGCATAAATTAGGATTCCAGCATCAGTCTGACCTTGCCCTCCTAAATGAACTGTCTGATCAGAAGCCCTTTTGTTGTTTAGACTTGGTGTACCAAGTAGGACAGTGACCTCAGCATCAACACCGGTTTTGGGTGATTGCCAGGCCAACCAAATCTGGGTCGCCCCTGAGCTCCTGTCCTCAGTTTGATTGGAGTTGTTTTGAGTTGTTGAGCCTTCCAGCTGTGAGTGTTGACTTTAGCTCTGTCAGCCATCATGAAGGTGGTTATTATTCTTTGTATTTTAACCAAAAGTTACTTTCTGGCTGTAACCTCTTCTGATCAACCACAATGAAAGCTGTGTCTAACAGTGGCATTTGGCAGGGCATTTTCAGGTCACAAAACCTGGTATGAGAGGGTCATGCTGAGCGAGAGATTTCCAATGTGAAAAGTGTTGGTTCATCCAAAGTCTCCAGTTTCTTTGTGTGGACTTTGAGCCGGGGCATTTTCAGGATGACGACGTATTCCGCAGGTGCTCAGCGTGACATCTGCCTCCCGTGCAAAGAGGAGCTTGCTGCCTGTTGTCTGTCAGCTCGCCTGTTATACTGCTTAGCCTTACTTCTTGGCACTCTGTGTGAAGAATAAAACAAAAAAAAGAAAACAGAATGTCTATAAAGTATGGAAAATGTAGGAACTCCTGACAGTTGTATGGTGTGTCTTGCTTCTCCCACAGAGAGGAAACCACAAAATAGCGAGTCCAGGGGTTTCTTTCCACGCACACAATATCTGTCAGGATTTTGAGGAATTTTCTGGGAGCTGATGAAAGAAATGTGCTGTTTAAGCCCTGATATATATTGTACAACAATTCTGTATGAGGGAGATGCAGTGCTCCATACTGGCAGGTTCCAAAAAAGATTTCCAAAATAGAAGAAACCCAAAGGGTTTGAGGGAATTTCTTCCCAGAGGCAGGTTGGCTTCTATGGGATCAGAGGCAGAAAAAAAGGGGAAAATTTACTTGTATTAAAGAGAAAAGGTACCTGATGTCTTTAATAGCTGTAGTTTCCTTGTTCACCATTTCACACCTGCGGAAGATTACCGATGCTGGTGGGAAATGGGTAGGAATTTTAGCAGCAAAGGGGCTCTTGCCTCCTTAATTTAAACTTTCTCAGCCCCCAGGGGTGGGCAGGATGTGAGGAGGAGTCATATAAATAACAAATTCCCTACTCTCATGTGTGCCAGAGGACCAGAACTGAGTTTGACAGTGTCGAGCCTGACTTGCACGGCCTTCCCAGCACAGGGCTCTGACAGGGCTGTCAGAGGCTGCCCTGCACTCACAGTGGTTATTAGCAGCTGCTAATTGTGGGGATACCTTAATTAACAAGCAGGAAGCTGGTGAAAGTGCATCAGCAAATGGGAGCAGCCTGAGGATTAAGCCCAAAAGATGGTGCAATGTTTTTTTTCTAGCTCTTCTTGTTAGGATTTATTGCATTAAAAAATTAATTATTGGGTTTTTTTTTTTTTCTCTCTTTCAGGTCCGCCTGTAAGTACCAAACCTCTACGGTTTTAGAAGCTATTGACATGGAGTCTGTGGGGCATGAACTCGCAGCCTCCTGGCTGTGGTGTCTGGTGTGACAGCCACCTTTGCAGTCCTGGCAGCCTGGGCTATCCCAAACAGCAAGTACTGGGGGACCTCAGGACTGGATTGGGGTGGGATTGCTCCTGGCTGCAGCTCAGCCTCTGCAGGGGAGCTGCAGGGAGCACAGGGACAGGGACATGGCAGATTCACGTGGTGCAGAGATCTGTGTGTTACCAGCTGGCCCCCCAGCCTCTGGGGAGCCGGCTGTGTGCGCTTCCCATGCATGGGATGCCGCGTGCTGAACGAGATGTGTTTGCAGAAAAGGGAAAGATGGATCACAAACACATGGCAGCAGCTGAGCTGGAGGGACTTGTTCCCTGCTACTCACCCGGGCTGCCTGAACTGCTGGGCCTTCAAGTATAGCTGCGCAACAATCAATTTCAGAGGAAAAATTGTGTTGACAGCTTCCTTTTCAAATGTTAGCTAATGTAAAACCTCAGCGCAGACAATTTAGGCTTCAGGAAAATAGCTAGGTTATTGCAGAAATTTTCTTGCAGCTATTACGAGACCCACAGTGAACCAGAAGCAGCAGTGCAAGGACTGAAGCCATGTATCAATAGCTCTCAGGATTATAAAGAAACACTGCATTGTCTCTAGCACAGTCCTTCCAGGGGAAATAGTTTATATCATGTACAATAGAGGGACTATTCAGGGTTTCTGTGAAGGAACGTGAGAAGTTAAACATACGGTAGTCATCTTTTGTCTGTTCATGCAAAAATGTCTTAAACAGTTTGCAGATGACATTCTGAGTAGTAGTTGCTGCACAACCTATTTTCTTTCCCCTTTCATCAGGCTGAAATGCTGTGGACTGAACTCCCACAGATATAAGAGCACAGACCTATTTAATGACAGCAACCTTCCAAAAAGCTGCACCTTCTAGGCCAAAAGGTCTGAAAGCATTTCACAGCTGGAAGCCCTGATCCACACAAAACTTCAGCGATAGCTTATCCCAGGGGCTTTCAGGACTGGCTGCTGAAGTAGATGTATTTCAGCATTAGCTGTGGCTTTTTGGGAGGAGAGCACACTTCTGCAGGCAGCTGCAACTGGAGCCCCTCCATGGCTGTCCCTGCCACTTCAGCCTGGGCAGCCCATATGTTGGCACTAAAGGGATGAGGTGGGCACAAAATTGGTAGTGGTGTTGGCATTTCTGTTATTGATGTGAGAAGTTAGAAATCACTAGATCAACACAGGCATCTTCTAGAGAACAGTCAGTGCCTTTGTGGGGTGAGGAAGATGCATGCTCCAGGCTTCCTCTGCAGCAATAAGGGTTAGAAACCTAATATTGTAATGAGAGATTGAGGCCTGGCGGAAGCACATGGGACCACCAGAGAAGTGCTGACATTATATGCTACTGTATCCTGGCTTACTGCGACCCCTGAACCTGTCTCTGCAAGCAGACTTCGAGGACAGGCTGTGAGGAATGCTACAGCCAATGGAAATAGCAAGAGGAAGTTGGGTAGACTGAGTGTTCTTAGCCGAAGTGGAATTTGTCTTGGACTAGTAGGACCCTCATCTCACTCAAGTTGGGTTTCTGATCAGGTGGCGAGAGACATTGGCTCAGTCACTGTGAGCAAAAGTTCACCTCTGGAAAGCTGAGGGAGTCCTACATGTTACCATAGGAAATATTCCCCCACCCCTCTGTATTTCTCATGATGGAAATGGTTTTATGAGCAACAACCTGGGCTACTGCCTGGCTGATTGTCATCTACATTGTTCTGGATAGTGACCCCAAAGCAATGACCACCCCAGATCTCTCTCCTGGTTTTTTTTCCCCAGCTTGCAAAAGAGACAGCACACTGTGTGACAGGGCTTAGCTCCCAGTGCTGGTGTTGGTTTGAGTGTGGAGATGGGCAGAAATACTCATTAGAAATGCACTGAGCCCTGCTTGCAGTCTAGGACAACAAGGACAAAAGCCAAGGAAATGGATGAGCACCACCAGAGCAGCAAAAGGGAACTTCATGTTCTTCTCTTGCCCAATGAACACTTCACCCTTATTCCTGAAGTCAGTGAAGGCTTTGGTGAAGGCAAGGGCAATCCGCAGTCATGTAAGATATTTGATGAGATTGGGACTAAAAGGGGCGAAGGAAGGAAGTGATGAAATCGTGCAATAGTCCTTTTGCTGTCTGGACCACATCCGAAGCAAATGATCCTCTCACGGACATTTTCTCTCCTATTTCGGATCATGCAACATTTCTGTGGCAACTGCAGCAATTCCATACATGAAAAAATAATATTCAACAGATGCAAACTAAGGAAGAAGTTAAAATCCCTGTAATTAGCGTGTTCTCCGTGGACTTGCAGATACCTTCAGAGCTCGTGCAGAGAGCTGTGGGTAGAGTCGTGCCAAAAGGAGGGAAAACTTCACAAGCAGGAGATTAGGAAACCAAAGCAATCAGAGCTGATGGTCAAGGAGCTGTGGAGAGTTTTTTTAACCATTCTGTTTCCTAAATGCTTCCATGTGATTCCATGTCTTTATCAAGCCCTCCCTTCAGAGTTCGAGGCTGGCTTTTGCTGTTTCAGTATATTTTGTTCCAAGGCCTCACAGAAAGGCAACAGCTCCTGGTAAATACTTCATTTTTTCTGTTTCATCCCCTCATTCTTTATGTCTCGCAGTACTTTGATCAGGAGGCCCCCAGCATTCATGAGGTGGTAGAAAGTAGACTTGCATAAAAAATGGGACATGGAATAGAATATTGCAAACAGGACGTGGCCCATACAGAGTAGGGACCACAGGAGCTTTGTAGGTCCAAACTTAAAGAGTAGCATCATCCTCATGGACTCTCCTGTGTGTGGGAAACACTGCCTTTGAAGATGTCTTTGAGGGTCTGGTTGAAGAGGCAAAGTGTTCAGTGTTCTTGTTGATGGGATTTGCTAGTTGCAGCAGGATTTAGAAGGCCTAAGTCACCTTGGGACAAATGCAAAAATCCATAATAACAGTATCTGCATCTGAGTTAGTCATGACTGAGGAAGGAGCGTGGGTTTTGGAATTACAGCAGCGTGATTTCCTGGTGATGGTTCCCTGCTCCCCAGGCTGTGGCTCACCTGGAGACTGCACGAGCCATAACAGGCAGTTTCCCAGTGAAGGAAATGTAAACTGTGCTGCTGGCTCTCCCTTGGCTTAGGACAGAGGCTGCTGGTTGCCTTTCATGCTCTTTTAACTCTGATGTGGGAGCTTCAGGCAGCTTTTCATGACTTTGTAACCAACCTACACGGTATCATCCACCCACGAGTGTTCTTTCCTGGCTCCCTGTCACAGACAACCTTTCCTTACAAACATCTGGCATTTATTTGCTGTCCTACCAGGAGCTCCCCCTTTGCTGCTATTGCTTGGAGGGCTGTAACCCTGCACAGTCACATACCAGACATGGTGCCATCATGTACCACTCCAGGTACTCGTGGGAGACCTGACACAGCTCAGCCCCGACCTTGGGCTCTTCCTGCTCGGGCACCAGCCACAGCAGAGACAGAAGAAGCAAATTCAGCTTTTACCTCAAAAACCACGAGGGAAATCAGCCTGGGCTCAGCTCTGGAGGAAAGCAGCATTTAAGGGACTAAAAGCAGAGGAAAGCTCAGCGTTATGTTTTCCAGCAGCCACAAAGTAATCCCAGGCCAGATGCCGACACCAGGAGTTCTGCTCACTGCTGGCACACAGAGATAGGCAAATATTAGCGGGACTGAGAACCCACCTAAAACCCTGGAAGAAAGCAGTTTCCCCATAATATATCCTCAACAAAATTTAAAATCAAGCAGCTGTTCAGGGTTTCATCACTGAAAGGGGTGCTTTTGCAAAGTGTATATGGCTCTTCAATTTATCACAACATATGCTGCGTGGAAAGGAATGCCCCCCGTAGTGAACAGCCCCCCCAGCTCTGCAGAGGGAAGTGGCTAAGCTTCCACCAGGGAATGGTTTGATCCCAAGCAATAATGTTTGAGTTTGGGATACACAGTCTTTGTGTACACCCAGAAGAACAAACAGAGCTAAGTGCCTTCCCTTTCCAGAGACTTCGGATTATGTTCGCACGCGCTGGGGCTGAACATGTGGGGAGGCATGAAGAGGTGGCACCAATGGGGCTGGTGTCTCCAGCTGCAGAAACCAGAAAACCAGGCTTATATCTGCAGACACAGTCAGCCAGGGGCAGGAACATTCTGTTTTACATAAGGAAACCCCAAACATTGCTGGAAACAGAACTGAGGGATTATTATCACGTAGTTTTTGCAAAATACAGAGCAAAAGCTACATGACTGATGAAGCCATAATCATCAAGATCCTTTAGCAATGAGCTGCTGTCTTCCAGATCTGCACAGCCTTCAGTTTTGGTGACCAGGAATGCAGAGGGGATAATTTTTTTTGGTAATTGCATAGTACAGTTTAGCTGTAAGAGGCAGCCAACTGCCTTGTAGGTAAGTGGGTGAAAAAAATTGTCACTGGTCATATGTTCATGTGTTTATAAGGCTGTCACTGTCACCTGACCCAAAGCCACTCCCAAAACCACGGTTAGGATCACTCACATGCTGACAATGCACTGGGAAATATCTCCAAGGGGTAGAGGACACTGAAAACAGCTGCTCATATGTCTTCGTCCAGACGTGCTTTTTCCTGTGTCAGCTTGTGTTCTCACATTTTTCTCTTGCTTCTGGACAGGACAGTATTTTTGAGTCTAAGAGAATTGTGTTTTAAAGTGATAACTCTATAAATAAATAGCTAACACCCAGATGACTTTGGTCAAGAAAGAGAAAAACGTGACAGTTGGCCACTGCAGGAAGCCAGTTCCCAGGACCTGGATTTTATGAAGTGTTGGAAATAGGGATAGTACTTTGTTTGACTGGGGACTCCTGTCCTCCTTTTGCTGCCTAAATTGCTGTATGTAATTTTTGTTGTGAGACGTGTGGGTTTGTCATATGTGGAAATGAACTGGTGGCACACACATTCTAAAGACACGTTCGGGCACACGCAAACACATTTTACTGTTAAACTTTCTCTCTCTCCCTCTCAAAATCCCTGGACACTTGCACCACAGTGTGAAGCTGCTGCTGTGGCTTAGTTCAGCTGTGCTGTTTTACAACCTTGCTTTTGGCCAGTTACCAATTTGCTCTGAATTTTGCTTTAATTGCCAGGGGGACAAAGGTGCGATGGGAATCCCTGGGCGGCCGGTAAGTCAAACCCTCTTTTGTGTGCCTTATCGTTCCCATTCTCTTCCAACCCCCAGGATCTGGGGGTGGGAGAGGGTGGCTTTCAGGATAATCCTTGTCAGTTCAAGCAAAACTACTCTCTCTGAGCCCACACTTGAGGGGCTTCCTGGTCTCAGCAGGGTGGTCAGCTCTGCAAGCCACATACATGCTGGGAAGGTGTTTCCATTTCACCTGCTGCACTATCCAGACCCTCCTGTGGTTCAGCATCCCCGTTTGGGTGTCTCCCGCTGCCACCTTGTGCCCCAGCTGGGCTTCCTAACCCTGGGTTTCCTAACACGCACCCCTGCTTGCCACTGGCAGCTGCCCCTTCCAAATAACTCTGCCCTGAGCAAAGGGGGCCATCCCCTGCCTGGCTGAGTGCTGTATTTTGGAGCTGCTGTTTGCTCGGGCATCCCATTGTGAGGATGGGGAAGAGGGCTGGGGCAGGAGCTGAGGGCACCCTGCTCATCCCAGCCCCATAGCCAGGGTTGTGGGGCGGGAGGGCGTGCCTTTGCCGCTGACGCCTGTGTTTGTCTCTCTCCCCCTTTCTCTCTCTCTTCCCCACACCCTCTTGCATGTGGCTGTGACGGCTGCCACTGACCCAGGGACTAAAAGGGCAATCCGGAGAGAAGGTGAGTCAGCTACTTGTAGCCTGTAGCACCCCCAAGCTGTCCCCTTGTAGGGCCAGCCCAAGCTCCCCTGTCACAGTCATGGCCACTGCAGCCAGCTTTGGGCTTCCACACCCCTGGGCTGCCCCATCTTCTGTGTCAGTGCAAGTATTTTCCCAAATTCCTTCTAGGCCAGTCAGCCTCCAAAGATGCTACGTCTCTTGTTTATGACAATTTACTAACAGCATAAGAGCCAGTGGGCACATTCAGGGCTTCCTTCGAGGCTTCCTGGATTTTAACCATTGACTTTCTCCCCCTCTGGCAGCTCTGCTTGCCCCAACCAACCTGCAGCTCCCTTCTACCTCACAGATTAGCCTGATCCCTGGTGCAGGTGGGAGCAAGGAAGGAAAGTGGCATGGCATGCTCCTGTTTCTGACACAGTAGGACCTCTTCCTCCTGAGGAAAGCTGATGGGGTAGTTTTGTCTGTGGGAGGCTGTCTCACAAACTGTTTGCCTTTGTACCCACAATGAAGTGCTGGTTTACAAAGCGATCCTACTGCTGGCCCCTGTTTTGAAGTGTTTGGCATTTCAGTGTTAGTATATTTTCCCCAGAGCTGTGAGTACCTCCCATCTGTGAGAGCAGGAGAATGGAGGTGTTTGGGATTCATGAATAACTGAATAACAATGTGTGGAAATTAAGAAAGGTATGGATATTTACCTGACAAGGAGGGTTACCTATGCAGTACCATACCAGACCCGTTTGCTCCTCTTCATAATAGATTGAGAGAAAAGCACAACAAGGAAGGGTAAAGTAGGATAGAGAGTCTCCATCCATGTGTTCACTGTTTGCTTATTGGAGCCAACCAACATTATCCAACAGACCAGAATTTCCCACCTGAAGCCATTCTGCTTTTTTCTCTGCATATCCTTGCATTTGTTTCTGGCCAAAGTTTTCATGAAGGGACAGCAGATAGATGCAAACAAATAGAAAAAAAATCACTCCTAATTGCCCCTGCTTCCCCAAAGCCCTCCATGAGAGCCCTAAGTCTTTGGCAGTCCATAGCTTTGTTTTGCAGAGTGCTTTGCTTTCTTGCAGGCTGCTTGGATTATGGGATGCTCCGTCCCAAAGCTCCTCAGCCCTGGGCACTTTGGGAGCTGCCTCCCAGGAATACACCATGTTTCCAAAGAGAGTGACATGTCCTGCCCATCACACGCTGTGGGTGGCTAGGAGTTGGAGAGGCAGCTATTTCCTTTTCCAGCAAGCACTTTGCTTTGTTTTCATCCCCATCTCAACTAAGTTTGAGAAGTACACATTTCTGGAGGCAACCAAATAAGCTGCCTGCAGCTCCCATTTCCCTGGAGCCCAGCACATCCCTCTTTTTCTTTCTTCTGCGGGACACAGTCCTCCTGGAACTCGCAGGAAGGAAGCAGACAGGGTTTCAGGCCGTCTTTCACACTTGCAATGGGGCAGAACCTCTGTTTTGCCAGAAAGTGTTTTATGTGTTTATGCTTCTGTTGCTGTGCAGCTTCCATTTTCTGGCACATCTGAGCAGTCCTCAACCCTTTTCTCCCAAAGCTGGGGGAGGCCAGACCAGCAGCTGCCCCATAAGCCCTAAGATCTCACACCTAAGGCACTCTCATTTAACCCCAGTCTTGACAGGAATATAGTTGTCTTTGTGTTTTGCTCTCCTGTTCTCACCCCTTTTCCTCTGCTTTGTCTGGCTGCAGGGTGCTCCAGGAGAAGCTGGCATGTCTATCATCGGGCCCCGCGGCCCACCCGTAAGTGGCTTTTCTCTCTATTTTTGTCTGGTGCAGGGTGTGGGCAAGTTACTGGGAAAAACTTAGGAGGGGCATTGAGACTCAGCATCAGCTGGAAAGAGCAAAAACCCTGTATAATGTGGTTCCCATGCTGAGCCAGCCTTGGTTTTATACTGCTATTATATACTATATATAATGAAATTATAGCTCATATTCCAGAACAAATGAGGAAGCCTTCCCTTGGCAAGGAAACCAAAGTCCTGCATTTAAAAGGAAGAAGCATGTTTCCTTTTTGCAACAGGGCTGCTATCACTTTTGGAGAAAGTTTGCCCTGGTTGGTTTCAGCTTTTGGTTTAATCAGCAGGGAACAAGCCCCCTGATTTTACTGAAGAGCAGGATCAGAGCTAAGCTGGTGACTGGGGAGCTCATAAAGACAAAGGGTAGTTCAGAGGTCTTTGTCATGTAACCAAAGACTTGGAAGCTCTTTGGCAGCATGGTTACTGCTTATCTGGCTGAGAAAAGGCAGGATTTTGCACCTTCTTCCAGTGAAAGTGTCTTTACAAGGTGGAAGGAGTCAGCCAGACAAAACTTTTTGCAAGGACAGGGTCATAAAAAAAGACCAAGATGAAGGGTTGGAGTGTTTACGTGCCCTAAATGCTGGATGCTTCTTGCACTGTGGTTCAGCCATCAAGCCTCTGCTTTTGTGTGGGTGCAGCCAGACCTCTCCACTCCATCCCTGCACAGCCTCCAGTGGAGATTTCCATGAAAAAAGACCTGGAGATTCAATTCTCTCCCTCCCAGTGGGCACTTCCAATTTTGATTAACCTGTGAAGAGCACCGTCCTTGACCTGTGGAGAGGATGGGCTGCTGGCAACCTTTGTTTCACAGCAGAGGTCAAGTGAGAGAGACCTAGGCAGTGTGAACACTTGGCTACATCTGGCTTTCCAATTAACTTCCCAAAAGCCCCATGACAAGTGTTTCTAATAAAAAACAGCTTTGCCAGTCCCCAGGCCCACCTGCTGGGGATGTTGGAGTTTGAGAAGCGACAGAACCAAAGCCCAGGACCCAAATGGGTCTCCCCAAGTGTTTTATACCTAGCAGATGGTTCTTGGCCACATGTCCAGGCAAGGAAGAAAGGCTGGCAAGTGTCTCAAGCCAAGGTCTGAGCAAGACCACCCTGCTCCACAAACAGCAGATTTTGGAGGGTAAGTGCCCCGTTGCTTTTGCTGTTTCTCACAGGCTCTGGCTCTCAGCCTTCTGAACAGTATAATTATAGTAATCAGAGAGAAAAGCCATCAGTTGCTGTCCCTGTAGGTCCTGCAAAGGAGACAGTTTTCTTGTTTTCTTGACAGACACATGCCTGGGCTGCAGGACAATTTTGTCTGCTTTGGTGCTGCTTTTGATTAATCAAAACAGCAGCCTTTGCTGCTGTTTGGGAAAGTGCAGAAAACATTGCATCTTTAAAGCAGCAGAAAAATTAGATGGCAAATGGTATCTAAAATGGAGTTTTGCCTACACCAGTCAAAGCCCTGAGGTGCCAGGACCAGCCCAGCTCCACACTTTCCCCCTGCAAAGCCTGCTGTGAAGATGATCCAGTTTCCTGGTGAGCTGGTGATAGGTCAGAAGGATGGCTGAGCACTGAAGACAAACATGGAAACCCTGGCCAAGGGGCCACTCGGAAAGATGTGGGATGACAAATAGTTTCCAGATTTTTGTTTGGAGGTTAAAGTTTTTGCTTGAGCTCAGAGCTGCTTAACTCCTGGCCAGAGAGGGACAGTGCGCTGATAGTGGCAGAAACAGACGGTCTCCCATGATTTGGCAGCTCCCAGGATTACATACTTCATACAATCAACATTTTAAAAAGGAGACAAGGAAAACCAGCCACCCAACAAAAACAGTCTCTTGGAATCGCTCGCTGCTGAACTGTTGTCTTGGCATGATACGGTGCAGATCATTCTGCTGTCCTCCAAGGAGAAAGAAGCAACAGGCTGTAGTCTACAGAGGAAGCCAAACTGCACCATTTCCAGGTTCTCCCCCTAATTCTTTTTTTAGCACTTTTTGTCAGGGAGGTGTCCAACAGGGAACCGAAATTAATGAATTCTGGCTAAGCTCTTCTTGCTTCTTGCCTTTTCAGAAGCCAGCGGTGGACAGATCCTTTAATTTATAGCCTATCTTCCCTTCTGGTCACTGGCCAACAGGGCCAGGTGGTTTTTTGTGTATCTTGCAAAGCAAAGCTGAGCAAGTTCAACTTTGCAGAGCTAAAGAAATAGTGCAAATGTGATTAGGTCCTGCATACAAAACCAGAGCTCTTCAGTGCGACGTGAGGGATTTTGTGGTGGGGGCATCCCTCAAACCCTGCAAAGAGGCTGTTTGGGCCCATCCTCTGCAGGAGTAAACCCTCACTGATCTCTCTGCAGACAGAGGGTGGCTGGAGATGTTAACCTGAAGCTGAAGATTTTCCCTATCAGCGTAGCTCTGAGGTCTCCCAAAAGATTGTTATTGCTTCACTGTGGCAAACCTCAATCTCACAGCCCAGGAGGCCCATCTCCTCCTTCCCCTTCCCTTCCCTCAGCACCACGTGGGATCACTCTAGTTAAGGCAGAGATGCACCCTGTTTATGCCCAGCTCTATCCTAGGAAACCCCTGTGGGGCTCCAGCAGTCCAGTCATGGTAGCTCAAATTGCTGAAGAAAGCTTTTTTTTTCCCCAAAATGAGAGAGCACATAAGGAAGCTGGGCATTTTGGCATCATAGCATGGCTTTCAGGGTTGGCAAGATGCCACAGTGGTCACTTGATGAGTGTGGCACAGGATTTACCTCATCTGGCTGTTTCTATCTACATGAGTGTGCTTGAAGATCTGCTGAAGTCTGGGCCAAATGGACCATATGCTTCCTGACCTTGTTTTTTGGAAAACAGATTGAAAAATCCTTAAGTGAAGTGGTATCTTTCCTGGATACCAACAAAACTACGGTAGCTGTGACCTGGGATGTCACATGTCCCAAAAATGGAAGAACTATGAAAAATTAACAGCCAAGACATTTTCT